>CM075977.1:113399188-113456171 GCA_038087875.1 Malacoraja senta | reverse complement strand
AAGCCTCCTCGTGGCGATCCCCGAAAACGACGACACGATGCACTTTGTGACAATTGCGTCGAGCGACCAATTCTGTCAACATGTTGGACGACGACAGAAGCCAACAGCGAGCTATACGTCGTTTGACACACTAGCGAATGAGTATGGACTACAATCTTACACACTTATATTTAATATGATTGTGCCTAATGTATAGTAGGATTGTCACAGAACTGTATGCAAAAACAATAATTCACTGTACCCAGATACACATGACAATAAAGTACCATTGGTGTAGCTGGTTGGAAAGAATTGTTGATAAATGTAGCTTAATTTTTATTTGCTATGCACATTAGCGCCTTTTTGTCTACAAAAAAAACCACTGTCCTATTCCACTGTTCTTAAGGTAAAGGACAACTCTTAACATTATTACATCCGGTTCTGGCCGTCCAAGCCTTGCAATTCTGAGCACTGGACCTCTCTAAGGTTTATTTTTCTCTCTGCACTACCTGTTGCACTTGTTTGTGTCTAGCGTGATTGTATTCTAGCACGGCATTATTTGACTGGACAGCATACAAACAAAGCTCAGGTGCTGTCCAGTTGACCTATACCCCATTGTGGACATTGGACGATGTCTATGGAATTGTTGCACTACAGTGTGTGTGTGAGTGTGTGTGTTTGTGTAAGTGTGAGTGTGTGTGTGTAATTGTGTGAGCGTGTGTGTGAGTGAGTGTGAGTGAGTGTGTGTGAGTAAGTGTGTGTGTGTATGAGTGAGTGTGCGTGATTGAGTGAGTGTGAGTGTGTAATTGTGTGAGTGTGTGTCAGTGAGCGTGTCTATGAGTGTGTGATTGAGTGTGTGTGTATGAGTGTGTGTGATTGAGTGTGTGTGTGAGTGAGTGTGTGTGTGTGTGTGTGAGTGTGTGTGAGTGTGAGTACAATGTGGAGAACTGTCTTCTGTACTCCGTATCTCTTCCTTTGCTCTGCCTATTGTACTTGAGTTTGATGTGGTTATGTTTACGTACAGTACTATCTCATCGAGTCGGACAGCGTGCCAAGCAAAGCTTTCTACTTTACCCCCAGTACGTGCGACAAAAATAAACCAAACCCTGAACAAAAATGCTGACTGTATTGCGGTACAGATGACAATATGAAACTGGTACCAATACTAACTTTCTTCCTTTAACAACAGTTTGATCAGCTGACGAACTACAGACAGCGCCGCGAGGCACAACGGGAGCAGCGTGAAATGGAGGAACGAGAAATGCTGGCAGAAATGGATGAGAATGAGAAGAGGTTACTGAATGATAATCTGCTGTCTCACACTCAGCTCACACTTAACCAGGTAACTTTTAAGAGAGTGTGTGGGAAGCAACTACACTGCAGATGGACACAAAATGCTGGAGTAACTTAGAGGGTCATGCTGATGTCTCGCCGAGTTACTCCAGCATTTTGTGTCTCATTTTATGAAATGCAGCTCCGTTCATAAGTGATGGGTTCACTTGATCCCGGGTAGGATCCTGACTACGGGTGCTGTCTGCACGGAATTTGTACGTTCTCCCTGTGACCATGTGGGTTTTCTCTGGGTGTTCCGGTTTCCTCCCACACTCCAAACACATGCAGGTTTGTAGGTTAAGGCATTCGGCCCATCAAGTTTACTCCGCCATTCAATCATGGTTGATCTGTCTCTCTCGCTCTCTTTCTCTCTCTCTCTCTTTCTCTCAACCCCATTCTCCGGCCTTCTCCACATAACCCCCAACACCCTAAAGGGCCTGTCCCACTTTCCCGAGTTACTCACGAATTCTCCCGAGTTTTCCCCTTGATTCAAACTCGGGGATTGTCCATAGCGAGTCCATAGGAGGCCGTAGGAGTCCGTAGATATATCGTAGCAGCTCGTTATGCCAGCCGTAGGCACTCATGGCATCAGATACGTTGGGACATTTTTTCCAGCATGACAAAAAAGTCCACGAGTAAAAAGATAGTCGGGAGGAGGAGTTCGTAGATCACAAAAATCTTGATTTTTTTTTAAGGTCCTTTCAACTCGGCAGAGGTCTCGGGAAAGTGGGACAAACTGATCAAAGCAGTTGACTGCATTTTTTGCCTGAGTTTACACGGACGCATTGAAGCACAGTGCATTCCATCTTGAAATCAGTCCATTTGTCATTTTCCTGAAAAGAAAAAAAAATTCTTCCAGAGAGGTGGGACAGAGAGATATGTTTATTGAACTCATGTGCTGTTGAATTCATTCATTTTAAAGGACAAAAAAAAGGATAAAAAAATACAATAAACATGAAACCTTTTGCTCCGGAAACATTTCGACACTGCGCTCGACTGAATTTCTTCAAACTACAACTGTGTTTATGTATTGCACCTTCCTCGAATGATGCCAATTTTGCTTTGGACTTTCTTTGCACATGACTTGCCTAATACCAGACAATGCCAAGTTTGACACCCACACGTGAAGGGAAATCAGTGTCTCCTATTGCAGCTTTAAAGTGCACGGGAGGGTGAAGAGGAGGAGGAGGGAGTGCTGGGGGATGAGGAGAAATGAGCCGCGCCTGCGCCATTGGGGGCTATGCGTGAGTGGTGGAATCTTGCTTTGGGGGAACGGTTGAGTGGTGGAATCTTTCGTCGGTGGAACAGACCCAACGGGTCTGCACTTGGTCTAGTCTACAATATTTATTAAGCAGCACTGACACAGTTTAAGCCTAGTTTAGTTTGGAGGTACAGCATGGAAACAGACCCTGCAGCCCATCGAGTCCATGCCGACCATCGATCACTCATTCACACGAGTTCCATGTTATCCCACTTGACCGCTCCCTGGACACTAGGCGGAGTTTAGGAAGTGCTAATTAACCCACAAATGTGCACGCCTTTGGGATGTGGGAGGAAACTGGGGCTGCTGGAGGAAATCCATGCGGTCACAGGAAGAATGTACAAGACTCCATACAGACAGCACCCGAGGTCAGGATCGAACCAGGGACTCTGGCGCTGCGAGGCAGCAGCTCTACCAACTGTGCAACTGTGTTGCCCTCTTTAATCTGTGACTGAATTGGATACTGTTGTTGTGCATCGTGAAGTGATGGGGGGAAGGGGTGTGTGGGGGAGGGGTATGGGGGGGGGAGAGTGTGTGTGGAGGGGGTTGTGGGAGCGAAGAAAGGAAGGAAAAATAGGTAAAAATGAAAATTTAAGAAAAGTGCAGATGCAGGAAATGAAAGCAGATATTGCTGGAAATGCTCAGTAGGTCAGGCAGCATCTGTGAGGAGAAAGAGTTAATCCTACAATTCTGGGACCCCCTTATCAGAATTGGGGGAAAAAGAGGTAAAAGTTAGACACGGTAGCGGAGATGTTTGTGAGAGGATGATCGATGGAACAAAGAGATTGTCGCATGGGCTGAAATGATGGACAGCCGTTTAATCAGCCTTTCCCCTGACCCTCAGTCTGAAGAAGGGCCTCGACCCGAAACATCACCCGTTCCTTCTTATCATATATGTATACACTGCAAATGGCTCGATTGTAATCATGCATTGTCTTTCCGTTGACCCGTTAGCATGCAACAACAGCTTTTCACTGTACCACAGGTACATACTGTATGACAATAAACTAAACTAAGACTATTGTTTTCTCCAGAGATGCTGCCTGTCCCGCTGAGTTACTCCAGCATTTTGTGTCTATCTTCTGAATGAGCAGTGAAGCTCCTTTGTGGAATGTGTTGTCAATGTTGTGGTGTACTGACAGGTGCCCAGCAAGGGGCCAGAATGGATGTCTGAAAGGAAAATGGAAGAGAGAATCACCAGGCACAAATGGCTGATACAAATCACTATTACAGTGGTCGTGGTGGCGCAGCTGTAGAGTTGCTGCCTTTTACAGCGAATGCAGTGGCGGAGGCATGGGTTAGATCCTGACTACGGGTGCTGTCTGTACGGAGTTTGTACGTTCTCCCCGTGACCTGCGTGGGTTTTCTCCGAGATCTTCGGTTTCCTCCCACACTCCAAAGACGTACAGGTTTGTAATTCGCTTGGTGTATGCGTAAAATTGTCCATAGTGGGTGTAGGATGGTGTTAATGTGCGGGGATCGCTGGTCGTCGCGGACACGGTGGGGCGAAGGGCCTGTTTCCGCGCTGTATTTCTGAACTAAACTAAAAACTAAAAATGACTGATACAAGCAGTAAACATGATAGAATGAGTTCATCTGAATTTGGAGAGTTTAGTCGTTTTGTTTAGGTTAGAATATTGTCCTGTGTACTGAGGTACAGTGAAAAGATTTTCTTTTGGTGTTTTGTCTTTTTGTATCGAGTCCTGCAGCTGCCACATGCCCAGATGAAAAATGACGTGTTCTTCCTCAATTGGGAAGGGGACGTTTTGTTTTGTTTAGCTTGGAGATATAGCGCGAAAACAGACACTTTGGCCCACCGAGTCCATGCCGACCAGCGATCCCGCACGCTAATGCTATCCTACACACACTTGGGACAATTTACAATGACACCAAGCCAATTGACCCAAAAACATGTGCGTCTTTGGAGTGTGGGAGGAAACTGGAGAAAACCCACGCAGGTCACGAGGAGAACGTACAGACTCCGTACAGACAGCACCCGTACAGACAGCAGATTGAACCCGAGTCTCTGGCGCTGTGAGGCAGCAACTCTACCGCAGCACCACCCAAGTTGGAAAGTTGTTGGGAGCAAGGAATTAGAAAGGTGTGGATGGAGCAAGAGGCAGTGGCTGGGATGGGTGGGAGAATCGGGAAGGGAAGATTCTCTTCTTTCCTTGTGTGACCCACTGAGTTTCTCCAGCATACAGTGTTACTTTTACACTGTATCTGTAAAAGTTTTAAACGTTTAGTTTTTTACTTTTACAGATACAGTGTGAAAACAGTCCGGTTGGCTCACCTTTTCCACACTGACCATCCATCACCGGTCACGCAAGTTCTATGTTATTTCATTGTCTCATCCACTCCCTACATGCTAGAGGCAATATTACAGAGACCAATTAACCACCAATTTTATAGAGTTGCTGCCTCACAGCGGCGGAGACCCCGGGTTCGATCCTGACTACGGGTGATATCTGTATGGAGTTTGTACGTTCTCCCCGTGACCTGCGTGGGTTTTCTCCGAGACCAAATGACCCTTGTCAAAATGCTTCACCATTATTGCGAAAGATGAAAAATTATCAAGTATCGGAAAAAACTCCGGTTTCCTCTCATAGAAAATAGGTGCAGGAGTAGGCCATTCGGTTCTTTGAGCTAGCGCCTCCATTCAATGTGATCATGGCTGATCATCCACAATCAGTACCCCGTTCCTGCCTTCTCTCTATATCCCTTGATTCCGTTAGCCCTAAGAGCTCTATCTAACTCTCTCTTGAAAGCATCCAGTGAATCGGCCTCCACTGCCTTCTGTGCCAGAGAATTCCACAGATTCATAGCTCTCTGGGTGAAAAAGTTTTTCCTCATCTCCGTACAACTCTCTGGGTGAAAAAGTCTTTCCTCATCTCAGTACAAACACATGCTGGTTTGTAGGGTAATTGGGTTCTACACATTATGGTCAATTTGTAGGATAGAACCAGTTGACCGGCATGGACTCAGTGGGCTGAAGGGCCTGTTTCCACTCTGTATCTCTAAACTAAACTAAACTAAATTCTTCATATCTTCATTTGTTGTATGCATACCTCCTAGTTTGATTTGATGGAAGGGGCAGAGAGGGTCACATCAGTCCACATTATTCCTGTGCAGTCTGATTGTAATTTTAAAGACTTATCTAGCTTTCTTTTTCTCCTTTCAAATAAAGAGATATCAGGTCTCCCTGTCATTCCACTGGTAACGTCAACCAAAGACTGTTGCAGATTGAGAGTAATGGGATGAATTAAAAGGCAAAAACTCAATTTAATTAAAAACCCGAAGCTTGGGCAAAATCCAATGCAGAATGAGAACGGGCTTTCAAGTCATAAATAGGTCAACGGATGTTCAACGATATTGGCATTTTAATTCATTATACCTTTATGATACCTTATTAAATATTTAGAAGCCAATTATCATTAAAATTTCATGTTTGTCTTTTTTGTGCATTCAGGTGCACCCTGGATGTGTCGGCTTTGAGCTCGCGTTATAAATCGTGCAATTATTGTTGTTGATTGCTCCACATTGTAAGGCAATGGGGTTTAGTCATTTTCAATTTCGAGGGTGAGAATTGGACTTCACTGGGTGTCCCGCTGAAACTTTCCCAAAGCTGCACTTGGTTTGAAACCTGCAGTTCCTGGTGAGGGTTGTAGTGTGTTCTGGCTGCAGCCGGGAAGCTGGAAGTGCTTCCTTCCCTTGGACTCATCCCGAACAATCCAGCAAATGTTGCTGCCGTGTTTACTGTCATTTAGTGGCCTGATTCCCGAGGGGACGATAATGAAAGCTTTGGTTTCTTGATTTAAAAACCCACGTGGGAGAACGTGCAAACTCCACACAGACTGCAGCAGAGGTCAGGATCGAACCTCTGGCCTGGGTCTCTGGCGCTGTGAGGCGAAGGGCCTGTTTCCGAGCTGCATCTCTAAACTAAACTAAACTAAAGCTGCAAGTGTTCAACCTATGATTGAAGGGGATACTGTTGCTCCCCACCAAGTGACGGGATGTGGGGGTGGAGGTAGGCCAGGACAGTGCGGTGTTGAGGAAGGATTGTGAAATCAAAAAAAGATTTAAAAAGTAAGAAAAATGCAGATGCAGGAAATAGGAAATAAAAGCAGAAATTGCGGGAAAAGCTCAGTCGGTCTGGCAGCAACATGTCCTTGTTAAAAATAATTTTCTGCCATTGTCAGTTTTAGCCATGTGTATAGACACAAAATGCTGGAGTAACTCAGTGGGTCAGACAGCATCTCTGGAGAAAAGGAATAGCTGATGTTTTGGGTCGAGACCCGTAACTTGATTTGACCTTGTTCGCTCTTCATATCCATGGGTTCATAGGATATAGGAGCAGAATCAGGCCATTCGGCCCATCAAGTCTACTCCGCCATTCAATCATGGCTGATCTATCTCTCCCTCCTAACCCCATTCTCCTGCCTTCACCCCATAACCTCTGACACCTGTACTAATCACGAATCTATCTCAGCCTTAAAAATATCAATTGACTTGGCCTCCACTGCCTTCTGTGGCAAAGAATTCCACAGATTCACCACCCTCTGACTAACGAAATTCCTCCTCATCTCTTTCCCAAAGGAACGTTCTTTATTTCTGAGTCCTAGACTTTCCCACTAGTGGAAACATCCTTTCCACATCCACTCTATCCAAGCCTTTCACTATTCAGTGAGTTTCAATGAGATCCCCCCTGATCCTTCTAAACTCCAGCGAGTACAGGCCCAGTGTCGACAAACGCTCATCATATGTTAATGCCATCAAACGCTCATCATATGTTATTCCCAGGAATGAACTGTAACTGCTGATGCTTTCCTTGAAGCCAGAGTAAATAAATTCTCATCAACAAGTGAATTCAGCATACCATTACTGCCTATATATAGAGAGAGGGCTGTTTCTTGTTTCTGACAACCATTCATAATTGTTTGTGATATATACAAATGACTTAGACAAGTTTAGTTTAGAGTCAAAGACTGATACAGTGTGGAAACAGGCCCTTCGGCCCAACGTGCCCACACCGGCCAACATGCCCCAGCTCCACTAGTCCCACCTGCCAGCATTTGGTCTATATCACTCCAAACCTGTCCTATCCATGTGAAGTTTATCTTAGTTTAGATTTACAGTGTGGAAACTGGCCCTTCGGTCCACCGAGCGTGCTGACCCGCCATCACCTGTACACCAGTTCTAGACTACACACTAGGAACAATTTACAATTTTGCCAAAGCCAATTAACCTCCAAACCTGATCATCTTTGGAATGTGGGAGGAAACTGGTACACCCATAGGAAACCCATGCGGTCACAGGGAGAATGCACAAACTCCGTACAGACAGTATCCATTGTCAAGATCAAACCTGGTTCTCTGCCGCTTTAAGGCAGCAACTCAACCACTGCCTCACTGTCTGCCCACAAATTGGTGACGTTTAGTTTTAGTTTAATTTAGTTTTGTTCATTGTCATGTGTTTCGAGGTACAGTGAAAAGTTTTTGTTGCGTGCTGAAACCCCTGTCCCACGGTACGAGTTTATTCCAAGAGCTCTCCCGAGTTTGCCCTGATTCGAACTCGGAGATTTACGGTAATGGCCACTCGTCGGTACTCGGGGCCTCTCGTGGACATTTTTCAACATGTTGAAAAATCTTCACGAGTCTTCCTGTGCTTACCTGCCATTAGCGAGTCTTCCCGAGTACCTGCCGTTCGCTTTACGAGCCGGTAAGAGACGTCCCCGAGCTCCGACGTACCCCCTACGTTCATTCTCCGTGCTTACCCCGAGTTTGATTTTTTTTTTAACTCAGGAGAGCTCTTGGAATGAACTCGTACCGTGGGACGGGGCCTTTACCAGTCAGCGGAAAGACAATACATGATTACAATCAAGCTAATTACAGTGTATAGATACATGATAAGGGAGTAACATTTAGTGCAAGGTAAAGCCAGCAAAGTCTGATCAAGGATAGTCCGAGGGTCACCAATGAGGTAGATAGTAATTCAGCACTGCTCTTTGGTTGTGGTAGGATGATTCAGTTGCCTGATAACAGCTGGGAAGAAACTGTTCCTGAATCCGGAGGTGTGGCCAGGGTGCGACATCCTTGATTATGCTGCTGGCCTTGCCTAGGCAGCGTGAGGTGTAAATAGAGTCAAAGGAAGGGAGGTTGGTTTGTGTGATGCTCTGGGCTGCGTCCACAATTCGCTGCAATTTCTTGCGGTCTTGGATGGAGCTGTTTCCGAACCAAGATGTGAGGCATCCCGATAAAATGCTTTCCATGGCGCATCTGTAGAAGTTGGTGAGAGTTGTAGGGGACATGTCGAATTTCCTAACCCTTCCTGGGGATTGCTGGTCGGTACGGACTCGGTGGGCCGAAGAGCCTGTTTCCGCGCTGTATCTCGAAACTAAGCTAAACTAAACTCAAGAGTAGGGGAATAAGGGTTTCCTCCATGAGCTCTCGTTTAATCCACATTCCAAAGACATGCAGGTTAAATGGATTCTGTAAATTGTCCCTAGTGTGTACATAGAACTCGTGTACGGGTGATTCTTAGTTGGCGTGGACTCGGTGGGCCGAAGTGCCTGTTTCCACGCTTCATCTCTAAAATTAAAAACTATAAGAGAATATCTTTACTGCTGTCTATGCTGTCTTAATTTGTTACGCATCTATCGGGTCCCTCGTTGGTACGACTGAAAGTGTCTACGTTTATTAAAATTACAGATTTTGATACAAACCTGTACGTCTTTGGAGTGTGGGAGGAAACCGAAGGTCTCAGAAAAAACCCAAGCAGGTCACGGGGAGAATTTACAAACTCCGTACAGACAACACCCGACGTTGGGATTCCGAGGATCCAAAACAGCATTCAACCATTATGGGGTGCACGGTTTTCTCTTAGGCAAAAGAGATCCTGTTATCGGTTATACTTTTGCTTATTCTTCAAACCTCTCGCCTTCCTGGTCATTCTGGCAGGAGAAGGCAGGAGAATGGGGTTGGGAGGGAGAGATAGATCAGCCATGATTGAATGGCGGAGTAGACTTGATGGGCCGAATGGCCTAATCACTTATGGTCTTATGATCTTCCTTCTCAGGATGACTGTACCCCCAGAGAGCAGTGGATGCAGGAGCACAAGACCCAGTTGCTGAACCTCGCACAGAACCATGGGGAGCATGTTAAAGGTATACTGCAGCACAACCTGCAACTGGAGGAGCAGAGAGCAGGTACTTGCATCGTGCTCGATGGTCACACTAAACTCATCACCCATTGCGGGCGGCACGGTGGCGCAGCGGTAGAGTTGGAGACCTGGGTTCGATCCTGACTACGGGTGCTGTATGTACAGAGTTTGTACGTTCTCCCCGTGACTTGCGTGGGTTTTCTCCAGTGTTCCCACACCTCAAAAATAAATTTCCTTAAATAGCATCCCAGATTTCCTGGAATTTGATGGTATTTCCTGAAATTCCCCAACTGCGCATGTGCGACTGCTTCCCCAACTGCGCACACGCGGATACCGGGCCCACTGCGCACGCGCGGGGTGACGCCGTCAATTTGCGTCCCTACCGCATCACCGCCGCCATTTTCAATTGTGACGGGCCTCCCCCAGCTGCGCAGGCGCGGATGGTCGTAAATATACTTTTTTCCCCCAAATCATCGCGTGGGCCGGATTGGACCCCTTCGCGGGCCCGATGCGGAAATTTCCCGAAATTATTTCATTTCCCTAAAATTACCCGAAGGCAACCAGAATTTCCTGAATTTGGGGTAATTTCCTTCAAAGTGGAAACACAGGTTTTCTCAGAGATCTTCAGCTTCCTCCCACACTCCAAAGACGTACAGCGTTGTAGGCTTAGTTAATTGGCTCTTTATTAATGTAAATTATCCCTAGTGTGTAAGTGCGTGGGGATCGCTGGTCGGTGCGGGCTGAAGGGCCCATTTCTGCGCTGTATCTCCAAACTAAACTAAACACTGGAAAATTAGCGAAAGTGGCAATGACCACTTTAGATATGATTAAAGAATACTATTGCATTTAGGTCAGCTCTAACAACTGCCTCTCCTTTCTTAATTTAGGTATCTGTCCACCATGGAGGGCAGTTGTATGTCCCATAGTTTATATCAGTTAATACAATCAGTTAATACAATCAATAATGTGGAACATCACCCTGAGAGATTATGTTTTCATTCTCAACAATGTTGCCTGTGCTGCTGAATACGAGCATTTACTGTTTTTATTTGATGGGGGAGGGAAGTGAGAAGTCACTAGTTTGCACACAGCCTCTTTCCAGTGTGCCTGTTTGTCCCATTCAACAGATTAAGAGCTTCCCTCTGGAAGGCAACTCCGGATTGTCAAAGCTGCCACAGCCAGACATAAAAACAGTTTTTATCCATGAGTAGTTGCTCTACACAACAGCCAAAAATCTGTAGCCTCCCTTTGATCTGGTATTTTGTTGGTTCACATGCTTGATCAATGGTGTTTTATCATTAATGTTTTATTATTATTAATGTTTAGTGTTTTCTGAGTCACTTGTAAGTGTCACTGTATGTCATGTTGTTACTTGTGGGCGGAGTACCAAGGCAAATTCCTTGTATGTGAATACTTGGCCAATAAACTTACTTCCTTACTTACCTACTTAAAATTACATTTCAAGATGTTTACGGACTATCTCGTTAGTGCAGCTTCCCTGCGCTGCTGTGCTGAGGAGTCAGCCTTGTATCTTCTTCTTCTTGCGTTTGAGGCAGCAGAAGTCTGCAGCAGGGTGATGCCATCTGGTTCGACATCTGTAGGTGCCCGCCCTAAAACAGGGCGCATGCTCAGGGTTGGCGCCAAGCTGTGGCGCTGCTGCTGTCTCTGTTTGTTGTCGTTCGCTTGTCGTCGTTCGTTGACAGGGCTCACCACGGGGGAGGTTGACAACATGAGCTGTGTGTAGACACAAGGAATCACAAAGGGGGAGCAGTCAGCAGGATTCACATGAGTCTGAATAAGGGTCTCGACCTGAAACGTCACCTACAGTATCCATGTTCTCCAGAGATGCTGCCTGACCCGTTGAGTTACTCCAGCACTTTGTGTCCTTTCCAGCCTTGTGCTGGTTAAACCTGCAAGCGTTACCTGCTAAGCCATAGACAGACACAAAATGCTGGAGTAACTCAGCGGGACAGGCAGCATCTCTGGAGAGAACGAATGGGTGACGTTTCGGGCCGAGACCCTTCTTCAGGCTGGTGTGATTCCTGCTCGCCCCTCCCCCTCTGAGAAGGGCCTTGACCCAAAACGTCAGCCATTCCTTCTCTCCAGAGATGCTGCCTGTCTGGCTGAGTTACTCCAACTTTTTGTGTCTGTCTTCGATTTAAACCAGCATCTGCAGTTCACTGCCACACCATGCCTGGCAGTGACAAGGAATCACTGACACATAAGGTCGTAAATGATAGGAGTCGAATAAGGCCGTTTGGCCCATCAAGTCTACTTCACCATTCAATCATGGCTGATCTATCTCTCCCTCCCAACCCCATTCTCCTGCCTTCTCCCCATAACCTGTGACACCCGCACTAATCAAGAATCTATTTATCTCTGTCTTAAAAATATCCATTAACGTGGCCTCCACAGCCTTCTGGGCAATGAATGACACCAAGCATCCTAAGTAATTTGGGCTTTGTGTAAGATATACATTTTTAAAGATTAGTATTAACTTATTTTTACAGTTTACATCCACATCCCAAAGACGTGTGGGTCTGAACACAGCAATCCCTTCTCCTGTATCATCCTCTACCTGGTTTCCTTCATCCTAAAACCAGCAGGGATTATCCACCAGAACCTGGTATCACAGTAGCTCAGTGGTAGAGCGCCAGAGACCCAGGTTTGATCCTGACCGCAGGTGCTGTCTGTGTGGAGTTTGCAAGTTCTCCCTGTGACTGCATGTGTTTCCACCTGGTTTCATCCCACAGCCCAAAGACGTGTGGGTTTGTAGGTTAATTGACCTCTGTAAAATGCCCCCAAGGTGTAGGAAGTGGACGAGAAAGTGGGGACAACATAGTACTGGTGTGAGCGGTGGATCGATGGTCAGCGTGGACTTGTGGGCCAAAGGGCCAGTTTCCACGCTGTATCTCAAAGACAAACTGAAGAGCTGACTGTATTTATTGGAAAATGATGCAGCAGATTCTCCCAGTCTCTACAAAGGCTGTTTCGGAGTAAATTGATTCATTGTTCCATATCGGGACATATCACGGCACTCTTAACTCGTGGTCTGGGTGGGCTTATGGAGATAGCGATTCAGGATTTTTTTTTTCATTTCACCGCAGAGATTGTGAGAAGGCTAAATGAATTGTCGGAAAAAAGCAAGAACTTTTCTCAGGTGGAGAAAATGTTGGCGGAGCTGAAGGCGCAGGAATACAAGAACGAGTTGCTACTGGAGACGATGAGGCAACAGCTGGAGATGCTGCAGCTGGATACGATGTAAGCCTCCACGTCAGAGGCGACGTGAATCAACATTCATTTAACTCTTCAAATGGCCTTGTGGGCGGTCACGGTGGTGCAGCGGTAGAGTTATAGACAACAGACAATAGACAATAGGTGCAGGAGCAGGCCATTTGGCCCTTCGAGCCAGCACCGCCATTCAATGTGATCATGGCTGATCATCCCCAATCAGTACCCCGTTCCTGCCTTCTCCCCATATCCCCTGACTCCGCTATTTTTAAGAGCCCTATCATCCTCTACCTGGTTTCCTTCATCCTAAAAGCTCTCTCTTGAAAGCATCCAGAGAACCTGCCCCCACCGCCCTCTGAGGTAGAGAATTCCACAGACTCACCACTCTCTGTGAGAAAAAGTGTTTCCTCGTCTCCGTTCTAAATGGTTTACTCCTTATTCTTAAACTGTGGCCCCTGGTTCTGGACTCCCCCAAAATCGGGAACATGTTTTCTGCCTCTAGCGTGTCCAAGCCCTTAACAATCTTATATGTTTCAATGAGATATCCTCTCATCCTTCTAAACTCCAGAGTGTACAAGCCCAGCTGCTCCATTCTCTCAGCATATGACAGTCCCGCCCTCCCGGGAATTAACCTTGTAAACATACGCTGCACTCCCTCAATAGCAAGAATGTCCTTCCTCAAATTAGGGGACCAAAACTGCACACAATACTCCAGGTGTGGTCTCACTAGGGCTATGTACAACTGCAGAAGGACCTCTTTGCTCCCATATTCGATTCCTCTTGTTATAAATAATAATAATAATAATAATAGATTTCATTTATATAGCGCTTTTCAGGACTCAAAGTCGCTTTACATTGAGAGTCAGGAATAAACAAAACAAAATAGAGCAGTAAGACAGAGGGGAGGGGAACATGGGACTAAGGGTATGCAGAGGTGAAGAGATGGGTCTTGAGGCGGGACTGGAAGATGGTGAGGGACTCAGAATTTCGGATCAGTTGTGGGTGGGAATTCCAGAGCCTGGGAGCTGCCCTGGAGAAGGCTCTGCCTCCAAAAGTGCAGAGGTTTGATTTCGGAGTGGAGAGGAGACCAGCTGATGTGGATCTGAGGGACCGTGAGGGTTGGTAGGGGGAGAGGAGGTCAGTGAGATAAGGGGGGGCCAAGTTGTTGAGGGCTTTGTAGGTGAGGACCAGGATTTTGTAGATGATCCGGTGGGAAATGGGAAGCCTGTGAAGTTCTTTGAGAACTGGGGTGATGTGGTGCCAGGATTTGGTGTGGGTAATGAGTCGGGCGGCTGCATTCTGGACCAGTTGGAGTCGGTTGATGTTGCTGGAATTGATTCCAAAGAGAAGAGAGTTACAGTAGTCCAGTCGGGAGGAGATGAAGGCATGGATGAGTCTTTCAGCAGCGGGGGGTGTGAGAGAGGGTCTGATTTTGGCAATGTTGCGGAGGTGAAAAAATGATGTTTTGACAACATGGCGGATGTGAGGCTCAAGGGAGAGGGTTGAGTCAAAGATCGCGCCAAGGTTGCGTGCCTGAGGAGATGGGGAGACAGTGGTGCCGTCAATAGTGAGAGTGGGGTTGTTAATTTTAGTGAGTGTTGATTTGGAGCCAATGAGGAGAAATTCTGTTTTGCTACTGTTTAATTTACGGAAGTTGATTTGCATCCAAGATTTGATGGCTGATAGGCAGGAGTTGATATGGGAGAGAGTGGGGTGGTGGGGGGACTTGGTGCTGAGATAGATCTGGGTGTCATCAGCATAGCAGTGGAAGTCCAGGTTGAAGTGACGGAGTATATGACCAAGGGGGAGGATGTAGATGATGAAGAGGAGGGGACCAAGAACGGAGCCTTGGGGAACGCCTTGAGTGACAGTGGCTGTGGCAGAGGTGTGGTTATGGAGAGAGATGAAGTGGGATCGGTTGGAAAGGTAGGAAGGGAGCCAGCTAAGTGCAGAACCAAGGCCAACATGCCATTCACTTTCTTCACTGCCTGCTGTACCTGCATGCTTACTTTCATAGACTGATGTACAAGGACCCCCAGATCCCGTTGTACTTCCCCTTTTCCCAACTTGACGCCATTTAGATAGTAATCTGCCTTCCTGTTTTTGCTACCAAAGTGGATAACCTCACATTTATCCGCATTAAACTTCATCTGCCATGCATCTGCCCACTCGCCCAACCTGTCCAAGTCACCCTGCATTCTCATAGCATCCTCCTCACAGTTCACACTGCCACCCAGCTTTGTCATCGGCAAATTTGCTAATGTTACTTTGAATCCCTTCATCCAAATCATTGATGTATATTGTAAATAGCTGCGGTCCCAGCACCAAGCCTTGCGGTATCCCACTAGTCACTGCCTGCCATTCTGAAAGGGACCCGTTAATTCCTACTCTTTGTTTCCTGTCTGCCAACCACTTCTCTATCCATGTCAGCACTCTACCCCCAATACCATGTGCCGTAATTTTGCCCACTAATCTCCTATGTGGGACCTTATCAAATGCTCTCTGAAAGTCCAGGTACACTACATCCACTGGCTCTCCCTTGTCCATTTTCCTAGTTACATCTTCAAAAAATTCCAGAAGATTAGTCAAGCATGATTTCCCCTTTGTTGCTGCCTTACAGAGCTTGCAGCGCCGGAGACCCCGGTTCAATCCCGACTACGGGTGCTGTCTGTACGGAGTTTGTACGTTTTCCTCGTGACCTGTTTGGGTTTTCTCCGAGATCTTCGGTTTCCTCCCACACTCCAAAGGCGTACATGTTTGTAGGTAATTTGACTTGGTGTATGTGTAAAATTGTCCCTAGTGTGTGCAGGTTCATGGTTCTTGGTCCTCCAAAATATTCCAAATGGAATCTAAACTGGAGGTGGATAAAACAGGGTAGTGTTAATGTGCTGGGATCGCTGGTCGGTGGGGACTCGGTGGGCCGAAGGGCCTGTCTCCCCACTGTATCTCTAAACTATTCTAAATCAATGGCACAACATGTAAGAGGGCTTTGGTCTTACATTTGAGGTTCGTGAGGCAATGTTTATTGGGGACAGGATCAATAAACATCACAAAGGTAGTCAGACGACTCTAATTCCCCTTCCCATTCCCACCAAATGTAGACTGGGCGATCGTTTCGGGGAACACCTTCGCTCAGCCCGCCTGAACATACCTGTTCTCCCGGTTGCTGGACACTTTAATTCTCCTTCCCATTCCTACACAGACCTTTCTGTCCTGGGCCTCCTCCACTGTCAGAGTGAGGCTAAATGCAAATTGGAGGAACAGCGCCTCATATTTTGCTGGGGCAGCTTACAGCCCAGTGGTATGAATATTGATTTCTCTAACCAAGTATTCCCTGCATTCCCTCTCCACCTTCCCCCACCCAAGTCGCACCAGCTTCTCGTTCTCACCTAGCAAACAGCTAACAACGGCCTGTTTCCTTTATGATTGTTACTTTTTTGCATATATTTCATTCATTTGTTTTATATCTCTCTACATCATCATCTATTTTGTTTCCCTTTCCCGTGACTTTCACAAAGGGTCTCGACCCAAAACATCACCCATTCCTTCACTCCAGAGATGCTGCCTGTCCCGCTGAGTTACACCAGCATTTTGTGCCTATCTTTGGTGTAAACCAGCATCTGCAGTTCCTTCCCACACACAACATCACAAAGATGTTGCAGAGCTGGTATCTTACATAGAACACAAAGTGCTGGGAGTAACTCAGTGGGTCAGGCAGCATCTCAGGAGAACATGGATAGGCGGCATTTTGGATCGGGACCCTTCTTCAGTCTGAACTTTAGACTTTGGAGATACAGCACGGAAACAGGCCCTTCGGCCCATCGAATGTGCAACGACCACCCCGTACACTAGCACTATCCTACACACTAGGGACAATTTTACATTTATACCAAGCCAATGAACCTACAAACCTGTACGTCTTTGGAGTGTTGTGTGTGGGAAGGAAACCAAAGATCTTGGAGTGAACCCAACGGGTCACGGGGAGAACGTACAAACTCCGCGCAGACAGCACCCGTACTCAGGATCGAACCCGGGTCTCTGTGAGGCAGCAACTCTACCGCTGCGCCACTGTGCTGCCCGCCATGCTATTAACACCTTCAGCTTTTCAGTTGGGTGGAGGGTGATTGTAATGGCAAATTTCCGACTCTTCCAGTGTCCTCTTTTCCAGTTGCCATTACTACACAGGTAAGTAGGAGTGATCTTACGCAGACCCAATGGAACGGATCTTCCAGTCGTTATTTCCAGTTTAGTTGTTTGTTTATTGAAGTAGTTGTACAAACAAAGAGATGAACGTACCAGGTTCTCCTTATTCTGCATGCAGGTTGTAGCTGGCTGCTCTGTCCCTGGGCTGGTGAGAACTGTATGCTCTCCCTCCCTGAGCCTGCCACTTCCTGTCTCCCTATGCCCTTATATACACACCACCCTGTGCATCTAATGACCGCCCCCTAGTGTCCAAAATAATACTGCAAGATATATCTAGACCAAATAATATAATATGCCAACAGTAGCTAGCCTAAACATAAATGACTCCTACAGTGATGAGGGACAGGCTGACCTTGTTGGGAACACCACCAATTATCAGAAAGTATTCTCTCGTACTTGCAGTTTTTGGAGAGTAATTCTCCTGTTTGTATCATTGCAGACAAAATAAAGCCATAAGCAGGCAGAGCAGTTTGCCCTCACGCAACTCAAAGAAAAAGGAGGCAGTTCATCAGCCGCAGACCTTTGTGCCTTTCTATGGTGGAGGAAGTCTCCCATCTGAAATCAGGTAGACATTTCTTTTTTCTCTCTCCCACAAATATGTAATTACTGATTCTGTTCCATTCTGTTTTGTAGTTATTTTGCACAATCCGCAAGCATTGCCACTTTTCATTTCACTGCACATCTCGTGCAGCGTATGTGACGAATAAACTTGACTTGACTTGACTTGCGAACCGACTCCCTTTGTGAATGGAGGTGTGATGCGGGATCAGTAGAGTTTTTCTGTACAACTGTCTAATGAAGGTACGGCAGTACCCGACTGGAATGTTTGTAAGAAAGGAATCTCACTGTGTGTTTGCACAATAATAATGCAACACTGAAAGCACCATTGCCATCGTTGAGTCCGTCCTCATCTTCTCCATCATGGTCTGGTTTGGCTCAGCCACCAAGCACGACATCCTGTAGGCTGCAGCAAATCGTCCGATCAGCAGAGACGGTTGTTGGCAGCAACCTTCCCTCCATTGACGAACTGTACACTGCGAGGGCCAGGAAGCGAGCGGGCAAGATCATCTCTGACCCCTCTCACCCTGGCCACAAACTCTTTGAATCACTTCCCTCTGGAAGACGACTCCAGACTGTCAAAGCCGCCACAGCCAGACATAAAAACAGTTTTTATCCACGAGCAGTAGCTCTACTCAATAACCAAAAATCTGTAGCCTCCTTTTGCTCTGGTATTTTATTTCATTTACATGTTTAAATTATAATGTTTTATTCTTAATGTTTTAATGTTTTATGTTTTATTCTTAATGGTTTACTGTATGTCGTGTTGTTAGTTGCGAGCGGAGCACCAAGGCAAATTCCTTGTATGTGTACATACTTGGCCAATAAACGTAGTCATTCATTCATTCATTGAACCATTGAACCACATGGAGTGTGCCATGTCAACTGGTTTTCTGTAACCATTAAAGATGAACAACTCACTGGAGCTAATATTTATATGGTGTCTTTACAAAAACAGAAGGTTCAGTTTAGTTTATTGTCACGTGTACTGAGGTACAGTGAAAAGCTTTTGTTGCGTGCTAACCAGTCAGCAGAAAGACAATACATGATTACAATCGACCCATTCACAGTGTACAGATACATGATAAGGGAATAACATTTAGTTTAGTTTTGTTTACAGATACAGTGCGGGAACAGGCCCTTCGGCCCACTGGGTCCGCACCGACCAGCGATCCTCGCACACTAACCTATCCTACACACACTAGGGACAATGTACATTTTACAAACCTGTACGTCTTTGGAGTGTGGGAGGAAACCGAAAATCTCGGAGAAAACCCACGCAGGTCACGGGGAGAACGTACAAACTCCGTACAGACAGCACCCGTAGTCAGGATCGAACCCGGGTCTCTGGCGCTGTAAAACAGTAGCTCTACCGTTACGCCACCGTGCCGTGTCGTGCAAGATAAAGCCAGCAAAGTCCAATTAGGGATAGTCCGAGGGTCACCAATGAGGTAGATAGTAGTTCATTACTGCTCTCTGATTGTGGTAGGATGGTTCAGTTACGAAACAGCTGCGAAACTGTCCCTGAATCTGGAGGTGTGTGTTTTCATGTTTCTCTACCTTTTGCCTGATGGGAGAGGGGAGAAGAGGGAGTGGCCAGGGTGTGACTCGTCCTTGATTATGCTGCTGGCCCTGCCAAGGCAGCGTGAGGTATAAATGGAGTCAATGGAAGGGAGGATGGTTTGTGTGATGGTCTGGGCTGCGTCCACAATTCGCTGCGATTTCTTGTGGTCTTGGATGGAGCTGTTCACAAACCGAGCTGTGATGCATCCCGATAAAGGTCGTGTTGGGGCAACGTTTAGTCAGTTTGTTGAAGAGGAAGGATACACTTAGTAGAAAGATTCAGCATGGAAATAAGCCCTTCGGTCCATTTAGTCCACTGTTCGATCGCCAGCTCACACTAGTTCTGTTATCTCGCTTTCATCTCCACTCCCTACAGGGGCAATTTAGAGACAAATTAACCTATAAACCCCACGTCTTTTGGAGGCGGGAGGAAACCCGCAAAGTCACAGGGAGAACATGAAAACTCCTCACATACAGCACCCGAGGTCAGGATCGAACCAGTGTGTCTGGCGCTGTGAGGCTGCAGCTCTACCAGTTCAGTTTAGTTTAGTGATACAGCGTGGAAACAGGCCCTTCGGCCCACCGAGTCCGCATCGACCAGCGATCTCCACACATTAACATACTAGGGACAATTTACACTTGCTGTATACCAAGTATACCCACCCAAGCCAATTAACCTACAAACCTGTACGTCTTTGGAGTGTTTGAGGAAACCGAAGATCTCGGAGAAAACCCACGCGGTCATGGGGAGAACGTACAAACTCCGTACAGACAGTACCCGTAGTCGGGATTAAACCCTCGTCTCTGGCGCTGCAAGCGCTGTAAGGCAGCAACTCTACCGCTGCGCCACCATGCCGCCCTACAGTTGTGCCACTGTGCCACCTTGCACCACTGTGCTGCCCTCATGAAAGTGCTCAATTGAGAAATGTGGTGAGGTTTACAGGGAGAATTCCTGTGGACCGTTGACGTGACCACGGTGGGCCCCAGGGCTCTTCAGAAGAAGAGGAAGTCTGAAGAAGAGTCTGAACCCGAAACCCATTCCTTCTCTCCAGAGATGCTGCCTGTCCCGCCGAGTTACTCCAGCATTTTGTGTCTTATCTTTGGCGGGTTGAATATGTCAGCTGAGGCCAGAGCCGTTCCCATAGCCGTCTTCAACTGTCCACTTTGTGGCCTGGTATCACGGCCCCCAAGGCCGTGACCTCTGCTGGTCCAGCAATGCGGATAATACAGCACGGGTCCAGAACAAAGGGTGCCAGGAAATCAGTGGTGGACCTGTATGTGGAAGGAGGTGTAGAGAAGATCTGATGGGGATTTTGTTGTGGGTTGAATGTGGTTTGAAGTTGTGACACTTCATGAGATATTGTTGAAGGCAACATTTAGGAGGCATCTAGACAAGTACTTGAATCACCAATGCAAAGAAGCTTCAGACCAAATATAGGGAAGTGAGATGAGTATAATGGTCAGTATGGGCATGGTGGGCTGAAGGGCCTTTATTATTTTCCCCCTCAACTTTATTAACATTGCCTGACGTTATAATTGCACAAAAAGTTCAATATTGGTCAAGTCACTGAAATTACCTTGGTTTACCTCTGTACTTTATGTTGTTATTTCTAGAGAATCTGTCAAATGTTTGGACTGAAAATCTTTGGACATGGCTTGCGTAGAAAGGGGGGTTTGCACCAAGGATAGACACAAAATGCTGGAGTAACTCAGCGGGACAGGCAGCATCTCTGGATTGAAGGAATGGGTGACGTTTCAGGTCGAGACCCTTCTTCAGACTGAGAGTTGGGAGAGGGAGACACGGAGATGAGACAGGGTAAGGTGTGAACATGAGACCAAAACAGATTCGGTTCGGAGAAAACGTAGAATTGTTAGCTCGGAGAAGGTGACAACGCAGCAAACAGATAAGATGTAATCGGGGACATTCAGACTGGTCGGAGAACTAGGATGGGGGAGAGATGGAGAGAGAGGGAAAGTAAGGGTTACTTGAAGTTAGAGAAATCAGGGTGGGAATGCGTGTTAAAGTGTTTAGCAACCGGGAATTCAGGTAGGTTTAGCTTGTGCTTGGTCTCGCCGTTATTTTTATCTAAGAGAATTGACTGACCGAGTTTGAAACGCAGTTGGATGAAAGATCCAAAATACAGGTTCAATATTTGTTCCTTTCATTGTGGGCCAGAAGACCTGTTACTTTGCCAAACTGTTCTATGTTCTACCCAACTTCTGCAACACATCTTTGCCAAAACAATGATCTTCTGAGCCTCTCGTTGGCCTTGGGAATGTATCTAATTCTAGGAGGTGCACCCGGAACGGCTGGGATTATCCTTCCTCCAACCTCCATTTGTCTTGGCATCTGCTCTACTCTCCGCAGATGGCATGGGGGAGATTGGTAGCAAGGGTGAGATGCAGAGAATTGTGGACGCAGCCCAGACCATCACACAAACCAACCTGGACACAAAATGCTGGAGTAACTCAGCGGGACAGGCAGCATCTCCGGAGAGAAGGATTGGGTGATGTTTCGGGTCGAGACCCTTCTTCAACCGAAGGGTCTCGAACCCAAAATGTCACTCATTCCTTCTCTCCAGAGATGTTGCCTGTCCCGCTGAGTTAAGGGGTTGTCCCACTGCGGCGACCTAATCCACGAGTTCAGAAGAGTTTGCCCTCGAATCATACTCGCAGCATGGTCGACACGAGGTCCTAGGAGGTCTTTGTAACTCTCCTTCATGCTCGAGAGTAGTCCCCGCGTACTCGAGGCCTCAGCTAGATCGTGCCGTATTTTTCAACATGCTGAAAAATGCCCGTGACTAAAAAAAGATCGCCATGGAAAGATTTTTTTTTTACTCATAGGTTTAGTCGTAGGTAATCGAGGGTAGTCGAAGGTAATCGAAGGTAGTCGAAGGTAGTTGTAGATAGTCTTCAACATAGTCGAAAGGAGGTTGAAGGAGATCGAAGGAGATCGTCTTCATTCTCCACTATTCGGTGTCCAATTTTCCCGTAGCTAGTCGAAGCTGGTCTTCTACATAGTCGAAGGAGGTCTTCAACATGACATTTTTTGAAACTCTTCTAAACTCTTCTAAACTCGCGAATTAGGTCGCCACAGTGGGACAGCCCCTTTACCCCAGCTTTTTAAATCTTCGGTTTAAACCAGCATCTGCAGTTCCTTCCTACACACAACTCAACCTCCCTTCTATTGACTCCATTTATACCTCACGCTGCCTCGGCAAGGCCAGCAGCATAATCAAGGACGAGTCGCACCCTCCCTCTTCTCCCCTCTCCCATCGGGCAAAAGGTATAGAAGTGTGAAAACGCACACCACTAGATTCAGGGACAGTTTCTTCCCAGCTGTTATCAGGCAACTGAACCATCCTACCACAACCAGAGAGCAGTGCTGAACTATCTACCCCATTGCAGACCCTGGGACTATCTTTGATTGGACTTTGCTGGCTTTACCTTGCACTAAACGTTATTCCTCTATACACTGTAAATGGCTCGATTATAATCATGTGTTGTCTTTCCGCTGACTGGTTAGCACCATGCAACAAAAGCTTTTCACTGTACCTCGGTACACGTGACAATAAACTAAACTGGATGAGAGTCGCAGATCAAAGGGGTGCATTTGCTATTTTCATTGGCATTGGATGCTGCTACCTCTGCTTGGTTTTGTTCAATGATCAATAATGTTCCTGAATTCTATCTTTACTTTCCTCCCAACCCGCCCCAGTGCCTTGCGGCTTTCCTACCTGCAGAATGGAGGCAATGACCAGCTGATCCTGGTGCAGTTGCATGACCTCTTGGCGGAAGCTCTACAAGTGGAGCGGAGGGTGAAGCTCCCACGGACTCATCGCAAGGAGCGAGCCCACAGTAAGATGAGAGCCCGTGCATACCCGTCTGTTTGTTGATGGTGCAGCGTGGTGTGGGATTGATATTAACCTGTGATGTTCTCGAGTCATAGAGTGACACAGCATGGAAGCAGGCCCCTCGTCCCAATTTGCCCACACCGGCCAACATGTCCCAGCTACACGTCCCAGCTACACCTGCCCGCGTTTGGTCCATATCCCTCCAACCCTGTCCTATCCATGTACCTGTCTAACTATTTCTTAAACCTTGGGATAGTCCCAGCCTCAACGACCTCCTCTGGCAGCTTGCTCCACACACCCACCACCCTTTGTGTGAAAAAGTTACCCCTCAGTTTTCTAGTAAATCTTTTCCCCTTCTCCTTAAACCTATGTCCTCTGGTCCCCGCTTCACCTACTCTGGGCAAGAGACGCTGTGCATTTACCCGATCTATTCCTCTCGTGATTTTATACACCTCTATAAGATCACCCCTCATCTTCCTGCACTGTGAGGATCAATGTGGAACTGCTGGAAGCCAGTGTGTACATCAGTCGGTTAAGCCTCACAGGCTCCTGGCCCTTGAGTCATGTTCTCTACAATTATTCAAAGCTAGTTGTATGAACTCTTAAAAAAAAAAAGATTCCATGTAATTTGTGTAAAATGAGCCAATATTTGGCTTGATTACCTCCCATCTGCCAAGGCTTGTTGATTCCTAAGCACCAATTATCTCTGTTTTTTGAGGCAATTAGAGGGACATTAGGTAATCACCCACCATAGGGTGTAGAGATTGAAGAGTTCCCCCCCCCCCCCAATATCTTTTACTCAGCCAATTCCATGAGGTTGGACCAAGCAAAAGCCAAGCATCACCCCAGAATGGAACAGAGGAAGGCAAATGGTAGACACAAAATGCTGGAGTAACTCAGCGGGACAGGCAGCATCTCAGGAGAGAAGGAATGGGCGACGTTTCAGGTCGAGACCCTTCTTCAGTCTGAAGAAATACTCCAGCATTTTGTGTCTACCTTCGATTTTACCAGCATCTGCAGTTCTTTCTTACACAGAGGAAGGCAAATGGCCTACTTGGCCACAACTTGGTCAAGAAAGCCTTCAACACGGTGGCCTTCATCAGTCAGAGTATTGAGTATAGAAGTTGGGGAGGTCATGTTACAGTTGCACATAATATTGGTGAGGTGACATTTAGAGTACAGTGTTCAGTTTTGCTCACCCAGTTACAGAACAGATGTTGACAAACAAGAAAGGGTGCAGAGAAGATTCACGAGGATGTTGCCAGGTCACAATGGCCTGAGCTACAGGGAGAGGTTGAGCAGGCTAGTACTCTATTCCTTGGAGCGCAGGAGGATGAGGAATAATCTTATGGAGGTGTACAAGATCATGAGAGGAATGGATTGGGTAAAGGCGCAGACTCTCTTACCCAGAGTAGGGGAATCAAGAACCAGGGGACATAGGTTTAAGGTGTGGGGTGAAAGATTTAAAAGGAACCTGAGGGGCGACTGTTTTTACGCAATTCATTCATTCATCATCGTTGAAAACATTAGCGACGCAGTGGTGCTGGTTTCCGACGGGAACGGTGACTGACAATAGACAATAGGTGCAGGAGTAGGCCATTCGGCCCTTCGAGCCAGCACCGCCATTCAATGTGATCATGGCTGATCATCCCCAATCAGTACCCCGTTCCTGCCTTCTCCCCATATCCCCTGACTCCGCTATTTTTAAGAGCCCTATCTAGCTCTCTCTTGAAAGCATCCAGAGAACCCGCCTCCACTGCCCTCTGAGGCAGAGAATTCCACAGACTCACAACTCTCTGTGAGAAAAAGTGTTTCCTCGTCTCCGTTCCAAATCGCTTACTCCTTATTCTTAAACTGTGGCCCCTGGTTCTGGACTCCCCCAACATCGGGAACATGTTTTCTGCCTCTAGCGTGTCCAAACCCTTAACAATCTTATATGTTTCAATGAGATGCCCTCTCATCCTTCTAAACTCCAGAGTGTACAAGCCCAGCTGCTCCATTCTCTCAGCATATGACAGTCCCGCCCTCCCGGGAATTAGCCTTGTAAACCTACGATGCACTCCCTCAATAGCAAGAATGTCCTTCCTCAAATTAGGGGACCAAAACTGTACACAATACTCCAGGTGTGGTCTCACTAGGGCTCTGTACAACTGCAGAAGGACCTCTTTGCTCCCATATTCGATTCCTCTTGTTATAAAGGCCAACATGCCATTCGCTTTCTTCACTGCCTGCTGTACCTGCATGTACCGGACGCACCACACATCTCTGTCCTCCGGACTTCCGCCGCTGGAAGTACAGGATTTTGGTGTGTGTGCTTTATCAACATTCCTTACAATGCGATGTACGACAGTGATCGCAACCTCTACTGAAGTGTGGATGGCCGTTGGCTCGCTAGAAGCTTATCCGCCCTTTGACAGGTCTTGTTTTTGGTCCTGCTGGTGGTCCACAGCCCCCCCCTTCACCTGGCAAACCAGGTGGAGGAGACGGTTTAGTCGCCGACTATCCGACCATGGAGCAGGTAGCACGGGATTACATGGTACCCGTGGTGGAGGGGGGTATACGGAATAATCTGCTGGAGGAAGATCTCTGGGTAAAAGACACTTAGCATTTACCAGACCTAGTCCTCTCATGTTCTATTACACCTCTATAAAAGATCACTCCTCATCCTCCTGCACTTCAAGGAATAAAGTCCTAGCCTGCTCAACCTCTTCCTATAGCTCAGTCCCTCGAGTCTTCACAACATCCTGGTAAATCTTTTCTGCAACCTTTCCAGCTTAACAACAACTTTCCTATAACAGGGTGACCAAAACTAAACACAATACTCCAAACGTGGCCTGAGTAATTGTTGGTTTGGAGTCCTTGTAATAATAAAGACCTCACACCTCGTCAGGTTATACACTGTTTATTTAGAATAAACAACTGCAAGCTCTCACTTGAGAGTTCACTTCAGACTGCTGAGTGCATTAGACCACGATGCTACTAAGCTAGTAGGCGTAACTACAAAAGCATGACTCATAACATGAGCCACTAATCTACATCCCCCCTCTTAAAGAATCAATAACACTGTCTATCCATAACTAAGCAAAGCAAAAATCACAACCGATGACAGACGTATGTAAGGTAGACAAAATTGCTGGAGAAACTCAGCGGGTGCGGCAGCATCTATGGAGCGAAGGAAATAGGCAACGTTTCGGGCCGAAACCCTTCTTCAGACTGATGCAGGGTGGGAGGGGGGGGGGGGGGCGGGAAGAAGAAAGGAAGAGGAGGAGCCAGAGGGCTGAGTGAGAGCTGAGAAGGGGATGAGACAGCAGGGGCTACCGGAAATTGGAGAAGTCAATATTCAGGCCACCGGGGTGCAGACTGCCCAAGCGGAATATGAGGTGCTGCTCCTCCAGTTTCCGGTGGTGCTCACTCTGGCAATGGAGGAGGCCCAGGACAGAAAGGTCGGATTCGGAATGGGATGGGGAGTTGAAGTGCTGAGCCACCGGGAGATCAGGTTGGATATTGCAGACCGAGCGGAGGTGTTCGGCGAAACGGTCGCCAAGCCTACGCTTGGTCTCACCGATGTAGATCAGCTGACATCTAGAGCAGTGGATGCAATAGATGAGGTTGGAGGAGATGCAGGTGAACCTCTCCACAGGGTTTCCTCTCACACTCCAAAGACGGACGGGTTTGTAGACTGATTGGTTTTGGTAAAATTGTAAATTGCCCCTAATGTGTGTCGGATAGTGTTAGTGTGCGGGGATCGCTGGTCGTCGCTGACTCGGTGGGCCGAAGGGCCGGTTTCCGTGCTGTATCCCCTAACTAAACTAAACTCTAAGCCACAGTTTACTGTTTACAGTTGAGTTTATTGTCATTTACATTTTATTCACAGTGAAAGGTTTTTGTTGCATGCTAGCCAGTCAGCAGAAAGACAATACATGATTACAATGGAACCTTGCACAGTGTATGGATACATGATAAAGGAATAATGTTCAGTGCAAGGTAAAGTCAAGATAAACTAATTAGAGTCTCGAAGGAATCTCTTTGTTCTCAGCAGCCCCCCACTCCAGGTCCCTCTTAGTTAGCACGTAAACCAAGGAGCAGTGAGAAGCTTTGTTGCAAGCGAACCTGTCAGCGGTAACACTATACATGATTATTCCCCTTTCCCATTAGGGTTGCCAACTTTCTCACTCCCAAATAAGGGACAAAAGGTCAAAATACGGGACAAATTCCTGACGGCAATTCGTTGACCGACTCGGCCGTGGCTGGGTGAATGATGAGTTGGCCTGGGTGCTGGACTGCACACAAAGCCCAGCCGGCGGGCCAGCTGAGGAGTTTTGGCCCAGGCCGCGCGACGTCGCACGCAAACTCCGGCACCCCATCCAACTCATGAACCGATGATCGGCCGTGAGAAGGAGGGGTGGTGGTGGTGTCGGCGGTAAGCGAAGGTCTGAAAGTCGGACAGCTGGCCGGGCTACCGACCGACCGACGGGGCCACGGGCGAGGCGCTGCTGCTGCTGCGCTCCACGGGCTGCACTACGTCGGGACGGGTGAGGCGGGGCCGGACGCGGCGCTCCCACCCGACAGTCCCCTCGACCCGAGTGGTAGCAGTCAAATACGGGACAAGGGCGGTCCCGCATGGGACAAACCAATATATGCGATATCCCAGCTAATACGGGACAGTTGGCAACCCTACTTCCCACTCACCTGTCATCTATGTAAATAAACGTTAAGTGTCTCCACCTTGATCGGCAGGAGGGCACGATACGCTGAGACGCAACTTGGACTCCGAGCTGATCACTGCGGAGATAGAAAATCAGCGTCTGGAGGAAGAAATTCTGAAGCTGCGGGTGAAACGACAAAGAGACCACAGGGCACAAAAACCCCTGAAGACGTCCACTGGACATAGACTGATACTAACAGGTAATTATCACCTTCGTCATCAAGCTGGGCTACAGGAGCTGGGCAGACCCGGTCGGATCGTATACGATACGATCAAACTTTAGTGATCTCAGGAGGGAAATTGGTCTGCCGACAGTCATAAAAACACAACAAGATTCATGACGAGTGGAAAGTCCATGATTGGGGATGTGCAAAGAGTGGGGGGGGGGGGGGTCAGTCTCAGTCTACCCCACGGCAGAAGGGGGAGGAGTTGTACAGTTTGATAGCCACAGGGAAGAAGGATCTCCTGTGGCATTCTGTGCTGCATCTTGGTGGAACCAGTCTGTTGCTGAAGGTGCTCCTCAGGTTGACCAGTGTGTCGTGGAGGGGGTGAGCTGTATTGTCCAGGATGCTCCGCAGTTTGAGGAGCATCTTCCCCTCCAAAACCACCTCCCATGAATCCAATTCCGCCCCCAGGACGGAGCCAGCTTTCCTGATGATCTTGTTCATCCTGTTGGCGTCCGCGGCCTTCGCCCTGTTGCCCCAGCACACGGCAGCTAAGAAGATAGCACTGGGCACCACCGATTGGTAGAATATGTAGGAACTGCAGGTGCGGGTTTAAACCGAAGATAGATGCAAAAAGCTGGAGTAACTCAGTGGGAAGGCAGCATCTCTGGAGAGAAGGAATGGGTGATGCTTCTTACTGCAGATGTTGAAGGGGATGAGCCTGATTAAAATGTACAGCTGGCTCTGTCCCTTCTTGTTCAGGGCCTCAGCGTATCAGAACATGGTGGCCTGGATCATGCTGCTCTTCCATCAGCAGTTCCAGGGAAAACCTTTTGGGAACACAGGGACCAGATGCCGAGTATCTGACCTGCCTTCTCCCCTGACAGACACAAAGGGCGGCACGGTGGCGTAGCGGTAGAGTTGCTGCCTCACAGCGCCAGAGACCCGGGTTCGTTCCTGACCACGGGTGCTGTCTATACGGAGTTTGTACGTTCTCCCCGTGACAGAGTTCTCTCTGGGAGCTCTGGTTTCCACCCACGCTCCAGAGACGTACAGGTCTGTAGGTTAATCGGTTTCTGTAAATTTTAAATTGTCCCTAGAGTCTAGGATAGTGCAAGTGTACGGGTGATATTGGTTTGTGGGCCGCAGGGCCTGTGTCTGTGCCTTATCTCTAAAGTCTAAAAAGTGCTGGAGTAACTCAGCAGGCCAGGCAGCAACTCTGGAGAGAGGGAATGGATGACGTTTCAGGTCGAGACCCTTCTTCAGACGGAATGTCACGGGAAACGGAAAAGAGGGATATAGAAGATGATGTGGAGAGATAAAGAACAATGAATGAAAGATATGCGAAAATGTAACGATGATAAAGGAAACAGGCCATTGTTAGCTGCTGGGTGAGAACGAGAAGCTGGTGTGACTTGGGTGGGGGAGATATGGAGAGAGAGGGAATGCCGGAGTTACTTGAAGTTAGAGAAATCAATATTCATACTACTGGGTGGGACCCTTCTTCAGTCTGAAAGTAGGGGGTGGAGGGGAGGGGAGAGAGCTGGAGGCAAGAAAAGACCAGGATCAACCAGGACAGGCGACGAATGACCTCCGACAGGGAGCTGCCCTGGTCCGACCATTGTCGGCTAGAGAAGGTGTGACCTCAAGTGGTATATAATGGGGTGAACTGTGTCCACAGTGTGTACACTGTGTCTAATGGAACTACGCCATGTCGCAGAGACAAAGTGACAGCACCATAAGGAGAGAGAGAAGGGGGCTCGACGACTACCAACCACCGCCCTCGTTGCACCAAGGTGTGTGGATCGCAGACATCTGCAGACCCACAATTAGACAACCCTATGGAGAGGAGAAGACAGTCATACTCGTTTCGAGTGACCACCGATGATGATACTGTGTCTATCTTTGGTATAAACCAACATTTGCAGTACTTTGTATCCACCTTCATCCCATTCCCTACACACATCCAATATACCTAGTATCTGGCCCTTCAGCTTCAAGCAGCCACAGTGTATGAATGGGTTTGGAGGATAAGTCAATTGTTCATTTTCCCTTTATTTTGAATAATGTTTTCTTTAATTGGTGCTAGTTAAACGTTTTTTAATGTGCCTTTAATTTTTCCAAGTTAAATTTATTTCTGCTGCTTTTAAATATTTTTGATGATGAGAAATCAGCTAGTGGCACGTTGGCGCAGCGGTAGAGTTGCTGACTTCCAGCGCCAGAGACCCGGGTTCAATTCTGACCTCGGGTGCTGTCTGTAGGGAGTTTGTACGTTCTCCCCGTGACCGCCTGGGTTTTCTGCGGGTGCTCCGGTTTCCTCCCACACTCCAAAGACGTACAGGTTTGTAGGCAAATCGGCTTCTGTAAATTTAAAGTGGGATAACATGGAACTAGTCTACAGGTCATCGACGGTCGGCGTGGACCCTCATGACCGTATAAATGGCGGAGTAGACTTGATGGGCCTAATGGCCTAATTCTGATCCTATCACTTGTGACCCGGTGGGCTGAGGGGTCTGTTTCCATGCTGAATCTCTAAACCAAACTAAACGGAACAAATTTGTGCAGAAGCTTTTGACAAAACGAGGACCTGAAGAGCGATGAGATCAGTGTGGGGTATGGTGACCTGCTGGGAAGGTTTGAGATCAAGAAGGAGATGGTGTTGGGTCTCTTTAAGAGCATTAAGGTGGATAAGTCCTATGGTCCTGATGAGATCTATCCCAGGTTATTGAGGGAGGCAACAGAGGAATTAGCAAGGGACTTTGCGGCATGGTGGTGCAGCGGTAGAGTTGCTGCCTTACAGTGCCGGAGACCCGGGTTCGATCCTGACTACGGGTGCTGTCCGTACGGAGTTTGCACGTTCTCCCCGTGACCTGCATGGGTTTTCTCCGAGATCTTTAATTTCCTCCCACACTCCAAAGGCGTACAGGTTTGTAGGTTAGTTGGCTTGGTATAAGTGTAAATTGTCCCTAGTGTGTGTATGGCAGTGTTAATGTGCGGGCATCGCTGGTCGGTGCGGATTTGGTGGGCCGATACACTGTATCTCTAAACTAAACTTGACTAAACTTGAGGAAGAACTTTGTAACTTCACTGGCCACAGGCGAGGTCTGGAAGACTGGAGAGTAGCCAACGTTGTTCCTTTGTTGAAGAAGGGGAGCAGAGATAATCCATGAAATTAGAGGACAATGAGACACAGCAGTGGCAGGGGGAGGATTCTTGGGATTTACTTGCGTTGGGAAGAGAATATGATTATCTGGGACATTCGGCGTGGTTATCTGCTGGGCAGATCATCTCCTAGAAACTTGATTGAGTTTTGAGGAGATGACGAATGTGAGTGATGAGGGTAGATCAGTGGTTGTTATCCAAGTGAACTTTACGGCATTTGAACTTGAAGGCATTCACCATCCTCTCGTCTCATCATGGAAGGATGAGAGAACCTACCATCTCTCCTGGTAAGATCTAACGTGAGAGATTTCTCATCGTAGGCTGATCCAGAAGATTAAGATGTAGCCTTGTCTGGATTCAAACTAGCTTGTCCATTGAGGCAGAGGGTGGTGGTGGAAGGGTGTATATCTGGCTAGTGGTCTATGACCACTGGTCTCCTACAGTCATCAGTCCTGCGACCTCTGTTGTTTGTGATGTTTTACATATGACTTGGATAAAAATGTATAAGATGTTGTTAGTAAGTGTCCTCATACAGCAAGGAAACAAGTCCTTAAGCCTGAAGTCTGAAGAAGGGTCTCGAGCCGAAACGTCACCTATTCCTTCTCTCCATAGATGCTGCCTCACCCCCTGAGTTTCTCCTGCATTTCTTGTCTACCTTCGATTGTTCCAGCATCTGCAGTTCTTTCTTAAACAAAACTTGTCCATGCCGACTAAGTTGGCATATTGTGCTAGTTCCATTTGCCTGCAGTTGGCCCATAGCCCTGTAAACCCTTCCTGTCGGTATCTGTCCTAATATCTTTGAAAATTCATAATTATATCGGTTTTTATAGCCTATTATGATAACTCATTCAAATTCAGATACGAATTACCATCTGACTGAACGTGTTGCCTCTGTGGTCCCTCTTTGTGGATGGCACAGTGGTGCAGTGGTGAAGCTGTGCCTTACGGCGCCAGAGACCCGGATTTGATCCCAACTATGGGTGCTGTCTGTACGGAGTTTGTACGTTCTCCCTGTGACTGCCTGGGTTTTCACCGGGTGCTCCGGTTTCCTCCCACACTCCAAGGACATACAGTACAGGTTTGGAGGTTAATTTTTTTAATGGTAAATTGCCCCCTAGTGTGTTGGATAGTGCTTGTGTATGGGGTAATCGGTGGTTGGCACGGACTCGATGGGGCGAAGGGCCTGTTTCCACGCTGTATCTCCAAAGTCTAAAAGCCCTGTCCCACTGTACGAGTTCATTCCAAGAGCACTCCCGAGTTTAAAAAAAATCAAACTCGTGGTAAGCACGGAGAATGAACGTAGCGGGTACGTCGGAGCTCGGGGACGTCTCTTAGCGGCTCATAACGTTAACGGCAGGTACTCGGGAAGACTCGCTAACAGCAGGTAAGCACGGGAAGACTCGTGAAGATTTTTCAACATGTTGAAAAATGTCCACGAGAGCCCCGAGTACCGACGAGTGGCCATTACCGTATATCTCCAAGTTCGAATCAGGGTAAACTCGGGAGAGCTCTTGGAATGAACTCGTACTGTGGGCAGGGCTTTAAAGAAAGGAAGATTTTAACTTTTATTACCCCAAATTATTTATTTTTTATTAATATTAAAGTAAATCTATTTAACATAATTTTAATTTAAAATAAGATTACAATCAATTTTTTTCTCCAGCCTTAATATTACTTGCAAGAAAAATAATAACTTGAGTGTTGAAATGTATTTTCTGGTGGAAGGAGGTGGAAAGGATCAGGCACCGATCCCGTGGAAAGATGACAACCAGAAGATGAGGGCCCTGAAGACAGAAATTGACCTTTTGAAGCAGGACATGGAGATTCAACGTCTTCAACGTCACCTGAGGAGCTCAAAGACTCAAGTTCTTGCAGCTGCCCCTGTTCCTACCCCTCCCCTCATGCCAGCGGTAAGTGGAGATAGTGAGCAGATGCCACAACTTTGGGCAACAAGTCTTGATTAGTTTAGGAAAGAACTGGAGATGCTGGTTTACATCGAAGATAGACACCAAATGCTGGAGGAACTCAGCGGGGCAGGCAACATCTCTGGAGAGAAGGAATGGGTGACATTTCGGTTTCTCTCCAGAGGTGCTGCCTGACCCGCTGAGTTACTCCAGCATCTTGTGTCTATCTTCAGATAGAGTGAAAGATTGTTTCAGTTATTGAAGGGTTAACATCACACAAGTTCAGGACCAAAATGACAAGCCAGAGCTTTAGAGCAGGACAGCGTAGTGGTGCAGCGGTAGAGTTGCTGCCTTACAGCGCCAGAGACCCGGGTTTGATCCTGACTGCGGGTGCTGTCTGTACGGAGTTGGTACGCTCTCCCCGTGACCAAGAACGAAGAGGGGCCGTCGGGACTACATTGAATACTTTGTAACTGTGTCGCCTCCCTATACATGGCGATTCTTTGCATACTTTATATATTGTATGCAAAACAAATAATTTCACTGTACCGCGATACCTTCGGCCCACCGAGACTGCACTGACCAGCGATCCCAGCAAATTAGCTCTACCCTACACACACTAGGGACAATTTACACATACACCAAGCCAATCAACCTACAAAACTGTACGTCTTTGGAGTGTGGGAGGAAGCCGAAGATCTCGGAGAAAACCCACGCAGGTCATGGGGAGAACGTACAAACTCCGTACAGACGGCACCCGTAGTCGGGATTGAACCCGGGTGTCCGGCACTGTAAGGCAGCAACTCTACTGCTGCACCACCGTGCCGCCCGTGATCCGTGTCGTACATGTGACAATAAAGTACCTTCTTCGTGAAAACTGTGCGGGGAAATCTGTTCCACCCTGTGTTTTTTATTTCATGGACTTCAGGATGATGTCAGGCCACAGACTCCAGTTCTAGCCAAGCAGTTTCTGGATTCCAATGAGGGCTTTGGACCAGCCCCGTATGACCCAGCGTGAGTACATTCGGGGAGCGCGGGTTGCTGCAAAGCTCCATAATTAAAATACATTCTTTCACTTTACGCAGGGCCATAATTCCTCCTTAGCTCGCATTTGGTTTACCATTGAGATATCTGTTTTCCTTTGTCCAATACAGTCTGTATTGGCGAGGGTAGACATAAAATACTGGAGTAACTCAGCGGAACAAGCAGCATCTCTGGAGAGAAGGAATGGGCGACGTTTCGGGTCAAGACCCTTCTTCAGACTGATGTCAGGGGAGTGGGCGGGACAAAGATAGAATGCAGGCGGAGACAGTAAGACTGGTGGGAGAACTGGGAAGGGGGAGGGATTGGAGAGAAAGCAAGGGCTATCTGAAGTTAGATTGGCGAGCGTTGATTTATTAGCGACCACTGATTTAAAGAGAATGGAAAAATAAGTCTGTCCGTTGAGAGTTGGTGTGGAATCACAGGGAGAATCCCTCACAGCCCCTGTGGGGTGGCACGGTGGCGCAGCGGTAGAGTTGCAGCCTCACAGTGCCGGAGACCCGGGTTCGATCCCGACTACAGGTGCTTTCCGCATGGAGTTTGTACGTTTTCCCCGTGACCTGCGTGGGTTTTCCGTGGGTGCTCTGGCTTCCTTCCACACTCCGAAGACGTACAGGTTTGTAGGTTAATTGGCTTCGGTAAAAAAATGCAAATTGTCCCTAGTGTGTGAAGGGTAGTGCTGGTTTATGGGGATCGCTGGTCAGTATGAACGATGGGCCGAAGGGCCTGTTTCCATGCTGTATCTCTAATCTAAACTAAACTAAACTAAACTAAGCTAAAGATAGACACAAAATGCTGGAGTAATTCAGCAGGACTGCCTGACCCGCTGAGTTACTCCAGCATTTTGTGTCAATCTTCGGTTTATATCAGCATTTGCTGATATAACTAAATTCCAGCGGGAATTAAAGTCGGCCATTCCACTGAGCAACAATACCCTGCAGTGCTGAGTAATGTGTCTGGTTTTCATAACCCCTTCCTGCATTATGAGGCTCATTGGAACCTTTTTGTACCTCATTAACACTCTCGATTCCCCTTTGGAATCTCGCCCAGCCGGTTACCTCTGCAGTAACGGGCCTGAACCTCTGTAGGAATTGTCCCGGACTCCTGCAAAGTTCTCAGTGGTCCACCCACACAACATGTTCCCTGCAAAGCTCGGAAGTTGTGAAAGCTCAGGTGCATCCACTGGAAGTCTAGTGCGCTTCGGTCAAATCATCAAGTTGTGCAGCGTAGAAACAGGCCCTTCGGCCCGTTGCGTCCATAGAAACATAGAAAATAGGTGCAGGAGGAGGCCATTCGGCCCTTCGGCCCTTCGAGTCAGCACCGCCATTCATTGTGATCATGGCTGATCGTCCCCAATCAATAACCCATGCCTGCCTTCTCCCCATATCCCTTGATTCCACCAGCCCCTAGAGCTCTATCGAACTCTCTCTTAAATCCATCCAGTGACTTGGCCTCCGGTGCCCTCTGTGGCAGGGAATTCCACAAATTCACAACTCTCTGGGTGAAAACGTTTTTTCTCACCTCAGTCTTAAATGGCCTTCCCTTTATTCTAAGACTGTGGCCCCTGGTTCTGGACTCGCCCAACATTGGGATTTTTTTTCCTGCATCTTGCTTGTCCAGTCCTTTTATAATGTTATACGTTTCTATAACCTTCTATAATGTTTCTATAATGGTCTGCCGACCATCTTGCCAGTCTATACTCATATAACCATATAACCATATAACCATAACAGCACGGAAACAGGCCATCTCGGCCCTTCAAGTCCGTGCCGAACATTTAAATTTTTTTTAATTTTTTTTAAAATTAAAAATAAAATACTTCCCCCTAGTCCCATCTACCTGCACTCAGACCATAACCCTCCATTCCTTTCCCGTCCATATACCCATCCAATCTATTTTTAAAGGATAACATCGAACCTGCCTCCACCACTTCCACTGGAAGCTCATTCCACACAGCTACCACTCTCTGAGTAAAGAAGTTCCCCCTAATGTTCCCCCTAAACTTCTGTCCCTTAATTCTCAAGTCATGTCCCCTTGTTTGAATCTTCCCTACTCTCAATGGGAAAAGCTTATCCACGTCCACTCTGTCTAACCCGCTCATAATTTTAAAGACCTCTATCAAGTCCCCTCTTAACCTTCTGCGCTCCAAAGAATAAAGACCTAACTTGTTCAACCTTTCTCTGTAACTTAGTTGCTGAAACCCAGGCAACATTCTAGTAAATCTCCTCTGTACTCTCTCTATTTTGTTGACATCCTTCCTATAATTAGGCGACCAAAATTGTACTCCATACTCCAGAATTGGCCTCACCAATGCCTTGTACAATTTTAACATTACATCCCAACTTCTATATTCAATGCTCTGATTTATAAAGGCCAGCACACCAAAAGCTTTCTTTACCACCCTATCTACATGAGATTCCACCTTCAGGGAACTATGCACAGTTATTCCTAGATCCCTCTGTTCAACTGCATTCCTCAATTCGCTACCATTTACCGTGTACGTCCTATTTTGATTTGTCCTGCCGAGATGTAGCACCTCACATTTGTCAGCATTAAACTCCATCTGCCATCTTTCAGCCCACTCTTCCAAATGGCCTAAATCTCTCTGTAGACTTTGAAAATCTACTTCATTATCCACAACACCACCTATCTTAGTATCATCTGCATACTTACTAATCCAATTTTCCACACCTTCATCCAGATCATTGATGTACATGACAAACAACAGTGGACCCAACACAGACCCCTGAGGCACCCCACTAGTCACCGGCCTCCAACCTGACAAACAGCCATCCACCATTACTCTCTGGCATCTCCCATTCAGCCACTGTTGAATCCATCTTGCTACTCCACCATTAATACCCAACAATTGAATCTTCTTAACCAACCTTCCATGAGGAACCTTGTCAAAGGCCTTACTGAAGTCCATATAGACAACATCCACTGCTTTACCCTCATCAATTTCCCGAGTAACCTCTTCGAAAAATTCAAGAAGATTAGTCAAGCATGACCTTCCAGGCACAAATCCATGTTGACTGTTCCTAATCAGACCCTGCTTATCCAGATGCTTATATATATTATCTTTAAGTATCCTTTCCATTAATTTGCCCACCACTGACGTCAAACTAACAGGTCTATAATTGCTAGGTTTACTCTTCGAACCCTTTTTAAACAACGGAACAACATGCGCAGTACGCCAATCCTCCGGCACTATTCCCGTTTCTAATGACATTTGAAATATTTCTGTCCCACTTGCCTGCATTAATTCCATACCCCTCCACGCCCTGCTCATTGAATACCTATCCAGTTGTACCTTAATATTGTTACTCTTCCTTTCTCCTCTGGCAGCTGATTCCTGAAAAATGTACCCCTCTGACTTCCTTTAAATTTCCTCCCCCTCATCATAAACTGATGCCCTCTAGTTATAGACTCTTACCATTGTAAACAGACTCTGGCTATCTCCTCAGAATTTATGCCTCCTGATTATATATGTGTCTCATAATTTTGCATACCTCAATCATGTCACCTCTCAGCCACATCACTCCAGGGAGAACTGAATTCTGGACGCTCCTTACCTGAGTCTTCACCGTTCCTCCATTTCTTCAGCTTTATTCTTGACTGACCCCGGTTACTTATCTTTGACCTGTGCCTCAGCAACGATCACGATAAAATACATCGGGGGCGGCACGGTGGCGCAGCGATAGAGTTGCTGCCTTACAGCGCCAGAGACCCTGGTTCAATCCTGACCTCGGGTGCTGTGTGCGCGGAGCTTGTACGTTCTCCCTGTGACCTGCGTGGGTTTTCTCCGGGATCTCCGGTTTCCTCCCACACTCCAAAGATGTACAGGTTTGTAGGTTAATTGGCTTGGTGTATGTGTAAATTGTCCCTCGTGTGTGTAGGATAGTGTTAATATGCGGTGGTTGTCAGTCGGTGCAGACTCAGTGGGCCGAAGGGCCTGTTTCTGCGCTGTATCTCTAAACTAAACTAAGTTAAACTAGATTCTACCTCTGCCCCAGTAATTTCACCACCACATCTTCAATCAGTACCTGTCCGACATCCAGCCCTGGTGAACAGAAACTTTTACCAATGAAATATCAGAAAAATTGAAGTCATGATCTTCAGTCCCTGTCTCAATTCCATCTGAAGAAGGGTCTCGACCCGAAACACACCTGTCCATCCTCTTTACAGGTGCTACCTGATCCACTGAATCCTTTCTGTTGGTCGGCACAAAATGCTGGAGTAACTCAGCGGGCGAGGCAGCATCTCTGGAGAGAAGGAATGGGTGATGTTTCGGGTCAAGACCCTTTTTCTTTCTGCACTTGTTTTGCTCAAGATCCCAGCATTTGCAGTCTCTTCTGTCTCGATTCTGTTGCCCAACAAACACCATCATGAAAGTATAAGCGATAGGAGCAACAGTAACATTCAATAATATCAAAATTGTTTTGATTTTTGGCCTCAGTACCACTTTCCTGCCTGATTGTTTATATTTTAAATCCCCCCAGGTTCAAAACATTTATCCATCTCAAACTTTGATTATATTTAATGACTTGCATGTGTCATTGTTGGGAACAATGCCATTGGTTAAGATCATTGGCATCGTTGATGTCCTAGTTAACTCTGCCCATCCAATCTCACAACCTCACTCTTAAAAGATTGAGTCCATTCCCTAGTCAGCTGATATGCTCAACATGGTGAACATATGGCAAATCCAGGGCAAAAAACAAAAAGGGCCACTTTTCAACATAATTGTATAAGGGGTAAGAGCGTTGTAAAAACAAGCCTGAAGGCTTTGTGTCTCAATGCAAGGAGCATTCGTAATAAGGTGGATGAGTTGAACGTGCAGATAGCAATTAATGATTATGATATAGTTGGGATCACGGAGACATGGCTCCAGGGTGACCAAGGCTGGGAGCTGAACATCCAGGGATATTCAATATTCAGGAGGGATAGAGAGAAAGGAAAAGGAGGTGGGGTAGCGTTGCTGGTTAGAGAGGAGATTAACGCAGTGGAAAGGAAGGACATTAGCTTGGAGGATGTGGAATCGGTATGGGTAGAGCTGCGAAACACTAAGGGGCAGAAAACGCTGGTGGGTGTTGTGTACAGGCCACCTAGCAGTAGTAGTGAAGTTGGGGATGACATCAAACAGGAAATTAGAAATGCGTGCAACAAAGGCAAAACAGTTATAATGGGTGACTTCAATCTACATATAGATTGGGTGAATCAAATTGGCAGGGGTGCTGAGGAAGAGGATTTCTTGGAATGTATGCAGGATAGTTATCTAAACCAACATGTAGAGGAACCAACGAGAGAGCAGGCTATTCTAGACTGGGTATTGAGTAATGAGGAAGGGTTAATTAGCAGTCTTCTTGTGCGTGCCCCCTTGGGCAAGAGTGACCATAATATGGTTGAGTTCTTCATTAGGATGGAGAGTGACATTGTTAATTCAGAAACAACGGTTCTGAACTTAAAGAAAGGTAACTTTGAGGGTATGAGACGTGAATTGGCCAAGATTGACTGGCAATTAGTTCTAAAAGGGTTGACGGTGGATATGCAATGGAAGGCATTTAAAGACTGCATGGATGAACTACAAAAATTGTTCATCCCAGTTTGGCAAAAGAATAAATCAGGGAAGGTAGTGCATCCGTGGATAACAAGGGAAATCAGGGATAGTATCAAAGCAAAAGATGATGCGTACAAATTAGCCAGAAAAAGCAGCATACCAGAGGACTGGGAGAAATTCAGAGACAAGCAGAGGAGGACAAAGGGCTTAATTAGGAAAGGGAAAATAGATTATGAAAGGAAACTGGCAGGGAACATAAAAACTGACTGCAAAAGTTTTTATAGATATGTGAAGAGAAAGAGATTAGTTAAAACAAATGTAGGTCCCTTGCAGTCAGAAACAGGTGAATTGATCATGGGGAACAAGGATATGGCGGACCAATTGAATAACTACTTTGGTTCCGTCTTCACTAAGGAAGACATAAATAATCTGCCGGAAATAGCAGGGGGCCGCGGGTCAAAGGAGATGGAGGAACTGAGTGAAATCCAGGTTAGTCGGGAAGTGGTGTTGGGTAAATTGAATGGATTAAAGGCCGATAAATCACCAGGGCCAGATAGGCTGCATCCCAGAGTACTTAAGGAAGTAGCTCCAGAAATAGTGGATGCATTAGTGATAATTTTTCAAAACTCTTTAGATTCTGGAGTAGTTCCTGAGGATTGGAGGGTAGCAAACGTAACCCCACTTTTTAAGAAGGGAGGGAGAGAGAAAACGGGGAATTACAGACCAGTTAGTCTAACATCGGTAGTGGGGAAACTGCAAGAGTCAGTTATTAAAGATGGGATAGCAGCACATTTGGAAAGTGGTGAAATCATTGGACAAAGTCAGCATGGATTTACGAAAGGTAAATCGTGTCTGACGAATCTTATAGAATTTTTCGAGGATGTAACGAATAGAGTGGATAGGGGAGAAGCAGTGGATGTGTTGTATCTGGACTTTCAGAAGGCTTTCGACAAGGTACCACATAAGAGATTAGGATACAAACTTAAATCACACGGTATTGGGGGTTCAGTATTGATGTGGATAGAGAACTGGCTGGCAAACAGGAAGCAAAGAGTAGGAGTAAATGGGTCCTTTTCACAATGGCAGGCAGTGACTAGTGGGGTACCGCAAGGCTCAGTGCTGGGACCCCAGCTATTTACAATTTATATTAATGAGCTGGATGAGGGAATTGAAAGCAACATCTCCAAGTTTGCGGATGACACTAAGCTGGGGGGCAGTGTTAGCTGTGAGGAGGATGCTAGGAGACTGCAAGGTGACTTGGATAGGCTGGGTGAGTGGGCAAATGTTTGGCAGATGCAGTATAATGTGGATAAATGTGAGGTTATCCACTTTGGTGGCAAAAACGGGAAGGCAGACTATTATCTAAATGGTGGCCGATTAGGAAATGGGGAGATGCAGCGAGACCTGGGTGTCATGGTACACCAGTCATTGAAAGTAGGCATGCAGGTGCAGCAGGCAGTGAAGAAAGCAAATGGTATGTTGGCTTTCATAGCAAGAGGATTTGAGTATAGGAGCAGGGAGGTTCTACTGCAGTTGTACAGGGTCTTGGTGAGACCACACCTGGAGTATTGCGTACAGTTTTGGTCTCCAAATCTGAGGAAGGACATTATAGCCATAGAGGGAGTGCAGAGAAGGTTCACCAGACTGATTCCTGGGATGTCAGGACTTTCATATGAAGAAAGACTGGATAGACTTGGCTTATACTCACTAGAATTTAGGAGATTGAGAGGGGATCTTATAGAAACGTACAAAATTCATATGGGGTTGGACTGGCTAGATGCAGGAAGATTGTTCCCGATGTTGGGGAAGTCCAGGACAAGGGGTCACAGCTTAAGGATAAGGGGGAAATCCTTTAAGACCGAGATGAGGAAAAACTTTTTCACACAGAGAGTGGTGAATCTCTGGAACTCTCTGCCACAGAGGGTAGTTGAGGCCAGTTCATTGGCTATAATTAAGAGGGAGTTAGATGTGGCCCTTGTGGCTAAGGGGATCAGGAGGTATGGAGAGAAGGCAGGTACGGGATACTGAGTTGGATGATCAGCCATGATCATATTGAATGGCGGTGCAGGCTCGAAGGGCCAAATGGCCTACTCCTGCACCTATTTTCTATGTATGTATCTATGGTGAGCATTGGTTAATATATGCTGAGCATTTGACAGCACTGGGCCTGTACTCGCTGGAGTTTAGAAGGAGGGAGGGGGGACCTCATTGAAACTTACCGAATAGTGAAAAGCTTGGATAGAGTGGATGTGGAGAGGATGTTTCCACTCGTGGGATAGTCTAGGCCCTGAGGCCTCAGAATTAAAGGGTGTTCCTTTAGCAAGGAGATGAGGAGGAATTTCTTTAGTCGGAGGCTGGTGAATCTGTGGAATTCTTTGCCACAGAAGGCTGGGGAGGCCAAGCCAACATATTTTTAATGCAGAGATAGATAGATTCTTGAGTAGTACATGAGTCAAGGGTTATGGGGACATTAACACTATCTTACACACACACACACACTAGGGCCAATTTTACATTTATACCAAGCCAATTAACTTACAAACCTGTACGTCTTTGGAGTGGGAGGAAACCGAAGATCTCAGAGAAAGTCCACAAGGTCGCGAGCAGAACATACAAACTCCATACAGACAGCACCCGTAGTCGGGATCGAACTCAGGTCTCTACCGCTGTGTCATCGTGCCGCCCCAAAGTTTACTCTCCACAAATGTATCAGTGGAAACGTACATTCATTGGAATCAAACTCCATCCACAACAACTATTGAAGTGAACCAAAAACATCTAGGTTTTGTATTAACTTTACGTTAATGGCCTGTTTGTACAGAGAGGCCAAACATTCAGAGGATTAAAGTTCAATGTGTTTTATAATGGAGTCAAGCTCTTCCCATGGAAAAACAAGGAACCGCAGATGTTGGTTTGGAACGAAAAACACAAAGTGCTGGAGTAACTCCACGGGTCAGGCAGCATCTTTGGAGGGAATTGATCGGTGACATTTTTGGTCGGGTCCCTTCTAGGATATACTCATTTATTCAATTATGCAGTTGTTTTAGGTTTAGTTTTAGAGATAAACCCTTGTGGTTTACTGTTATGCCACTGATTAGTACACTGAGTCCAGCAAATTCTGCCCAGCGACAAATTTGACATGGAGAGTTATGTACACGCCAGCACCAACTGAGATTTATACCCCACTGAAATGTGAATATTGTTAATAATTTCTCCACACCTTATCCAAGCACCCTCTTAAAAAAAAGGCAAATGTTACAGATAAAGAAATATTCCTGAGCAATGTCCCTCAATTTAGTTTCAGTTTTAGAGATACAGTGTGGAAACAGATCCTCCAACCTACTGAGTCTGCACCGACCACAATCACCCCGACACTAGTTCTATCCTACATACTAGAGACAATTTACAGAAGCCAATTAACCCACGTGTTTGGATTGTGGGAGGAAATTGGCGCAGCCGGAAAAGCTCACATGGTCACAGGAAGAACGTACAAACCTCGTACAGACAGTACCCGTAATCATGATCAAACCTGGGTCTCTGGCGCTGTAAGGCAGCAACTCTGTAAGTCAGCACTACTGTGCTGCCCTGTGTGATCTGAACAAAGCATTGTTAAATTTACTGTGAGAAGCACAGCTTCCGATCTTTTATTATTTGTGATAAGATGACGATGCAGCAAATCTCTAACAACTCCTCCTGGCCGGCCGTCTTCTTTCAGAGCTGGTTTTGTGGTGTTCTACGACTTCCTCCTGGGCTTGGATCCTCTGTACCGGGTGTGCCGCCTGGTGGTGGGACTGTACCATGGCAGACAGGAAATGGGAGACCCTTCCCCACTTCCAGCCACCTACTGCGATGTCAGCAACTCACCGGCCTACTTCACGGACACTAACCTGAGCCACGGAGCCATCTTGGCGGTCAAGCAAGTTGTCCCCAGGTACTGTTTACTCTAACTTGGCACTTCAATGCAGCAACTTATTAATTCAGTATATGCTGTAAGTTACAACAATTATGAAGGGACCAGCAGACTGATTCAAACCACTTGAATTTTAAAATAATTTTTAGAATAAATTTGGATTTAATCTTAAAATTAATTTTAAGAATAAGTTAGAATTGAATTTTAAAATCAATTTAAAGATTAAATTAGGATTGAATTTTTAAATTAATTTAGTTATGGTTGAATTTTAAAGTAAATTTTAAAAATAAGTTAGGTTTGAATTTAAAAAAATAATGTAAAGAATAAATTAGGATTGAAATTTAAAATTAATTTAAAGAGTAAATTAGGATCGAACTTTAAAATAATTTTTAAAGTAAGTTTGGGTTGAATTCTAAAGTAAATTTTAAGAATAGTCTTGAATTTTAAAATTAATTTAAAGAATAAATTAGGATTGAATTTTGAAATTAATTTAAAGAATAAATTGTATTCTTAAATTAATTTATAACTGTATTCCTAAATCATCAAATTAAATTTTAAATTTGATCTTAATTCATTCTTAAAACAAATTTTAAAATTTGATCCTAACTCATTCTAAAAAAATGAATTCTTAAAATTAAGAATAAGTTAGGATCAGATTTTAAAATTTGTTTACTCTTAATTCCTAATTTTAAGAATTCACACTTGGAATGAGTTTGGATCAAATTTTAAAATTAGTTTTACGAATGAGATCGGATCAAAATTTCTAACTCAACCGTGGTGAGGCGATGGTTTAGCAACTTTATTGAGGAAATAAGAAAATGGAGCAGACCACTTGGCTCTTCAAGCCGACCCCACCATTCCATATGGTCATGGCTGAGCTGCCTCACACCTTAGATCTTCTTCTGATCCAGATCTAGTTAATTCACTGATCAATAGTTTATTGATTTGCCAGGTAGACACAAATGCTGGAGAAACTCAGCAGGTGAGGCAGCATCTATGCAGTGAAGGAAATAGGCAACGTTTCGGGTCGAATCCCTTCTTCAGACTCAGACAATTGACCCAGTCGCTCTCGACCAGATCCCACAAAAGCCAACACTTGATGACCTTGATTGCCACTTGCGTGGATGGTGGATATGTTACCAGCATTTCACAGTCATGGAAAAGATAGAAAGTAATGGAGTAATGGAAATTGAATTCATAAACAAACACCTTCCTCCGGTTCAGCATGCACCCAGCAGATCGTTTATGCTATCACAACAAGAGAAGTTAGATGGTCATGCTGAACTTAAGAGGCTATATACTAAAGGTGTAATTGAGAGATCTCAACATGACTCTCTAGAATTTGTGTCAAACATTTTCACAAAAAAAGAAAAAGGATGGTGGGTGTCGCATCGTCATCGATTTGACAAAACTGAACACATTTGTGCAGTATACTCATTTCAAAATGGAAACCTTTGTCACGGTCAAACAATTGATTTCCGAAGGCTACTTCATGGCATGCATCGATTTAAAAGATGCATACTATTCGGTGCCTATACACAAGGATCACCGCCGATATCTGAAGTTTAACTGGATGGGGCAGCTTTGGCAGTACAAAGCACTGCCTAATGGGTTGACCTCAGCCCCCAGACTGTTCACCAAATGACTGAAACCAGCTCTGGCGTTTCTTCGGAAACAAAAACATATTGTCATGGCCTAACTAGATGACATACTAATCGTGGGTAAAACCTACGAATTAGCCAAAACAGCTCTTACAGCTACCATATGTCTGTTTGAGAAATTGGGGTTTATCATTCATCCAGATAAATCAAAGTTAACACCATCCACGACTATGGACTATTTGGGATTCACCATTAATTCAGTTCACATGACTGTGACTTTGCCTAGGGGCAAGGCAACTGAATTAATGTAAGTTTGCAGCAACCAGTGTTCCTTCAGCTCCATTATTATTAGCAACCCGTCAGTTGTATTACAGACTGATGCCAGCGCTCAAGGTTGGGGTGCCACCAACACCATCTCCAGTTGTGGTGGCAGATGGGATGCGCATGAATCATCTCTACTTTATACACTTGGTATAAATTATTTGGAAATGTTGGGAGCATTCTATGGTCTGAAGGCGTACTGTTCAAAAATGCATCATCTGCATGTTCGCCTGCAAATAGATAATACCACTGTGGTGGCTTATATTAATCACATGGGTGGAATCAGATCGATATCATGTGAAGATCTGGCCAATTCAATCTGGCAATGGTGTATCAACAGAAACATTTGGATATCTGCTATTTACCTACCAGGTAAACTCAATTCAGTGGCAGACACCAGGTCACGAAGATTTAATGACAACACCGAATGGATGTTGGACCCCAAAGTGTTTGCAGACATCATAGCACGATATGGAACACCAGATATCGATCTATTTGCATCTAGGCTTAACCACCAGTTGCCGACATATGGTGCGTGGGAACCAGACCCTGGGGCAGCAGCGATGGACGCATTTTCGCTGCACTGGGGAAATCTGTTTTTCTATGCATTACCCCCCTTCTGCCTCATCAGTCGGGTCTTACGCAAAATACAACAAGACTCTGCGTCAGGTGTTTTGGTAGTACCCGACTGGCCTACCCAGCCATGGTTCCCTGTGGTTCTCGATATGGTTTCAGAACCATGTATGGCCGTCGCCAAACGACCAGACTTGATGGTCCATCCTGTAACAGGCGAAAGTCATCCATGCCATGACAGGACAAATCTGTTAATTTGCAGAATTTGAACAGGCCACTTCTGGATCTTGGACTGACGGACCGAACCATCAACATGATCACGGCGGCACAAAGAGAGTCTACCAGGAAACAGTACCTGACTTACATCAGGAAATGGGAACTATATTGTTCCAGCACTAATATTAAGTATCTTGGCTGTCGGAAGGGAGAGTGTACGCTGGCGCGGTTTAGCTGCCGCTGCTCTCTCTACACATTGTGTTTCTGATTTTTTGTCTTTGGATCGAATTCTGTCTTTAATTTGTGTATTGGTGATGTCTTTATAATTTATTTTACTCTGATTATATGTTTTTTACTTGTTAAATTCTGTAAGGTGTCCTTGAGACTCTTGAAAGGCGCCCATAAATAACATTTATTATTATTATTATTATTATTATAACTCAGCCACCGTAACAAATGTCCTGGAGTTCCTCGCTAACCTTCATTTCGATGAAGGACTTAGCTACAGTGCCATCAACAGTGCCAGGAGTGCCCTATCGACCTATTTGTGGCGGGGATTCGACCACCATTCTCTGGGATCTCACCCCTTGGTTTCCAAATGAATGAGGGGTATATTCAACTCCAATCCCCCTAGGGCCAGATACTCTCACATTTGGGATGTGAGTATTGTTTTGACTGTCCCTGGAGAAACTTACCCTTAAATTGGTAATGCTGATGGCACTGGTCTCGGCCCAGCAGGTGCAAACTTTACACAAATTACGACTGGACTCGATGTCCAAAGGGACGAATGGTATAACATTTTATATCCATGAATTGGTAAAACAAAACAGGCCTGGGTCATCCGGCCTTAAACTAGAGTTTCGGGCATACCCTACAGATGTTCGCCTGTGCGTCATGACACATCTGTTACTATACGTTGAGCTAACAGATAAAGTAAGAGGCCAAGAATTGGCACTATTAGTGAGCCACAAAAGACCTCACAATAGGGTATAGCCAAACTATATCTAGATGGCTTCGACGGGTTTTGGGGGCTGCAGGGGTGGATACTGATATTTTCAAATCTCATTCCACCAGGGCTGCAGCCACATCGGCAGCACGGCACATGGAGGTTCCAATGGATCACATCCTGGGTACGGCAGGATGGTCCAGGGAGAAGACCTTTCAAGAATTTTATAATAAGCCAGTTGCCAAACCTGCGACTTTTGCAGACACTATTTTGAGTTCTGTTTTATAATACACCTCGAAGGACAGGGGTCATTATTATAATTTGTGTTAATAAATCACTCATTGTTTCTTTTTAACAATTGATTCATGTCTGCATTTGTTAACATACTTCCTCCTCAGTCTACGACAGCAGGGTGTGAAGCATGGTCTCGTTCCGTGGCATGAAATCACAGAGCTTTAAAATCTTCACGTAGTCACTCACGTGACTCCGAAGTAAAATAGTAAGATTAAACGAGAACTTACCAGTTTGAAGTTTGATCTTTATTTTATGAGGAGTTACGTTGAGGGATTACGTGCCCTCCACGCCCACCCTCTATTATAAAGGTCAGCTGGTATTATGGTTCTTATCTTACTATGTTAATTCGACTACCGTATCTGTGATTTCACACCACTGCTTTGAAGATTGTCGCGCATGCGCCCTGACGGGTTCTTCACGGGTTCTTCACTGTGCCACTGTGGCCCTTGTTAAGTTTAATATGAGACAGAAATGGGTCTTGACAGTGCCCGGTTAAATCAGCTCCCCCCAAGCTCCACGCTTCCTCAGTGTTGCACTGAATTGTCTTGTGATGCGCATGAGATTTTAAACCCGTCTAGTTCTCACTCAGAGCCAATACCAGCACTTTAAACTCCGGCCTGTTGCCCATGTGGACTGTGAGTGGCATGTTTGCCTGTCTGCTTAAAAGAGAAGGCATAAAAGCCTGAAGAGGAATTAAAATGTGAAATAAAGAGGAACTGCAGATGCTGGTTTATACCAAAGATAGACACAAAATACTGGAGTAACTCAGCGGGTCAGGCAGCATCTCTGGAGAAAATAGATCAGTGATGTTTCAGGTCGGCGTCCTTCTTCAGACTAAAGTTTAGTTTAGTTTAGAGATACAGAGCAGAAACAGGCCTTCAAGCCCATCAAGTCCGTGCCAACCAGCGATCCCCGCACACTAACACTATCCTACACTAAGGACAATGTGACCAAGTCAATTAACCTACAAACCTGTACGTCTTTGGAGTGTGGGAGGAATCCAGAGCTCCCAGAGAAAACCCACTCAGGACACGGGAGAACGTACAAACTACTTAGAGACAGCACCTGTAGTCAGGATTGAACCCGGGTCTCTGGCGCTGTAAGGCAGCAACTTTACCTCTGCGCCCTAGAAGGCATAATAGGCATAGCTTGAGGAGATTTTGCATTGGAGCAGACAAAATGAGACTTCAATAATTTTGTGATTAATTTGTAATTAATTTATTGGCCAAGTATGTAAATATACATGGAATTTGATTTGCCAACAGTCATACAAAATAAAAGCAACAAGATACATACCCACGTAAATATTAAACATAAACTTAAACAGCCACCACAACGGGGTGTGAGAATCCCCATTGTTTTTCCGGAGGTCTCACATTCCCCACTGTGATGGAAGGCAAATAAGTTATATCTTCCATTCTCCTTTTCTCCCGCGGTTGGGGCAATCGAAACCTCCGCAGTCGGCGATCGAAGCTCCCGTGATCGGGGCGGTCAAAGCTCCTGCAGTTGGAGCTCCCGCAGTCAATCTTTAACAAAGGGACCGCCAGCTCCATGATGTTGTCCCGTGGTCGGGGCGATCGAAGCTCCTGCAGTCGGGGTGATCGGAGCTCCCGCATCGAAAATGAACGTGCTGCCGGCTTGTCTTATTCTCGTGCTTCTGTTGTGTTGTAGGGTGCGTCCGTCCCCAGCTATCAGCCTGGTCATGGAACTGCAGGCTTCCGGTGGCTCCGACCCCTACGGACAGGGCATCAACCGTCTTGTCTCACGAGGCTGGATCAAGGCAGATATTTTTGACAGTCAGAATTGTGTGATCAGCGGCCGATGGAAAGCTCCAGTCCGTGTCCTTCCAGTCATCCCATCCATGACCACCGGTGAACTGAACGGAGTGCCTCAGGTAAGGGAGTCTGCGCTGCAGGTTCTGCGTGCTTTGGGTGGGAGGTCAAATAGGGGCAGCACGGTGGCGCAGTGGTAGAGTTGCTGCCTTGCAGCGCCCGAGACCCAGGTTCGATCCTGACTGTGGGTGATTTCTCCGGGCACTCCGGTTTCCCCCCGCACTCCAAAGACGTACAGGTTTGTAGGTTAATTGGCTTCTGTAAAATTGTATATCATCCCTCACGTGTAGGATAGCGCTAGTGTAAGGGGTGACTCACTGGTCGGAGTGGACTCGGTGGGCCGAAGGGCCTGTTTCAACGCTGGATCTCTGAAGTCTAAAGTCTAAATCAAACCATTTTACTATTTATTAAAATGTGTTTGTATATGCTGTTAATGTAGCTAGGTTAGACATTCCTATGCAATCAATGATTGTGGGCTACTTCAGACAAGTTAAGGGCTCATAGGTTTAGAGCCTTTAGAGAGGATGTTTCCACTAGTGAGAGATTCTAGGACCTGAGGTCATAGCTTCTGAATGAAATGACGTTCCTTCAGGAATGAGATGAGGAGGAGTTTCTTTAGTCAGAGGGTGGTGAATCTGTGGAATTCTGCCACAGAAGGCTGCGGAGGCCAAGGCAGCGGATATTTTTAAGACAGAGATAGATAGATTTTTGATTAGTACGGGTGTCGGGGGCTATGGGGTGAAGGCAGGAGAATGGGGTTAGGAGGGAGAGATAGATCAGCCATGATTGAATGGTGGAGTAGACTTGATGAGTTGAATGGCCTAATTCTGCTCCTATCAATTATGAACTTAAGGGATGATGTAACTGATGTTTTTAAGATTTGATAAGAACTGCTATAAAATCAAGGCACTTCCTCATTTACAACAAAGCATGTGAGAAGACTTGGAAACGATCACATATCCGATAGATTCCAACATGTGTTTGCCTGTGTATATTGGTTGCCATGCAGCATTTTCGTTTTGTCCTGCTTTGATTTTTCTTTGTCTTTGCAGCTGGGAAATGCAGAATTGTATTTCCGTCTGGTCAATGCAAGAGACGCCAGCGCCCAGACCAAGGCTGCTATCGATCCCAATAACGGCAGGCTGTATAAATACCCACCGCTGGTATGTACTAGTACATTGAAAGGTTTAGTCTGGCCATGCCACGGGGTTATCTTGATGGTTGCCTTTGGAGCACATTAAACCATGGGAATTGCTGGGCTCAGATCCAGCTCCATTTAACTGGAGGGCCACCAGCTGACTCGGAAGCTGTGGAAGTAAGCCATATTGAAGCAACGACCAAGAAAGCACACCAATACTTCCCTTAGAAGGCTTAGGAAGTTTGGCATGTTCCCCACAGCTCTCGCCAACTCCTACAGATGTGCCATGGAAAGCATTTTATCAGGATCATGTTTGAAGAAGGGTCTCTACCAGAAACATCACCCATTCCTCCTCTCCATAGATGCTGCCTGTCCCGCTGCCTGTCCCGCTGAATTACTCCAGCTTTTTGTGTCTATCTTCCAAGTCAATTAAGACAGAGATGGACAAATTCTTGATTAGTACGGGTGTCAGGGGTTACGGGGAGAAAGCAAGAGAATGGGGTTGGGTGGGAGAGATAGATCAGCCATGATTGAATGGCTGAGTAGAATCGATGGGCCGAATGGCCTAATTCTGCCTCTAAGACTTATGACCTTATGAATTATTATGAGGTTGCTAATAACTCGAGCCTTCTTCTTATCGAGTCCTCACACAAGATTAGAAGTTGTTCAGCCAGAGCTGAGCACACTTCACTGCATACAATGGTGTCTGTCTTGTCGCTTCTTGTGCGTGGTGGTGGAAAGATTGGTGGAAACAGGGCCGCGACGTGAACGCTCTTTCCTTGACCCCAATAACTCGAGTGAACGCACGCTGTGTTTTGTTTCAGACTGCAGTACGCGCTAACATCCCCAGCGACGCTCCACTGTCCTTCTATCCATCTGACCATTACACAGCAATGCAGCTGGTCTACCCTGCTTTCGGCGAGAGTGTGGACCCACCACCTCCCTCCGCTGAGACCGTGGTCCTGCACTATTCTGCCTCAGCTCGAACTCAATGAGGACAGCCGATCGATGGAAGAAGCAACATTCAGATATCCACAGCAATGTACCAATGATTTTAGTTTTTAGTTTAGCTGAACTTATTATTGCCATGTGTGCCGAGGTGCAGTGAGAAGCTTCTTTTTGTGGCCGCCTGCTGTCCAGTCAGTGGAGAAACGACACATGATTACAATCAAACCCCGTCCACAGTGTACAGACACAGGAGAAAAGGAATAACTTTTAGTGCAAGATAAAGTCCAGTGAAGTCCCATTAAAGATAAGGTGGACAAAAATGCTGGAGAAACTCAGCGGGTGAGGCAGCATCTATGGAGCGAAGGAAATAGGCAATGTTTCGGGTCAAGACCCTTCTTCAGACGCTTCCCATTAAAGATAGTCCAGTGGTCTCCAATGAGGTAGTTTGTAGGTCAGGGCCACCCTCTAGTTGGTGCTAGGATGGTCCAGTTGCCTGACAACAGCCCGACATAACGTACCAGCAGCACAGTGGCGCAGCGGTAGAGTTGCTGCCTTACTGCACCAGAGACTCGGGTTCGATCCTGACGCCGGGTGCTGTCTGTACGGAGTTTGACCGTTCTCCCCGTGACCGCGTGGGTTTCCCCCGAGTTCCTCCCACACTCCAAAAACGTCAGTTAATTGGCTTTGGTAATTATTGTAAATTGTCCCTAGTGTGTGTAGGATAGTGCTAGTGTATGGGGATCGCTGGTCGGCACAGACTTGATGGGCAGCAGGGCCTGTTTCCGCACTGTATCTCTAAACTAAACTAAACTAAACAGCTGGATGATATGAAAAAGGAAATTCTGGAAAATTGAATTTTGTTTGATAAGTGACACTAACAAGGCCTCTTGCTGAAGCAGAAATGTATTTGTGTGTGTGAAGGACAGCTCGAGTAACGTGTGTTTTGTGCGAGGCCTTTAATGTAACACCATCCCCAGATGTATATGTTGCACCATTCAGACTAGGAAGCAAGATGGGAAGCAAGATAGATCAGCCATGATTGAATGGCGGAGTAGACTTGATGGGCCAAATGAATTCATTCATACAGCGAGTCATTCAACTGCTTCTCATCCCTTGCGACCTCTTCACTCCCCCTGCATCTGCAAGCTGGTATAGGCAGAGCGAGCTGGGTGACGGCATTAGCTGAGCCACAGATAAGGTCTCAAAGCTGACAGCCCAGCTGATCACAACGTCATAAGTGATCGGAGCAGAATTAGGCCATTCGGCCCATCAAGTCTACTCCGCCATTCAATCATGGCTGATCTATCTCTCCGTCCTAACCCCATTCTCCTGCCTTCTCCCCATCACCCCTGACAACCCCCGAGCTGATGAATGGTCACTGACAAGAAACGCCACAAGGTGGCTCCATTAAACAAAGTTAAAGCAGGCTTCAAGTTCAAAGAAAATCCAATTTGCCTAAAGCAAAAACAAAATGCATTGACAAGCGGAATCACACTGTGGTAGAAGCATGCAATGAGGAATGTAACAGAGACGCAGAGTTAATATTCACAATTTAAGATAACTTTTAGTAGTTACTTTGAATAATCTTCTAGTTTAGTTTAGAGATACAGCGCGGAATCAGGCCCTTTGGCCCAACGAGAGCGCACCGGCCAGCGATCCCCGTACACTAGCACTATCCCACACACACTAGGGACAATTTACAATTTTCCCTAAGCTAATTAACCTACAAACCTAAGATAGACACAAAATGCTGGAGTCTTCTTCTTCTTGCGTATGGCGTGCACAGCCTAAAGTTGTAGATCAAGCGGCATGAAAAACAACATCTATTTGTTTGTGCACGTCGGGTTGATTGCATTAGTCGAATCAGGGTGGACCACGTGAAGGTCGCAATCTCCCACCCCAATGCTGGAGTAACTCAGCGTGATATGCAGGATTTCTGGAGAGAAGAAATGGGTTATATTTCGTGTCGAGACCCGAAACGTCACCCATTCCTTCTCTCCTGTACATCTTTGGAGTGTGGTAGGAAACCGGAGCACCTGGGAAAACACACGGGGTCACAGGGAGAAGGCAAAGCGTCTCAACAAAGGGGGCTTTTTCTGGTTGGCCGCCAGTGACTAGCGGAGGCCGCCAGTGACTAGCGGATTTCCCCAGGGGTCAGTGCTGGGGCCGCTCTTCTTCATGTTGTATATTAATGATTTGGACGAGGGGATTGAAGGCTTTGTGGCCAAGTTTGCAGATAATACGAACATAGGTGGAGGGGCAGGTAGTGTAGAAAAGCAGGGACTCTGCAGAAGGACTTGGATTGGTCGCGAGAGTGGGCATGGGAAGTGGCAGATGGAATATAGTGTAGCAAAATGTGGAGTCAAAGGCGTAGATTATTCTCTAAATGTGGGGAGAACCCAGAAATCGGAAGTGAAAGTGACGGGAGTGGTAGTGCAGGATTCCCAAAATGTGAATCTGCAAGTCGAATCGGGTAGTAAAGAAAGCAAACGCAATGCCAGCATTTATTTCAAGAGGGCTTGTATACAAAAGTAGGGATGTAATCTTGAGCTCTATAAGGCGCTGAACAGGCCTCATTTGGAGTATTGTGAGCAATTTTGGGCACCATATCTGAGGAAGGATCTGCTGGCTCTGGAGAGGGTCCAGAGGAGGTTTACAAGAATGATCCCAGGAATGAGTGGGTTAGCCTGTGATGAGCGTTTGTCGGCACTGGGCCTCTACTCGTTGAAGTTTAGAAGAATGAGGGGGGACCTCATTGAAACATACAGAATAGTGAAAGGCTTGGGTAGAGTGGATGTGGAGAGGATGTTTCCATTAGTGGGAGAGTCTAGGACTAGGAAGTCATAGCCTCAGAATTAAAGGACGTTCTTTTAGGAAGAAGATGAGGAGGAATTTCTTTAGTCAGAGGGTGGTGAATCTGTAGAATTCTTTGCTGCAGAAGGCTGTGGAGGCCAAGTCAGTGGATATTTTAAGGCAGAGACAGATAGATTATTGATTAGTACGGGTGTCAGAGGTTACGGTGAGAAGACAGGGGAATGGGGTTAGGAGGGAGAGATAGATCAGCCATGATTGAATGACAGAGTAGACTTGATGGCCAAATGGCCTAATTCAGCTCCTATCACATGACCCTATGAGAACGTACAAACTCCGTACAGACAACACCCGTAGTCAGGATCGAACCGGGGTCTCTGGCGCTGTAAGATAGCAACTCTACCGCTGCGCCACTGTGCCACCCTTCAAGCATGAGAATGAATTGGCATATGACTGAAATCCAGTGAAGGTTAACAAAGATAGGATCAATGGGGGAACAAGACTGGCTCCACTTTCGGACATACACGGTGTCTTATTATCGCATTGGGTAAATCTAATGTCAACCACAGCTGGAGCCCTACACTGTTGTTACTCCTGCTGCAATTATCTCCATGATTTCTATTGTGCATTTGTTCTCCACATATTGTTTTATACTGAAGAAGTGATCAACTTGTGCATTGTAACATCCTCCACAATGCATTTAGTTGTTGGAATAATTGTGCTTTTCTTGGGAAGACTTCCTTTCCAATTTATTTTTTAAATGGATTCTATAAGAAGTAGTCTGAAGAATGGTCTCAACCCGAAACATCACCCATGCTTCTCTCCAGAGATGCTGCCTGTCCCTCTGGAAAATGTGGATTTCAGGTCGGGACCCTTCGTCGCTTTGACTTCAAAAAGTCACCCATCCATGTTCTCCAGAGATGCTGCCTGAACCGCCGAGTTACTCCAGCACGTTGGATGCTTTTGTGTAAAGCAGCATCTGCAGTTCCTTGTTTCTACAGTTCAGGTAGCATCTATGATGGATCTTCAACCCAAATATTAACTCCATTTCTCTTTCCGCAGATGCTGCCTGACTTGCTGAGTGTTTCCAACATTTTCTGTTTTTATTTTAGTAGAGAACACCAGCTTGAATGGAGTAGTCAGTGTCCATTTTTAAAACATTAGCATTAGAAGATGGCCACTTTGAGACAAGGTGCCTTCTGCTCCACAAGAAAGTACCCTTATGGGCCTGTCACACTTAGGCGACTTTTTAGGCGACTGCAGGAGACTATGCAGTCGCCACATGATCGTGGGTGGTTGCCGGGTAGTCGCCTTCATGGTCGCGAGGAGTTCCCGCATTCTGGGAACTAGTCACGGCCTCATTATGGTCGGCGCAAATTGGCGGCGAGTAGAATGAAGCCGCCATGGAGAGTAGCGAGAATTCTCGGGCCATAGGTGCAGTGGTAGTGGGTCGCCAGGAGGTCGTAGGTTGTCTTAAGTTCTCGTAGGTTGTAAGCGGTGCTGACCGGTGAATTTCATTGGCTCATTGGGAAAAAAAAACGTAAGCAGTAGTTTTCAGAACCAAAGATAACCGACCGGTTATCTGGCTTCTTAAAAGCTGTCTCCAGTCCTTCTTCCCCCTCTCCCCCCTCTTTTAAAGGACTTACGTGACCCTTCCCGTACACTGTGCTTTCACCGTCTTAATTACAGCGCCAACCTTCCTGTTCATCGTGGTGTGTGTCTGTATCACATTGGCTTTGCACCGTGTGAATTTTGTCTCAGACAGCGCTGCCTCACTTGCCCTGTCCCCTGCCTGCATAACGGGCTGGTGAAGGAAGCGATGTGTGTGTGTGTGTTCGCCTGAAAAATCGCCTAAGTGGGATAGGCCCATTATTTTGCCAATGTGAACCATTTTCAATGGCCCTATTTTATAAGGAGAAAAACCAAAGGGGGATGTCATTAGCTGCACCTTTACAATCTCCTTAATGTAGCAGCCAGCTATCCCATCAACTGGTGTTCCAGCCAAGTCTTTTTGCAGTGTCCATCTATCCCTTACCTGGAGCAGGTAGGCTAGAGGCGGTTCCTTGTGTACTTGCACTTGTTCATAATCTGCCTGAGTTTCCCTGTAATTGTAGCACTATAATGCTGTAACACTATATTCCACACTCTGGCATTTTTCTCTTTGCATTACCTGTTATTATTGATTGTACTCGTGTGTAGCATGACTAGACTGGTTGGCACGCACGCAAAGGTTTTCACTGCATCTCAGTCAATAGGAAACCAAGACCAATATATCTCATTGCAGACTCACAATGTTCTCATTACAACAAGTCCTTCCACCTAGTTTTGTTTCATCCGCAAACTTGGAAACCTGACAGAATGTAGAAGCAAGGAACTGCAGATGCAGGTTTACAAAAAAAGAGAGACACAAAGTGCTGGAGTAACTCGGCAGGTCAGGCAGCATCCTTGGAGAACATGGATAGGTGACATTCTGGGTCTAACTGGAATCTAAATAAATGTCTTGACCCGAAACATCACCACTCCATGTTCTCCAGAGATGCTGCCTGACCCGCTGAGTTACTCCAGCACTTTGTTTCTCTTTGGTTAGGACACCTTACGTTTTGTTCCCTCCTCCTGGTCATTAATATGAACATTAACACTGTTACTACTGTTACTATTGCTACTATTGTTACTATCTATACTACTGAGAACCAAGAATCAATCTGAGCTAGTCTTCCA
>CM075977.1:113167762-113398988 GCA_038087875.1 Malacoraja senta | reverse complement strand
CCCGGAAACCCCCCCACACGCTGACAATCGATCATCCTGTACACTAACCAGCACTATCCTCCACACTTGGGCCAATGTTACTGGAGCCAATTAACCTGCAAACTTCCACGTCTTTGGAGTGTTGGAGGAAAGCGGAGCACCCGGAAAAAATCCCACCGGGCACAGGGAGAACTGTACAAACTCCGTACTGACAGTAGTCTGGATGGAACCCGGGTCTCTGGTGCTGTAAAGGGCCTGTCCCACTAACATGACTTTTCAGCGACTGTCTTCGACCTTCAAAGCTCGAGGGCACTCGCCTGAAAAACCTCGAACTGGAATCGACCGTCTGCACACACACACACGCACGCACGCACGCACGCACACACACACACACACACACACACACACATCGCAAAGGCGGGGACCAGGGAAAGCGGGGGGATAACTGTCTGAAATTCACACCTGCGATGAACAGGAAGGTGAAAGACGGCTGGCACATTTACGGTAAGTCCTTTAGAGAGTGCTGGGTGGGGGGGGGGGGGGAGAGAAGGGGAGAGAAGGGGGGAGTAGGAGGGGGAGAAGGAGTGGAGACACTTCAGAAGCCAGACAACGTTTAATAAAGTTTAGCGGGCATTTAACATTACCGGTCGGTTTACTTACCTTTTTTGTCTCAACGAGCTTTACCATCGACTACCTTTGATTAGCTTAGATTGCCTTTGATTACCTATGATAGCATTATGACCTACTATGACCTACCTCGACTAAACCTACGAGTAAAAAAATATCGATTTTTTCCATGGCGACCTTTTTTTACTCGCGGGGCATTTTTCAACGTTGAAAAATACGCCGTGACCTAACTGAGGCCTCGCGTATGCGGGACTACTCACGGGCATGAAGGAGAGTTACAAAGACCTCCTAGGACCTCGTGTCGACCATGCTGATAGTATGAGTCGAGGGCAAACTCGCCTGAACTCGCGGATTAGGTCGTCGCAGTGGGACAGCCCCTTAAGGCAGCAACTCTACCGCTGGTCAACGTCCAGCCTCGTTTTCTCATTATGTTTTTGCACAAATGTCTTGTTTTTTTGGCACAGTCTTCTTTCTTTTAAAATTGTAGGTGTGATTTATGTATAATTTGCTTTTGTATGTTTGTCTGAGTCCATGGGCCTATGATAATCAGAATCAGAATCAGCATCAGATTTTATTCGCCAAGTATGTTTTGCAACATACGAGGAATTTCACTGGCCAGGTCAGTCATACAATTAAAAGCAACAGACTCAAAAACACATTTTAACATGAACATCCACCACAGTGACTCCGACACATTCCTCACAGTCATGGAGGGCGAAATAAAGTTCAAGTCTCTTCCTTTGTTCTTTCTCGGTCGTGGGCCTCGAACCCCATTGACGGGATGATCTTGACTCCCGTAGGCGGCGTTCGGGCCCTCCGCGTCGAGGCGTTCAGCTCCCGCATCGGGGGGTTGTCAGCTCCCCGCACTGGGCGATCGAACCTCGCGTTGGGGCTGGACAAACCTTCTGGGGCGTTGGAGCTCCCGACTAGCCGCTCCCGAGACTGCGAGCCCTTGATGGTAAGTCCGCAGGCCGTGGTGGGAGCGATCCCAGGTAAGGGATCCGCTCTAATGTTATGTCCGCGCCCGCGGTGGGGCTCACGACAGTCCGAGGCTCCCAGCTCCAGCGATGGAAGGCCGCAGAGCCCGGAGAATGTGATCCGAAAAATGATCACATCTCCGGGAAGGTAAGAACTTGAAAAAAAAAGTTTCCCCCCGATCCCCCCCCCCTCCCCCCACATAAAACATACCGAAGAACATAAAAACAAACTTTAAACAGATGCTAAAAATAACAAAAAGGGTGAAAAAACAAACAGACTGCCAGCAGGGCTGGCCATCTCTCCGGCGCCCTTGGTGGTCTCATGATAATCATAATCATAATAATCATAATAATACTTTATTAGCCAAGTATGTTTTGCAACATATGAGGAATTTGATTTGCCACACAGTCGTACCAATAAAAAGCAACAGAACACACAAAATACATTTTAACATAAACATCCACCACAGCGACTCCTCCACATTCCTCACTGTGATGGGTGAAAAAAAAGTTCAATCTCTTCCCTTTGTTCTCAAGGGGCCTCAAGCCTTCCGTTGATGGGGAGATCTTGGCTCCCGTAGCCGGCAGCGTTTGGGCCCTCTGCGTTGGGGCGATCAAGCTCCCGTATCGGGGGGGGTCTCAGCTCCCCCGCGCCGGGCGATCAGACCCCGGGTCTGGGCTGGTTGAAACCTGCATCGTTTAGAGCTCCCGACATCGGTCTTTACCCAAGACTGCGAGCTCCTTGATGATGTAATCCGCAGGCCGCAGTTGAAGCGTCGATCCAGGCAAGGATTCCGCAGGCTCCGATGGTAAGTCCGCGTCCCCGCGGTGAGGCTCAAAGTCAGTCCCGAGCGAGGCCTCCAGCTCCATGATGTTAGGCCGCAGAGCGACCGGAGATACGATCCCGAAAACAATCGCATCTCTGGCAAGGTAAGAGAATGAAAAAAAGTTTCCCCCCGACCCCCTCCCCCACCCCCCACCCCCCACATAAAACAAAGCAGAGAACATTAACACAACTTTTAAAACACACTAAAAATAACAAAAGTACAGCTGCAAGCAAAGCTTTTCGTCGTTCCCGCACCTCACCCCACTCATGTCTACATCAATAAAGAAAGCCAGAATAAAGACAATAATGTCAGAGTGGACTCAATGGGCCAGTTCTACTCCTATAACTTGTGAGGAAATATATAAACTTGAACTTGAATTGAAACAAGTCGACAATAGAGTGAGCTCAAAGAACTGCAGCTGTTGAAATCGCCAGGAAAACACAAATTGCTGCTGCAACGTTTAAGAAACATTTCGACAGGTACATGGATAGGACAGGTTTAGAGGGATATGGGCCAAACATGGACAGGTGGGACTAGCGTAGATGGGACATGTTGGTCCGGGTGGGCAAGTTGGGCCAAAGGCTCTGTTTTCATGCTGTAGGACTCTATGACTCTATGAAGAAGCGAGAAGCCATGGGCGGTCATGGTGGCGCAGCGGTAGAGTCACTGCCTTACAGCGAATGCAGTGTTAGAGACACGGGTTCGATCCCGACAACGGGGTGCTGTCGGTACGGAGTTTGTACGTTCTCCCCGTGACCTGCGTGGGTTTTCTCCGAGATCTTCGGTTTCCTCCCACACTCCAAAGACGTACAGGTTTGTAGGTTAATTGGCTTGGTAAATGTAAAAAATTGTCCCTAGTGTGTGTAGGATAGTGTTAATGTCTGGGGATCACTGGTCGGCATGGACTTGGTGGGCGAAGGGCCTGCTTCCCGCGCTGTATCTCTAATCTAAAACATCAAGGATGTCTGCGTTGGCGTGACACTGGTCGGCAAGACTACTGAGGTATTTTTGGCTGTAGGTTTCAAATGAACGATTTGTTGGTCAGTGTGGGCAAGTTAGGCCAAAGGGCCTGTTTCCACGCTGTATGACTCCATGGCTCTATGCTGGTGTAACTCAGTGGGTCAGCCGGCATCTGTGGAGGAATGGACAGTTGACGTTTCGAGTCAGGACCCTTCTGCAGACTGGCTGAATGATGGAGTGAGCTCAATTGTCCTGGGTCTCCTACTCCGCAGTAGGGTAGCAAGGCCACCGTGGTAATTGGGCCCGAGACACCACATTGCATAGGCCATCTCACGCATGGACATCTCGGCAGCCTTTGAAAGAACGCTGGGATGGAATTGAAAATGTGAAGATTCCCCCCTTAGTCAAAGTTGACGAGCCTTTGCAATAGTTTTCTTCCCAGCTGTTAGGTATCAGACAAGCAAATGGTCCTCTCATCAGTTAGACTGCAGTCCTGACCTCCTATCTCACTTTGAACTATCTTTAAATTGGACTTTATTGCACTTCAATGTAATAGCTTGCACCAAATGTTATCAATAACCTAGAAACATAGATAAATAGGTGCAGTAGGCCATTCAGTCCTTTGAGCCAGCACCGCCATTCAATATGATCATTACGTTTCTGTTTTTTCCCCATATCCCTTGATTCCTTTACCCCCTAAGAGCTAAATCTAACTCTCTCTTGAAAACATCCAGTGAATTGGCCTCCACTGCCCTCTGTGGCAGATTCCACAGCTTCACAACTCTCTAGGTGAAAACATTTTCCTCATCTCAGTCCTAAATGGCCTACCCCTTATTCTTAAACTGTGACCCCTGGTTCTGGACTCCCCCAACATCGGGAACATTTTACCTGCATCTAGCCTGTCCAATCCTTTAAGAATTTTATATTTCTATAAGATATCCTCTCATCCTAAATTCCAGTGAATACAAGCCCAGTCGACCCATTCTTTCATCATATGTCAGTCCCACCATCCCGGGAATTAACCTGGTGAACTTATGCTGCCACTCCCTCAATAGCAATAATGTCCTTCCTCAAATTAGGAGACCAAAATTGCACACAATACTCCAGGTGCGGTCTCACCAGGGCCCCATCTCAAACCTCCCCTTTCTTTCAAAAACCCTGGAGCGCATCGTCGCGTCACAACTTCATTCCCACCTCCTCGCGTATAACCTATTCGACCCCTCCAATCTGGCTTTTCGCCCCCTCCATAGCACAGAAACTGCTCTCCTCAAAGTCCTCAATGACCTCCTTACCTCTACTGACTCTGGCTCCCTCAATATCCTCATCCTCCTCGACCTGAGTGCAGCTTTCGATACCGTCAACCACAACATCCTGCTCACCAGACTTAGGGACCTTGGCATTGAAAGTTCTGCACTCAGCTGGTTCCGTTCCTACCTTTCCAACCGATCCCACTTCATCTCTCTCCATAACCACACCTCTGCCACAGCCACTGTCACTCAAGGCGTTCCCCAAGGCTCCGTTCTTGGTCCCCTCCTCTTCATCATCTACATCCTCCCCCTTGGTCATATACTCCGTCACTTCAAACTGGACTTCCACTGCTATGCTGATGACACCCAGATCTATCTCAGCACCAAGTCCCCCCACCACCCCCCTCTCTCCCATATCAACTCCTGCCTATCAGCCATCAAATCTTGGATGCAACTCAACTTCCTTAAACTAAACAGTAGCAAAACAGAATTTCTCCCTCATTGGCTCCAAATCAACACTCACTAAAATTAACAACCCCACTCTCACTATCGACGGCACCACTGTCTCCATCTCCTCAGGCCCGCAACCTTGGCGTGATCCTTGATTCAACCCTCTCCCTTGAGCCTCACATCCGCCATGTTGTCAAAACATCATTTTTCACCTCCGCAACATTGCAAAAATCAGATCGTCTCTCACAACCCCCCGCTGCTGAAAGACTCATCCATGCCTTCATCTCCTCCCGACTGGACTACTGTAACTCTCTTCTTTTCGGGAATCAATTCCAGCAGCATCAACCGACTCCAACTGGTCCAAAATGCAGCCGCTCGACTCATTACCACACCAAATCCTGGCACCACATCACCCCAGTTCTCATAGAACTTCACTGGCTTCCCATTTCCCACCGGATCACCTACAAAATCTGGTCCTCACCTACAAAGCCCTCAACAACCTGCCCCCCTTTATCTCATTGACCTCCTCTCCCCCTACCAACCCTCACGGTCCCTCAGATCCACATCAGCTGGTCTCCTCTTCACTCCGAAATCAAACCTCTGCACTTTTGGAGGCAGAGCCTTCTCCAGGGCAGCTCCCAGGCTCTGGGAATTCCCTCCCACAACCGGTCCGAAATTCTGAGTCCCTCACCATCTTCCAGTCCCGCCTCAAGACCCATCTCTTCACCTCTGCATACCCTTAGTCCCATGTTTCCCCTCCCCTTTGTCTTACTGCTCTATTTTGTTTTGTTTATTCCTGACTCTCAATGTAAAGCGACTTTGAGTCCTGAAAAGCGCTATATAAATAAATCTATTATTATTATTACAGTAGGAGCTCCTTGCTCCTAAACTCAAATCCTCTCGCAATGAAGGCCAACAGGCCATTAGCTTTCTTCACTGCCTGCTGTACCTGCACGCTTACTTTCAGTGACTGATGTACAAGCACACCTAGGCCTCGTTGCACCACCCATTTTCCTAATCTGACACCATTCCGATAACAATCTGCATTCCTGTTCTTGCCACCAAAGTGGATAACCCTCATTTATCCACATTTATCCACATTTGCTATGCATCTGCCCACTCACCCAACCTATCCAAGTCACCCTGCAGCCTCATAGCATCCTCCTCGAAGCTCACACTGCCACCCAGCTTTGTGTCATCCACAAACTTGGAGATGTTACATTTAATTCCCTCGTCTAATTCTTTAATATATATTGTAAATAACTGGAGTCCCAGCACTGAGCCTTGCGGCACCACACTAGTCACTGCCTGCCATTCTGAAAAGGACCCGTTAATTCTTAGTCTTTGCTTCCTGTCTGCCAACCAGTTCTCTATCCATGTCAATACTCTACCCCCAATACCATGTGCTCTAATTTTGCACACTAATCTCTTGTGTAGGACCTTGTCAAAGGCTTTTTAGAAGTCCAGATACACCACATCCACTGGCTCTCCCTTATCCATTCTACTTGTTACATCCTCAAAAACTTCCAGAAGATTAGTCAAACATGATTTCCCCTTTATAAATCCATGCGGACTTTGACCGATCCTGTCACTACATTTCCAGATGCACTGTTATAACATCTTTAATAATCGACCAGCATCTTCCCCACTACTGATGTAAGGCTAACTGGTCTATAATTCCCCGTTTCTCTCATTCTTAAAAAGCAGGGTTACATTAGCAACCCTCCAGTCCCCAGGAACTGATCCAGAGTCTATGGAACATTTCTAGGCCCACCTCCTTGAGTACTCTGGGATGCAGACCATCAGGCCCTGGGGATTTATCTGCCTTCAGTCCCAAAAGCTTATCTAACACCATTCAAATTCCTGACTAGACACAAAATGCTGGAAGTAACTCAGCGGGACAGGCAGCATCTCTGGAGAGAAGGAATCGGTGACGTTTCGGGTCAAGACCCTCAGTCTGAAGAAGGGTCTCGACCCGAATCATCACCCATTCGTTCTCTCCAGAGATGCTGCCTGTCCCGCTGAGTTACTCCAGCTTTTTGTGTCTATATTCGATGTAAACCAGCATCTGTAGTTCCTTCGTACTGTACATATTTTGAAGGATATGGGCCAAGTACAGACTGCTTGGGGCTAGGTAACAATAAGTAGATATGATCTGGTATATGCCGTATGATTCTGTGAATTTGTATGCTCTTAATTCACACTATTCACTTTATTTCCTTCATCTAAGAGCTGAGAGAAAAAAAGTGTTTAGTCCTTGTGACTATAAATGTGGATTTGTGTAAGATGCAACTGTTCTCACCAGGTGTATACCTCTAAATTAAAGAATCCTGGCACATTATGTGTTGAATTTTACACCTGCCTGAGCATAAAACTATTTTATAGTCTTTAGGATTTCATTTGAAACTTGTCAGCTTTCGATATAGCAGTGCTCCTCACTCACTCTCTCCCTCTCTCCCTCTCTCCCTCTCCCCCCTCTCCCTCTGTCATCTCTCACTCTTTCTATCTATCTCTATCTATCTCTTTCTCCTCCACCCCCTCTCTCTCTCTCTCTCTCTCTCTCTCTCTCTCTCTCTCTCTCTCTCTCTCTCTCTCTCTCTCTTCTCTCTCTCTCTCTCTCTCTCTCTCTCTCTCTCTCTCTCTCTCTCTCTCTCTCTCTCTCTCTCTCTCTCTCTCTCTCTCTCTCTCTCTCTCTCTCTCTCTCTCTCTCTCTCTCTCTCTCTCTCTCTCTCTGTCCCTCTCCCTTCCCCTCTCTCCCCCTTCTTCCTCCCCTATCTCCTCTCTCTCCTCTCCCTCTGTCCCTATCTCTCTCTCTCTCTCTCTCTCTCTCTCTCTCTCTCTCTCTCTCTCTCTCTCTCTCTCTCTCCTCTCTCTCTCTCTCTCTCTCTCTCTCTCTCTCTCTCTCTCTCTCTCTCTCTCTCTCTCTCTCTCTCTCTCTCTCTCTCTCTCTCTCTCTCTCTCCCCTCTCTCCCTCTCTCCCCTCTCCCTCTCTTCCCCCTCTCTCCTCTCTCCCCTCTCCCTCTCTCCCCCTCTCCCCCCTCTCTCTCTCTCTCTCTCTCTCTTCTCTCTCTCTCTCTCTCTCTCTCTCTCTCTCTCTCTCTCTCCTCTCTCTCTCTCTCTCTCTCTCTCTCTCTCTCTCTCTCTGATGCCACTGACCTTCGAGCTGCTCACTTTGTCATGTAGGTGGAATTTGGTTACAGCAATTACTGGCAAATGGGAAATGTAAGCTCATGACAGAACACTGTTTTAGTGATAGCGTAAATGTATCATTGCAATGAGCTGTAACCCCTGACATCTTTAAAGGACAGAAAAAGGTTCATTTAAATGTTTTGCTAAATTAAGCCACTTGGTGTAAATCATCTGTAGGCCTGACGACACATAGAGTGTTGGAACCGGTCTATTTATATTTTAAGTTGTCTTTACTGAACGTCAACCTGCGTTTGAACTGAAAATAAGATCCAACAGTGTTAAGATTCTATGCAAAGGGACCCGCGCATGCTAATCTGCAGCAGAGTGTGAAATTGCAATAATCCTGGACAAAGGCATTGTCAGAGCGTTTAGCGGTGAGTAGCTGACCGGTGTGTATTAAATCACGAGAAGAATAGATCGGGTAGATGCACAGAGTCTCTTGCCCAGAGTAGCTGAATCGAGGACCAGAGGACATGGGTTTGGGTGAAGGGGAAAAGAATTAATAGGAACCTGAGGGGTAACTTTTCACACAAAGGGTGGTGGGTGTATGGAACAAGATGCCAGAGGAGGTAGTTGAGGCTGGGACTATCCCAATGTTTAGGAAACAGTAGACAGGTACATGGACAGGACAGGTTTGGAGGGATTTGGACCAAACGCAAGCAGGTGGGAATAGTGTAACTGGGACATTGTTGGTCGGTGGGGGCAAGTTGGCCCGAAGGGCCTGTTTCCATGCTGTTTCACTCTGTGAATCTATGACTACGAGTGTGAATTTGTGTCTGATTCTGTTCAGGAGCTCCCAGCTACCTAGAGATTTACTCCCAGCTTACAAAAAGCGAGTATGGTTGATGCAGGTCAGTTTGAAGCCATGACCAAGTGGTCAAGCCATGACCACTTAAATACAAATCATAAAAAGCTGCGGTAACTCAGCGGGTCAGGCAGCATCTCTGGAGAAAGGAATAGGCGACATTTTTGGTTGGAAACCTTCTTCACACTGGTCTGAAGAAAGGTTCCTGACCCGAAACGTCACCTATGCCTTTTCTCCAGAGATGCTGCCTGACCTGCCGAGTTACTCCAGAATTTTGTGTCTCTGTTTGGTATGAACCAGCATCTGCAGTTTCTTCCCACAATCGAAGCCAAATTGCTTGTACCATTCTTCTGACATGAAATCCCACACCTCATTGTTTAAACTTGATGTTTACATGTATTTAACTCATAAAAAATGTGCATGTCATTGAAATGTATTCTGACTAACTGCTTAAAAGGGGCTGTCCCACTGTGGGTACCTGATTAGCGAGTTTAGAAGAGTTTGCGCTCCGACTCAAACTCGCAGCATGGTCGACACGTGGTCCTAGGAGTCTATGTAACTCTCCTTCATGCTCGAGAGACGTTCCCGCATACTCGAGGCCTCAGTTTGGTCGAGGAGTATTTTTTAGCATGCTGAAAATTGTCCGCAGGATGAAAAATTGGTCGGCATGGAAAAAAATCAATATTTGTTTTACTCGTAGGTTTAGTCGAAGTAGGTCGTAGTAGGTCGGCATGCTATTCGTACGTAAGGCAATCGAAGGTAATCGAAGGTAGTCAAAGGTAATCGAAGGTAGTCGTAGATTGTGTTAGTATAGTCGAGGGTGGTCGTCTTCACTCTCCACTATTCGGTGTCCAATTTTCCCGAAGCTAGTCGAAGCTAGTCTTCAACATAGTCGAAGGAGGTCGAAGGAGGTCTTCAACATATTCGTAGGAGGTTCTCTACATAGTCGAAGGAGGTCGTAGGAGGTGTTCTACTTCGGCGATACAACAAGACCATGACACTTTTTAAAACTCTCCTAAACTCGTCTAAACTCGTAAATTAAGGGCCTGTCCCACGTACGAGGTAATTCAAGAGTTCTCCCGAGTTTTCCCCTGATTCAAACTCGGAGAATGTCCGTAGCGGGTCCGTAGGAGTTCGTGGATGTCTCGAGGCGGCTCGTAATGGTAGGTACTCGGGAAATCCGGTAACGTACATTACACGAGCTCGAATCAGGGGAGAACTCGGAGACTCTTGAATTACCTCGTACAGTGGGACAGGCCCTTATGGTCCTGCAGTGGGACAGGCCCTTCAGACACAACATGCTGGAGCAACACAACGGGACAGCCAGCATCTCTGGAGAGAAGAAATGGGTGACGTTTCTTCAGAGTGAGAATGAGGGAGAGGAAGAGTGGAGATTTGGAGGACTACAAAGTGAGTGTAAGGTGTGAAAAGAACAGATCAAAGCTGACAATGTTCAAGGAAATATAGAATGGTTTATTGTTGGCTATGGGAAGGTGACATACGAGGCAGACAAATTAAAATTTATCAGGAGGACAGTGAAACTAGTCGGAGAAGTAGGTTTGCGGAGGGAGGGAGTGAGGGAGAGCATCGGTCACATATATATTTAGAGACGTCAATGGTCATATTGCTGGGGTGTAAGCTGCCCAAACAAAATATCAGGTGCTGTTCCTCCAATTTGGGCTGGGCCTCACTCTGACAGTGGAGGAGGTCCAGGACAGAAAGGTCAGTGTGGGAATGGGAGGGGGAGCTAATGTGTTTGGCAACCAGGAGATCACGTAAGCCCAAGCGGACTGAGCGGAAGTGTTCAGCGAAACGATCGTCGAGCCTGCGCTTGGTCTCAGCCGATATATGGGAGTCCACACCTGGAACAGCGGATACAGTCGATGAGGTTGGAGGAGGTGCAGGTGAACCTCTGCCTCACCTGAAAAGACTGTCAGGGTCCTTGGACGGAGTCGAGGGGGAGGTAAAGGGACAGGTGTTGCATCTCCTGCGGTTGCAGGGGGAGGTACCTGGGGAGGGGCTGTTTGGGTGGGAAGGGACGAGATAACCAGGGAGTTGCGGAGGGTGGAAATGGGTGGAGACGGGAAGATGTGGCTAGTGGTGGTATCCCTTTGGAGGTGCCGAAAATGTCAGAGGATTATGTGTTGTATGCGACGGCTGATGGGGTGGAAGGTAAGGACTAGGGGGACTCTGTCTCTGTTTCGACTAGGGGGAGGGGAGCAAGGGCGGAGCTGCGGGGTACCGAGGAAACACGAGTGAGGGCTTCGTCTATGATGGGAGAGGGGAACCCCCGTTCCCTAAATAATGAGGACATCTTCAATGTACTTGTATGGAACAACTCATCTTGGGTGCAGATGCGGCGTAGACGGAGGAATTGGGAGTAGGGATAGAGTCTTTGCAGGAAGCAGGGTGGGAAGAAGTGCATTATGATAGTTTGGGTTGCAGTGTAGGCTTCATGAGTTTCACCAATCTTTACCCCTTGATGAAAAGTCATAGCCTGCTTGAGTCAGGTACTATCATAATGTTTCAAAAACCTTTGGACAGATAGATGGGTCGGATAGGTTTCGAGGGTTACAGACCAAATGCAGTCAAGTGGGACTAGTGCAGATGGGGCATGTTCGTCGGCTTGAGGAAGGTGGGACGTAGGGCCTGTTTCCGTGCTGTGTGAAGGGCCTGGCCCACTTGGGCGTCATTTGCGCGTCATCCTAAAAATTGGTTGGCGCGTCGTGACGCTCGCATGGGGCCTGGTGAGACGCAGTAACGCGCGGCGCCCCAGGATTTTGGAATGCTCAAAATCCTCGCGCGCCACCTGCGTGACGTATCCCTTGCGCACGCTGATGGCGTACGCTGACGTACTGATGGCGTACATGAAGCGCGTGATGATGCATGGTTACGCACGGTGATGCACGAATGTTGCCAATGCTAATTTATCATGCGTCAGCGTGCGCCAACGTCCGTAACCATGCACCGCCCGTACGCCGTCGGCGCATCATTTGCGCTACATTTGAGCGCCGCACCACGTGACCACCCAGGTATAAAGCGCGCGTAGTTTTGAAAAATCCTAAAATTTTGGAAGAAAGCTCCAATACCAACTATAAACATGTGGATTTCAAATATGTTCGAAACATTACACCTAGAAGAGATAAGACTCCTCCTGGCAGGTAAACCAGATCACTTCCACCTGACGTGGTCTGCATTTATAGAATTATTACAAATATAGGGTGCAAAGGTACCTTAAAAAAAAAAAAACTGAGGTCAGGTAAAGGGTGATGATAGCTGGAAAGTTGGTATGTCCCATTTGCGTAATTCTCATAAAAACTATTTGTTTCTCTCTTTCTCCTCTTTCTCTTTCTCCTTCTTTTCTAGGGTCTATTTCTTAACTCTTTTTCTTTTGTTTTTAATTTTGTTCTTATAGGGTCTTCGTCCTGTCTTGTTGTCACATTTTCTACACTTTCACTTTTTCCTTCACTTTCTTTCTTTCAATCTTATCCTTTCCTTTTACTAGTGTAAAAAACAAACGGAGTACATTAATTGTAAGAAGATATAAGTGACGAGTACTAATGTATGTGGTTGTAATGTAATGTACTTCTAATAAATAAAAAAATAAAAAATAAAGTTTTGAAAAATTTTCACCATAGTATCTTTGATTTTCACTGGGAAAATCCTTGCCACGGAGATCAGAGTAAGTACGAAGGACATCACAAATGGCTCCCAAAGGGGGCAGGGCCCTCAGGGGCACTTGGTGCGCGACTGTCGATTTTCGCGCAACAGTCGTGCGTCAGTCACTACCGGCCTGTTGCGTAAATGACGCCCAAGTGGGACAGGCCCTTGACTCTATGGCTCTATGTCATTCTATCCTTAGATAAGGAGATGATAACAGTGTGCAGGACTTTAGATGCAGGCTTACCAATGCCCTGTGAATTTATGTCGCATTTTCTGTACATTTATATTCCACTATCTTTACAAAACAAGAGCTAACATTCTATTATCTGTCCTAATTAATTTCTTTACCCGGCTGTGCGGAGTTTGCACCTTCTCCCTATTGCTGCTTGGCTTTCCTCCGGGCACAGAAACAAAAAGCTGGGAGTAACTCAGGGGGACAGGCAGCATCTCTGGAGAGAAGGAATGGGTGGCATTTCGGGTCTGAAGAAGGAGTCTCGACCTGAAACAGGCAGCGACTGGAGAGGAATGGGTGACGTTTCGGGTCGAGACCCTTCTTCAGATTGAACTGAACTCTCGTCGGTGAGAGTACTTGTGAATATCTGAAGAAGGAGTCTCGACCTGAAACGTCACCCATTCCTTCTCTCCAGAGATGCTGCCCGTCCCGCTGAGTTACTCCAGCATTTTGTGTCGATCTTCGGTTTAAACCAGCATCTGCAGTTCCTTCCTACACAATTCCTCCGGGCACATTCCAATGCAGGTTTGTAGGTTAATTGTGTGTGTGATATAGTGTTAGATTCATGATTCATAATTCTGTTATTTTTTGTTAATGATTAATGTTAATGTTAATAAATTATAATTCTGTTAATTTTCTTTTTTAATGTTTTGGATTCAAAGCCCCAGGATTGGGATCGGACTGTGCAAGGGTGGAGGGGGCACTGAGGGCAAAGAGGCTGTGCCCACACGGCAGTGTAAAAGGGGAGACCTTTCCAATCCACGCTTCCCTCTTTCAGTCTCCGCTGTGTCTTTTCAATATTGGTTGTTTATTTTTTCCGCAAGAAGAGAAAGGCGGAGTGAGTGAGAGTGAGGGGCTGAGGCTTGCACCACCGACCGAGTGAGCGAGCGAGTGTAGGCCAAGGAAAGTCCGCCTGCTCCCCACCCCTTCTGCCCCAACAAATAACAAATGTAGCTTCCAAGATGCTGAGACCTGTGGACGGGGAGCAGCTGCTGCACAGCTGTGAACTATGTGGAGGACTAGCTAGATTCAATCGAGTCTCTGCCTTCGATCTCCAGAGGAACGTTTCTCTGATGCTCAATACCAAGGTAAGAACTAGGGTACGAGCCCAACCCCCACCAAACTGCTGCAGCACTGGGGCGGGCCGAACAAAAGAGCCGTTCCTGCACTCAGCCATTTTGGCAGAAAGAGGAATAAATGTCTGACAGTCAGCGACGCAGAGGAGTAGTGAAGAGCAGACCGGTCCGGAGTTTGGGAGCCGGGCAGCGAGCGTGATGGGGGAAGAAACCGAAGGGCCGTCTGTTCTTAGCAACGTTACAAAATTTTGAGATTTAAAAAATCAAGTCTGCAATTTATCCCATCAGATAAAGCATAAAAAGAAGTTTAATTTGACACATAATTCACTTTCATATCTTCAGTATTAAAAAAGTTATGGCCATTTTCATACTTGGAAATTTGCATCTTGTTCCCTATTGCTTTTCCATTGACTTAACTCAAAAGCTGTGATCGAGGACAGTCAAAAGCCCATAACTTTCTTAAGAATTAAGAGAACTGAATGAAATTTTCAGTTATTATAGATTGAAGCATTCTGAAACAAATATGAAACAATCTTACTTGGATGACCTGAAATTAAAGCATATAATTAGTTAGCTACCTAATTGTAGCTAATTACAAAATTCAATTACTAGATCTAATCTATCAATTTCTTAAGAAAAGATTAACATTATTAAAAAGCCTAAGTGTCCAAATAACATTCACACAAGAATTCACAATATAACATGATTTGTAAATCTCATTGTCATGAATTTATAGGCCAAATGGAAGGAATTTTGTGTTTAATTCCTGTAAATTAATGGCCATTTTAATCATCTTGCGAGTGGGTTTTTGTGGAACGCGATCGTTTGTAACGTTGCATTTGCGGTGAATTTAAACCCCATATCGGCAGGAAAAATACTGCCGGTTCGTATATTTACATAATCATCTTTTCGCAACGTAAAATGTTGATTAAAGGCATCCTAAGAAGCAAGTTTATATGTAAAATAAACGGCTTTCTTTTACCTGTCCCGTGCGTGAAATCCGTCCCCGTTGTCGGCATTGATGGCTTTAGAAGATGCTTTTTAATTTACTCCAGGAATTAAATTGTCCAGTGCAGTTTAAAATCAATTTAATAAAACCGATGTCGAAGCGATTTTTCTTCAGCATCTAAACAGCCTGTTCAAAATCGATTTGAATAGGCTGGAGAAATACCGCATTTTAAACCCGCCCCCCTCTCAAAGGCGCCAAAGTCGCGCACACGGGCAGTGACAGAACTGCAGCACCGCTGAAGGTATGTTTTGTAACATACCTACTGTTCTCAGCTTCAGATCCCATGCCCGCCCTCTTTCCCCCCGTCAGTGAGACTTCATTAAGAAGTGTGTGGAGGACTGCATCCCCACCAAAATCTTCCGAGCGTTTCCCAATCAGAAACCTTGGATGAACTTTGAGATCTGCACTCTTCTGAAGTCCAGACACCGGGCATTCATGTCTGATGATTCAGTGGCCTACAAGAAGTCCAGATACGACCTTGGTAAGGCCATCAAAAAGGCCAAAAGGGACTTCTGCTCCAAACTGGAGGAAGAGACAGATGATTGGCGGCTGTGGCAGGGCCTGAATGCAATCGCCTCTTACAAGGCGAAATCAGGAGGCAGCTCGAATGTTGGCGAAACATCACTCCCTGATGAGCTCAATGCGTTCTACGCATGCTTTGATAGGGAGAACACCGATGTGCCTTCCCGAGCCCCCATTCGCTGTGATGGTATTTCAGTCTCAGTCACAGAGACCGACGTCAGGAAATCCTTCAGAGGGGTGAACCCTCGAAAAGCGCCTGGACCTGATGGTATACCTGGTCGTGTTCTAAAAACCTGTGCGGACCATCTGGCTGGAGTTTTTACGTACATTTTCAACCTCTCACTTCTGAGGTCTGAGGTTCCCACCTGCTTCAAAAGGGCATCAATTATACCAGTGCCCAAGAAGAGTAAGGTGAAGGTACACAAAAATGCTGGAGAAACTCAGCGGGTGCAGCAGCATCTATGGAGCGAAGGAAATAGGTAATGTTTCGGGCCGAAACCCTTCTTCAGAGTAAGGTGAAGTGCCTCAATGACTATCGACCTGTGGCACTAACGCCTGTGGTGATGAAGTGCCTTGAGAGGTTGATCATGACGCAGATCAACTCCTACCTCGACAAAAACCTGGACCCACTGCAGTTCGCTTACTGCCACAACAGATCAACGGTGGATGCGATCTCGCTGGCCCTCCACTCCGCTCTGGACCACTTGGACAACAAAAACTCATATGTCAGGCTGTTATTCATCGATTACAGCTCGGCATTTAATACAATCGTCCCCTCCAAGCTGGTTACCAAACTCACAGAACTGGGTCTCTGCGCATCCCTCTGCAATTGGATCCTCGACTTCCTCACTCTCAGACCACAGTCTGTTTGTATTGGTGGAAATGTGTCAGACTCGATAACAATCAGCACGGGAGCACCTCAAGGCTGCGTGCTCAGCCCCCTGCTGTACTCACTCTATACTCATGACTGCGTAGCTGGACATAGTGCGAACTCCATCATCAAGTTCGCTGACGACACCACTGTTGTGGGACCTTTCACTGATGGGGATGAGTCAGAGTATAGAAGAGAGATCGAGCTGTAAAGACTTGTCAAACACATAGTCTTCACTCTTAGTTTATTGCATACATTGTATTCGTATACACACATATTGCCCTAGCTGTTCGTGGTCCGTTACCGGAGCTAGAGAGCGAGCTAGGGGTGGGAAGGTTACAATTATACTGAAGATAATGGGGAGTGGTTAGTAGTGGTGAGGTCATTATGTTAAAGGAACATGCACGGCTCTACATCCTTCCCCTTGAAAAGGGAAACATTACAATGATGACAGTGAGACCACGACTCATACGCTAGACACAAATCCGCGCGTACATCGTCAAGAAAAACTTGAAACATTCAAGCAAACTCCCCGTAACGTTCAGGCGGCTTGACCAGACGCCAGGAGCGGGTACGCAGCCCGCCTTCCCCCCCCTCCGAAGGAAGAGCAGGTACCGGAGCAGGAGTGGCGATAGGGGATCCGAGAGGAGAATGAGCAGGAGAGGGAGGACGAGGAGACCGGGGAGGAGAAACGGGCCCCGCAACGGGCACGCGAGCGGGAGAGGTCTGATGGGGGGGGGGCCAGGAGGAGCAGCGGGAGAACGGGACACCAAGGGTCGCGAGGGCAGAGCCCTGGGCATGGGAGGAGCGGTAGGCAACGAGGTGGCAACCGGGGGAGCAAAAGGGGCTGCGGGAGGCGGAGCGGGCTCGTTGACCGGCAGCAAATGCTGGCGGGACCGGCGGTAGATGGTGCATTCGTGGTCAACTAGGTAAGAGCGCGGAGAGTCTGCAAAGTCGATGACAACAGCCAAGCGGTGGTGTCCGGAGGGGGACTGCATCCGGACGACCTGGCCCTTGAAGAGGGGCTGAAGGGGACGGCATGATTTGTCGTGGGAGCGCTTCTGGACAGCAGCGTAATGCGCTCCTGGACAGCAGCAGGGCTGCGGACTGCGGGCTGTAGGGATCGCTGGGAAACAGGGATAGGAGGGCGAGTGGTGCGGGACATGAGCCGTTGAGCGGGCGAGCCCATGGCATGGTCGCGACAAATATTTCGGAGATTCAGTAGAGCCAGATAAAAATCCGAATGCGATAGTCTGCAATGTTCCAGCAGCTCCTTGGCACTGCGGACGGCGCGCTCTGCAAGGCCGTTGCTCTGCGGGTATTCAGGGCTGCTGGTGATGTGGCGAAAGTTGTAGGCGGCGGCGAAGGCGCGGAACTCAGCACTCGTGAACTGGCCCCCGTTGTCAGACTGCACAGTCACAGGAATGCCAAAGGTCCCAAAGTGGCGTTTCATCTTCCCGATGACCGCAGCAGAAGTGAGGGAGTGCAGACGCTCAATCTCGAACCAGCTGGAGTAGGAGTCGACCAGGACCAGGAAATGTTTGCCACGCCACTCAAATATGTCCGTAGCGACCGCCATCCATGCCAGGGCGGGGGCAGGCTGTTGCAGGAGTGGCTGGCGTTGCTGGTGTGGAGAGAGGGTATTGCAGGTTGAGCAGTCAGAGACACTCTCCCGGATGTCCTGTGCCATGCCGGGCCAATAAAATTGGCTCTGGGCCTGGGACAGGGTGGCATCGGCACCGGGATGGCCGCTGTGGGCAATTTGGAAATAGTGGCCCCGCAGTGCAGCAGGCACCACAACCTTGTGGCCCTTCACCACCACGCCGTCCTGCAGCACAAGTTCATCCCGGACTAGGAAGTAGGGCGCAGCACCAGCCGGCAAGGGTGAGCGACGGTCAGGCCAGCCATGACGGATGACGTCTACAAGCTGTTGCAGGGCAGGATCATTGGCAGTGTGGTGAATCAGGGACTGCATCTGCTGGGAAGGCATGAAGTTGACGTTTAGCACCATCAGGTCGGATGACTCGTACGGGTGGCGGGCAGTAGAAGCCAGCGGTGCGCGGGACAGCGTGTCGGCCACAAACATGTCCTTGCCCTTTCGGTACACGATTTGAAACGTGAAGTGTTGGAGTTGCAGCATCATACGCTGCAAACGGGAAGAAGCCACGTGGATCGGTTTGTTCAAGATCGTGACCAGCGGCTGGTGGTCGGTTTCGATAGTGAAAGTGTTACCCAGAATGTAGTCCCTGAACTTCGAGCAGGCAAACACCACGGCAAGGAGCTCCTTCTCGATCTGAGCGTAGCGTTGCTCGGTAGGAGTCATAGTGCGGGAGGCGTAGGAGACAGGCAGTTGCAGGCGGTCGTAGATTTGCAGGCAGGCAGCACCGAGACCGAAACTTGAGGCATCGCAGGTAAGGACGATGGGGCGCTTTAAGTCGAAGAACTTGAGAGTGGGGGTGCGAACCAGCTGGGATTTTAAGTCATCGAAGGCTGCCTGATGCAGCGGGTACCAAACCCAGGCGGTGTCCTTCTTGGTCAGTTCCCTCAGGGGCGCACTCAGCTCGCTGAGGTCGGGAATGAATTTCCCCAGGTAGTTCACCATGCCCAAGAAGCGCTGCAGGCTGGGCACGTTGACCGGAGCTGGCATCCCTGAGACCGCAGCTGTCTTCTGTGGGTCTGGTTTTAGACCCTCAGCCGTAAAAACGTGGCCCACGTAGGTGACCTCCGGGACGCGGAAGCGGCACTTCTTGGGGTTCAGTTTGAGGTTGATCTCCCGAGCCCGATCCAGGACTTGGCGGAGGTGGAGGTCGTGCTCAGCGACGTCCCTCCCGTACACCAAGATGTCATCGACGATGATAGCACACGGCAGATGGGCAAATAGCTGCTCCATGGTGCGCTGGGAAACCTCGCTGGCAGAATTGATCCCGAAAGGCATGCGGAGGAAACGGAACCTGCCGAAAGGTGTACCAAACGTGGTCAGGAAAGATGAACGTTCATCCAGCGGAATCTGCCAGAAAGAGCTCTTGGCATCGAGGACAGAGAATACAGTGGCTGGGCCAACCTTTGCAGCGACATCCTCCACCGTTCGCATGGGGTAGTGCGGGCGCTTGATGGCAAGGTTTAGGTCCTTGGGGTTTATACAGATCCGAATCTCACTCTTGTCCTTCTTAGCAGCAACGACCATGGTGGAGACCCACCGGGTGGGATCACCCACCTCCTTGATGATGCCCATGGCCACCATCTGGCGCAGAGTCGACTCCACCCTGTCCTTCATAGCAAAGGAGACGCGGTGAGCCGGGCGGACTACCGGATGGACCTCCGGGTCCACCTCGATTTCGTACTTGCAGGGTAGTTTGCCCAATACATCGTCAAAACGGTGGGGGTATTCACACATGGTATCCATGGGGGTCTGCACCAGGTGGATATCGCGGTGGAAGGAAACCAAACCGAGGTCCTGGCACGCACTGGCGCCCAACAGAGTAACATTCTCAGATTCCAGCAGGAGGAAAGAGAGGGGCTGAGAGGCCTTCAGAACTGTGCAGATAAGGGTGGCCTTGCCGACCGGGAATAGCATGCTCCCCCCATATGCATGGAGGCGGGAGTGATCAGCAGTAATGTTCTCACCAGATCTTATCTGCTGAAAGAGGCTTAACGACATAACATTCGCAAACGCCCCCATGTCTACCTTGGCAGAAAAGGTCTTTCCATTCACAGTAACTCGAACTGATGGATCAGCTATCAAAGCTTGTGCACCCAAGACTGAAAAAACAAGCGATTCATCATGGGAGGAGCTGTTATCAGAATCAGGGAGTTCGACTGAAAGGTATTTGGAGCCATAAACACTATCAGTAGCAGTCAGGTTGTGTAGACTCTTTCTCTGAGCAGAGACAGGCTGGCCCCTGGAACGGCACACTGCGGAGAAGTGATTAAGCTTCTTACAAAAATTACAAGTCTTACCCAGCGCAGGGCAAACATTAAATTGATGACTGACAAAGTTGCAGTTTGGGCATCGACGAGGGTTAGCCCTCGTGGGCGCGGGAGTGCTACGCTGGCGTGGCGGGCCATCGCGCCACGGGCGTTCAGCAGCACCGGCATAGTTAATGTCCTGAGCCTCAGGGGGAGATACGGAGTCGACAGCAGCAGCCATGCGAGAGGCATGCAAAGCGTCGTTTAAAGTGAGGTCCGGCTTTCTCAGAAGCTCAGCCCGTAGCTTCACGTCCTGTAGACCGTGAACTAGGACATCTCTGACCATTTGGTCGGGGGTCAACGTGTCCAGGCGGCAACGCCGAGCCAGGTGACGCAACGATGCAATGAAGGTGTCGATGTGCTCCCCGGGTTTCTGGCGCCTGCTGAAAAACTTGAACCGCTCTATAATGCAATTGGTGGGAATGTCACACAGTGCGGCAAATTTATTGGTGAGACATATCGGGTCCTCTGCATGCTCACCATCGGCGTACTCGAAAGATTCAAAACGTTCCATGGCCTCCGGGCCAGCCAGGTTGAGGAGCAGATGTGCTGTAACCGCAGGGGTAACATTAGGATGAGCGATGGCGACATAGTGCTGGAAGTCGCGCCGGAAAACAGTCCACCGGTGAACGATGTCGGAGTCAAACACCAGAACATCAGGCTTACGACACGAGCTGGCCATAGTACATAAAGGGTTTGAAAGGAAAATAAAAACTTGGAGAAAAGAAAACAAACCCGATAAACAGGAGACGCAGGGTTCAACTTCTTGACACCATGTAAAGACTTGTCAAACACATAGTCTTCACTCTTAGTTTATTGCATACATTGTATTCGTATACACACATATTGCCCTAGCTGTTCGTGGTCCGTTACCGGAGCTAGAGAGCGAGCTAGAGGTGGGAAGGTTACAATTATACTGAAGATAATGGGGAGTGGTTAGTAGTGGTGAGGTCATTATGTTAAAGGAACATGCACGGCTCTACAGAGCAACTGTCCATATGGTGCCAGCACAATAACCTGGCCCTCAACACCAGCAAAACCAAGGAACTGATTGTGGACTTTGGAAGGAGTAGGATGGGGACCCACAGTCCCGTTTATATCAACGGGTCGATGGTAGAAAGTGTCAAGAGCTTCAAATTCCTGGGCATGCACATCTCTGAAGATCTTTCCTGGTCCGCGAACACTGATGCCTTTATTAAGAAAGCACATCAGCGCCTCTACTTCCTGAGAAGATTACGGAGAGTCGGTTTGTCAAGGAGGTCTCTCTCTAACTTCTACAGGTGCACAGTAGAGAGCATGCTGACCGGTTGCATCGTGGCTTGGTTCGGCAACTTGAGCGCCCTGGAGAGGAAAACACTACAAAAAGTAGTAAACTGCCCAGTCCATCATTGGCTCTGACCTCCCTTCCATCGAGGGGATCTATCACAGTCGCTGCCTCAAAAAGGCTGGCAGTATCATCAAGGACCCACACCATCCTGGCCACACACTCATCTCCCTACTACCTTCAGGTAGAAGGTACAGGAGCCTGAAGACTGCAACGACCAGGTTCAGGAATAGCTACTTCCCCACAGCCATCAGGCTATTAAACCTGGCTCGGACAAAACACTGAACTTTATTAGCCAATACTGTTATTTGCACTTTATCAGTATATTCATTCATGTGTGTATATATTTATAGAATGCCTTGTAGTCAATGCCTACTATGTTCTGTTGTGCTGAAGCAAAGCAAGAATTTCATTGTCCTATCATGACAATAAACTCACTTGACTTGACACTTGACTTGACTATCTTTAACGGGGCAGAGGGGCAGAGAGAAAACGAGGAGAAAATTTTTACCAAAGATCTTTGATTTTTACGAGGATGTTTCTGTAACCGGCTTCCGTCTCTGTACTAGTATCTTTGCTCAGCTATGGTGGACAAAGATGGCGGAGACGGAAGCCGGTTACAGAAATGGGGCTGGAGATTACCCTTGAATCTGCCCATGACCCTACTACGTCTTTTTCATCGAGTGGGCTATCTTGCTTGCTATAGGATCTTTGGTCACAATGGCTGCACACACAGAATCTGACTGCACCCTCACACACTACAGACAGGATAAACTATATACACAACATCTCCCTTTGTCCTGTGCAGCGCCACCTGCTGCAAAGGAGGAGCAATGGGTCTTCCCACCCAACACAGTCTACCAAAATCACAAAGTCCCTCACCTTGATTGATTGCACTGAACATAATTCCAAGACCAGAGAAGACAGAGATTGCTGGAGTTGCTCAACGGGTCATGGATAGGTGACGTTTCGGGTTGGGACCCTTCTTCACTGTGAAGAAGGGTCTTGACCCGAATCATCACCTATCCATGTTCTCAAGAGATGCTGCCTGACCCATTGACCCATTGACCAACTCTTATCTGCTTGCGCTTAATTCATATCCTTCCATTCTCTAATGATCCAAAGCTGGCGGCATGGTGGCGCAGCGGTACAGTTGCTGCCTTACAGTGCTTACAGCACCAGAGACCCAGGTTCGATCCTGGCTAAGGGGTGCTGGTCTGCACGGAGTTTGTACGTTCTCCCCGTGACCTGCGTGGGTTTACTCCAAGAATCTCGATTTCCTCCCGCACTCCAAAAACGCACAGGTTTGTAGGTTAATTGGCTTGATATAAATGTAAAAATTGTCCCTAGAGTAGGATAGTGAAAAGGGCCTGTCCCACTGTACGAGGTAATTCAAGAGCTCTCCCGAGTAAAAAAAACCAACCAAACTCGTGGTAAGCACGTAGAATGTACGTAGCGGGTACGTCAGAGCTCGGGACGTCTCGTAACTCGCGTCTCGTAACTCTAACGGCAGGTACTCGGGAAACCCGCTAAGTTCGTGAAGACTTGTGAAGATTTTTCAAAATGTTGAAAAATGTCCACGAGAGCCCCTAGTACCTACGAGCAGCTATTACCGTAATTCTCCAAGTTCGAATCAGGGGAAACTCAGGAGAACTTTTGAATTAGCTCGCACAGTGGGACAGGCCCTTTAATATTAGGGGATCGCTGGCCGGTGCGGTCTCGATGGACTGAAGGGCCTGTTTCCGCACTGTATCTCTAAACTTGGATCAGTGTCACCATTGCCTACATTTCCATATGCCTATCTAAAAGCCTCTTAGAAAGCCACTATCATTCTGCCACCAAGTTCGTTCACATTTATTGTCATATGCACCAATTAAGGTACAGTAATATTTGAGTAACCATACAGCCCTACAAGTGAAAAAAGAAAGCAATACACAATAATAAGTTTAACATAAACATCCACCACAGTGGAATCAACATTCATCACTGTGATGGAAGGCAATAAAGTTCTGTCATCTTCCTCCTTTGTTCACCGTATGGAGCTCCCGAGTCGGCCTCTTCTTACCGGAGACCGCGGCTTCACGGTGCTATAGTCCACAAGCCCCGCGGTCGGAGCACTTCCACAGCGATCCTTGGCAAAGGATCGCCATATCCTCTATGTTAAAGTCAGCGCCGCACTTGCGGCTTGAGGCTCCAGGCCGGCCTCCAGGAAAGGCCTCATCGATCCAGTTGTTAGGCTGCGGGAAGGAGACGGAGACACGACACGGAGTAAGATCACATCTCCGTCGAAGTAAGTGACTGAAAACGGTTTCCCCCTATTCCACCCCCCTCACCCCCCACATAAAAACATACCGAGAAACATTAAAACATACATTTTCGACACACCAAAAATAACAAAAAAGTCAAAATAACACACAGGCTGCTGGCGAGGCTGCCATCTCGGCGCCACCCGATGATGTACCCCAACACTTTGTGTCTGCCACCACCACCCCTGGCAGTGCATGTGAGGCATTCACCACCATTTGTGTAAAAAGCTTGCCCTTTAAACTTTGCCCCTCTCACCTTAAAGCTGTGCCTTGTAGTCTTTGACATTTCCACCATGTGGAAAAAAAACAGGTTCTGTCTGCAGCGCCAGCATGCAAAAAAAAGTGATTTGTTGCCGATCGCTAATTAGTGAGGAGATTATCCAGTTAATTGTTTCCATGGATCTGGACCGGGTGGGGACGGCAAATTTCCTTTCTTGAAGATCCGCAGCTGGGTCCCGACCCGGAGAGTGACCTGTCCATCTTCTCCAGGGATGGTGCCCGACCCGTGCACTTACCCCAGCACTTTGTGTTGTTCACAGCTTTGTGTGTAGTTTTCCGTAAAGTACAGGCCAACGATAGCAAAATAATCTTGCAGACACATAAAGAATAGCGCACCATTTTTAAATGATGTCCAAGTTATCTTGGACATCATAGTGCTAACATTTTGTCTTGGATTGAAATATCTTAACGGCAAACAGCATAAACTGGAGGCACGAAAAGGCCAGAGCAAGGCAACAGATTACCTCAGTTGAACAGTTGCCGGCCCTGATTTGTTCTGGCCTATTTTCACCTCCAGTTTATTTCCTCCACAACCCTCTCAAGTTTTCAAGAGAGACTTAGATTTAGCTCTTAGGGCTAAAGGAATCAAGGGATATGGGGAGAAAGCAGGAACGGGATACTGATTTTGGATGATCAGCAATGATCATATTGAATGGCTCGAAGGGCCGAATGGCCTACTCCTGCACCTATTGTCTATGTTTCTATGTTTCTCCCTCCCACCTCTACTTTCCGTCTGCAGAAAGGTTCCGACCCGAAACGTCACCTTTTCTTTTTCTCCACAGATGCTGCCTGTCCCGTTGAGTTACTCTGGCATTTTGTGTCTATCTTCGGTATAAACCAGCATCTGCAGTTGCTTCCTTAATATACCAAATACCATGTCCGGTAAGGTAACATAAAGCAAGTTAATTCCTTATAAAATGATTAAAGAAAGCGCAATTCGGACATTTCTAAAAAAATTGTTCCACTTAAAAATGTGCAATTAATTACAAATCAAATGTTGTCAAGGTTTACACTTCCTCTGCACCTCGCATTATGTTCTGTTAATGCAAATTTCACAGCAGCCCTCTCAAGCCTAATTAAGGCGCATACCTCAAAAGTAATTTAAACAGCCAAAGAAAAAAAAATCGCTTGAACTAAAGATATCTGGCACACATCCCACTTTATTTCCGGCTTGTCACAAACATTGTCTCATTGCCACTGTTTCAGTTGGTTAAAATTAGAGCCGAATTAGCAAAGAAATTCCAGGAGAGGTGCAAATCGGTGATGTTTCTCCAAGAAAGGATCATTGAGTCATAGAATCATACAGCATGGAAACAGGCTCATCAGCCCAGATTATCCATGATTATCCATGATTATCCATGATACCCTTCTACATTAGTCACATTTACCCGCGTTTGACCCATGCCTTAGATTCAGAGAGTTGTATTTTTTAGTTTGGTTTAGAGATACAGGGCGGAAACAGGCCCTTCGGCCCACCGGGTCTGCACTGACCAGCGATAACCGCACATTAACACCCACTAGGGACAATTTTTACATTTACCAAGCCTATTAACCCAGGGCTGCCAACTCTCACACATTGAGCGTGAGAATCACGCATTTGGCCATTTTCTCACACTCTCACGCTGATCACAAATATCTCACGCTCTGTCGTGAGAAATTCTGTGATCAACGAAAATTTCAAAACGCATATCAATTGCATGGGCCGCGGGTGTTAGAGAGCCGGGGCTGAGGGAGGGATGGAAGCAGAAGCAGCGGCGGGGAGCCAGGGCTGGCGAGTGTTTGCCGGGCTGGCGAGTCGCTCGCTGCAGCTCCGGCCATGGAGCAGCCTCAGTGTAAGAGTCCCGGGCCGTCGGAGGCATCGGAAGTATTGCGCAGCTGCCATGAGAGTCACTGTGCCGAATTCGCCCAGGTGACCGGCATGGATCAGGCTGCGGCTCGGTGCATCCAGGAGGACCAGGCAGTGAATGAGTGTCACCCAGCGCAGCAAATAAGGCCATGTCCTGCTCCCGGCGGATGTCGGAATTTAAGGATTTGCGGGAAGCGGCTGACATGAGCGAGGCAGGTGAGAGGTACATGGTCCGCGGAATCGGGGGGCGGGGGGGGGGGGAAGCTGGGGGGGCCACTTTTTTGGCTAGACATGTTCCAATATCTCCGGCTTTGGACGTGGCACTGCTGTGCTCTGAGTAACCTGGTCGTGGGTGTTGGAGAGCCGGGACGGAGGGAGGGATGGAAGCAGAGGCGGGGGCAGATGCGTACGGGGAGCCGGGGCTGGCGAGTGTTTGCCGGGCTGGCGAGTCGCACGCTGCAGCTCCAGCCATGGAGCAGCCTCAGTGCAAGAGTCCCGGGCCGTCGGAGGCGTCGGAAGCGTTGCACCGCTGCCGTGAGAGTCTCTGCCCCAAATTCGCTCTTGTGACCGGCATGGATCAGGCTGAGGCTCGGTGCATCCTGGAGGACAACCAGTGGCTGCTGGAAGTAGGTCCCAAGCACTGGGTAGAAACGGTGGTAGTTAGTGGCCTTCAAATGGGGGTGGTTGGAGAAAGCATCCTGCTTGCCTGCTAGATTTTCACTTACTGTAACTGCAGGAAAAATGTTCCCGATGTTGGGTGAGTCCAGAACCAGGGGAAACACACAGTTTAAGAATAAAGGGTCGGCTATTTAGGACTGAGATGAGGAGAAACTTTCTTCACCCAGAGAGTTGTGAATCTGTGGAATTCTCTGCCACAGAAGGCAGTGGAGGCCAATTCACTGGGTGCTTTCAAGAGAGAGTTACATTTAGCTCTTGGGGCTAGCGAAATCAAGGGATATGGGGAAAAAACAGGAAAGAGGTACTGATTTTAGATGAACAGCCATGATCATATTGAATGGCAGTGCTGGCTCGATGGGCCGAATGGCCTATTCCTGCACCTATTTTCTATGTTTCTATGCTTGAGTATATGGCAATAAAACTCGACCACTTGACTTTGAAGCATTCATGCATGGTGGAGGTATAATGTAGTCATAGAGTGATACAGTGTGAAAACAGGCCCTTCGGCCCAACTTGCCCACACCTGCCAACATGTCCCAGCTACACTACCTGCTTTTGGTCCATATCCCTCCAAACCTGTCCTATCCATGTTCCTGTCTAACTGTTTCTTAAATGTTGGGATAGTCCCTGCCTCAACTACCTCCTCTGGCAGCTTGTTCCATACACCCACCACCCTTTGTGTGGAAAAAGTTACCCCTTAAAAAGTTACCTCTTAAAATTACTTTAAACAAAAAACATTGAAATCATACTTCTACAATGCACGAAAACATGATTTTAATACATCAAATGTCAATAAGCACCCCCCTCACACACCCTCCCCCCACTCGGTCGCTCCACGGCCTCGCCAGGTACCCCCAAGGCCAGTGATCAGTGATCGCTCAGCCCCCCCACTTTCAAAAATGCTCCGCGGCCCCTGGTTCAGACGGAGAACACTGCCAGATGTGAGCGGGGAACTGAGGCCAGCTGTCCGTGATGTCTGGATCCCAATGCTCAACGCTTCGTGTTTCGGAGTTTGCTAATGTTATTGATTTGTAATTAGCCTGATTTGTAGTTAGTTGACAAAACCTTAATTTATTAATACGGAATATCCAGGGGGGTGAGATCAGTGTAATATTAAAATGACATGCAAGGTGTCAAGCTGTCTGTCACAACATACAGCCCCGATAACTCATTATTTCCTTCAGTTAAATATTGGGAAGGTAGCATAATTGTCATTTGCCACTCAACTATAATGTTTGTTTACCTCACTGACTATTTCTAAACGCTCCCCCCCCCCAAATTCCTTTGACAGGTTGAATAGAAATGTCCCCAATCTCGTTGTTTTATTAATTGAACACGTAGATGAACATCCTCAAAGAGTGTAATCAGATGGAAACTGATTCAGATGTGATGTTTAAGAGCTTGTTCAAAGAAGGAGCATATTTTAAAGGAGTGACAGAGATACTTGCAAGGGAGTGTGTGAGGAGGTTATTATTTGTCTTCAGTTTTAACATAAACCAGGACATCTGAAGATTCAAAGTTTAATATAGTAATTATGCTGATACTGACTACAACCAACCATATAATGAATACCATCCATTCTGGAGGTTTTATTTTTCTGATGCCATTTAAACTTCACTTCGATTTCAATCACTTAAATGTAAAAGTAATTGGGAATGGGGAGCATTGGAACAAAAATTTGCCCTCGGTACATATTAACTGTAATATAATGATGTATGCATGTTGGTAGGCGCAATCAAAACAAAAATCTTATTATCATTGTTGTGTTATGAATACCACAGAAAATATTATGTACTCTCAAGATCACATTAAATAGAATATTATTGCTTAAATATATATTGTTATTGGACTTTGCATTTCGGAAAAGTCCCAGCTGAGAGGAAGACAGCAAAATACTGAAAATATTGGGGGTGAAATGACTTCAGGACAGTTTGTTAAGAAAATGAAGGAAATGGTAACAGAATACATACAGCTGAGTGAGTATAGTTTTATGGATGAGAAATTGTGTTCAACCAATTGATGACTTCTTTGACAAAATAACTAGCATGTTAGATAACAAGGAAGCCAATGGATGTAGCAAATTTTGTTATACAAAATTTGGTCCATGAAGTGCCCCATAAAAGATTACCCCATTAGATAACCTGTGGACTTGAACGTAATAGGTTAAGTCCAGGGGGTCAGATATGGGGCTTTATGTGAGGGCCAGATATATTGTCAGTGCAGAGGGGCTAGGAGCAAGGCCAAATGTGCATCCAGAGTCAAGGTCTGGAATAATACTAGGTGTGCAGTCAAAGATGGGACCAGGGGAGTGTTCGGGGGAGTGGGAACCTGAGCAGGTAAGCAGCTATGATCAGGGTAGAATAGGGTCCAGGTGTATGGCTGGACTCAGGGTCAGGAATGAGAGAAGGTATGCAACTGGAGTCAGGGTCAGGAGTAGTACCAGGTGTGCAGTGAGACCCAGGTTGGTCAACATGGGCCAAGTGTTTGATTATAATCTGATTTCCATGCATGAATACACTAAGATCATTCATGTGCTGCACCTGTTGACCACCTGTGGAATGTAATTAGGAATGTAATTTAGCCTAACCTTATTCATAGCTAATCCAATTTAAAGCATTAATATTGCATTGAAGTGTTAGTTAAAAGACTCGCTACAGTATGCACCAGATTGCACAATTTCAAGCTGAAAAATGCAAAAACGCCGTACTAATGGGAGGGGGGTACTCCCCCTCCCCCCTCTCCCCCCCTCCCACACCCTCCCCCCCCCCACCCCAGGGCTTGGTCTCTCACAATTTCTCACTCTGAACTCTCACCCAATGTTGTCAGCCCTGATTAACCCACAAACCTGTACGTGTTTGGAGTGTGGGAGGAAACCGAAGATCTCGGAGAAACCAACGCAGGTCACGGGGAGAACGTACAAACTCCATTCAGAACAGCACCCGTAGTCAGGATCGAACCCGGGTCTGTGGCGCTGCATTTGCTGTAAGGCAGCAACTCTACCGCTGCGCCACCGTGACTGCCCGGAATGGAGTGGAAACAGGCCCTTGCCCACACTGACCAATGTGCCCCATCTAAAAAGGTTCTACCCACCTGCTGGCTTTTAGTCCATATCCCTCTGAACCTACCCTATCCATGTACCTGTCTAAATGTTTCTTAAACTGTGCGGTAGTGCCTGCTTCACGTTGCGATTGTACCTGCCTCAAAATCTTCTAAACCTTTCCGATCCACGTTCCTGTCCAAATGTCTTTTCATGTTGTTATTGTACCTGCCTCAATCACTTCTTCTGGCAGCTTGTGCCATTTACCACCCATCCTCTGGGTCCAAATGTTGCCCCTCAGGTTCCTATTAAATCTCTACCCTCTCACCTCAAACAAAGTCCACTAGTTTATTTTAGTCTAGTCTAGTTTCTGGATAGTGCGGAAGCAGGCCCTTTGGCCCACTGAGAACTTGCCGACCAAGGATCACCCGTACACTAGTTCTATCCTACACACTAGGGACAATTTACAGAAGACAATTACCCCACAAACCTGCATGTCTTTGGAGTGTGGGAGGAAACCGCAGCACTTGGAGAAAACCACGTGGTCACGGGGAGACCGTACAAACTCCATACAGACTCCGTACAGACAGCACCCATCGTCAGGATTGAACCCGGGTCTCTGGCGCTGTGAGGCAGCAGCGCTACCCGCTGCGTCACCGTGCCGCCCCTTCTTCAATGCAACCTCCTAGGATCTTGAGTTTGAGGTTTTTGAAGTGGTCGTTGAGGGTCGGAGACGGAATTAATTTTAGGAAAGTATTCAACAAGGTCCCCCGTGGTGTGCTGGGATGCGAGAAGGCTTGGCGGGCTGGATTAAAAATTGGCATGGACATAAAAGACAGAAAGCAGTGGTGGAGGGTGTTATGGGCCTGTCCCACTTACCCGACTTTTTTCGGCGACTTGCCGGCATCCGTCATAGTCGCAGCAGGTTGCCGGAAATTGTCAACATGTTGAAAATCCAGCGGCGACCAGAAAAAGGTACGGCTCATTGGGCGACTACTCGCCACCAAACAGGCATCACCCCACGACGGGTACCGGCAAGTCGCCGAAAAAAAGCGCGTAAGTGGGACAGGCCCTTTAGTCTGACAGGATTTGGATGTTGGATATAAATTTTGGTGGGCTGATTGGTTAATTTGACAATGACACAGAAATTGGCAAAGTTGTGGATAGTGAAGAAGATTGTCTGGAAATGGGGTATAAAATCATGAGGGGCTCAGAAAGGACACAGCCTTTTTCCCAGGGTTGGAGATTCCAAACCTAGTGGCAGCAGAGAGGCGCAGCAGAGAGGCGCAGAGGTGCTTCAATTTCCTCCCACACTCCAAAGGCGTGCAGGTTTGCGGGTCAATTGGCTTCAGTAAATCTGTCCCTAGCGTGTAGGATAGTGTCCGTCTACGGGGTGATCGCTGGTCATCGCGGACTCAGTGGGTCGAAGGGCCTGTTTCCAAACAGTATCTCTAAACTAAATCTAAAGTCTTGTTTAAGAAGGAACTTCAGATGCTGGAAAAATCAACGGTAGCTAAAAATGCTGGAGAAACTCAGCGGGTGAGGCAGCATCTATGGAGCGAAGGAAATAGGTGACGTTTCAGGTCGAGGCCTCTCTTCAGACTGATGTGGGGGTGGAGGTGGCGGGGAGAAGAAAGGAAGAGGCGGAGGCAGTGGGCTGTGGGAGAGCTGGGAAGGGGAAGGGAAAAAGGGAGAAAGTCTTGGTGAGTTTCTGCTGCACATTTGGTAGACTTTTACATAGGTTCCTCCTGGCATTTTGCATCCATGCCACGCCACAATGTGACAAGTCGCATTAAAATAAGCACCATAGCTTAAGTTATTGAGAAAAAGGATAACAACGCACTCTGGCTATGACAAAGTTTATAATATATATGCCTCCACTCATGATCTCATTTTCAAAACTACCATTTGATTTCCATTTTACACACATTAGTCAGTGCAAAATAGGGGATTTGGTTATAAAGATAACTGACATAACAGATTATTTTGAATTTACAGCACAGTGTAGAGGCTAAGTCAATTGATATTTTGAAGGCAGAGATAGATAGATGGTAGACACAAAATGCTGGAGCAACTCAGCAGGTGAGGCAGCATCTATGGAGAGATGGAATTGGCGACATTTCAGGTCAAGAACCTAAAGGGTGTGAGTTTCCCCCGCTGAGTTTCTCCAGCATTTTGTGTCTACCTTTGATTTTACCAGCATCTGCAGTTCTTTCTTAAACAAGAGATAGATAGATTTTTGATTAGTACATTTGTTAGGGGTTACGGGGAGAAGGCAGGAGAATAGGGTTAGGAGGGAGAGATAGATCAGCCATGATTGAATGGCGGAGTAGACTTGGACCGAATGGCGTGATTCTGCTCCTATCATTTACGAACTCATGAACCTATGAAAAATAACCTTGTCCAATTGGAGTTCATGCTCCACGTTTCTTTATCCTTGGCCAAGTACTTTGAAAGATGAAGATGGTCGTGGAGTCATACACCAGGGAAACAGGCCCTTTGGCCCAACTTGTCCATGCCACTTAAGATGCCCCATGTACGCAAGTCCCATTGCCCCAGCAAGACCCATATCCCTCTAAACTTTTACCACCCATGAACCTGTCTGAGTGTCTTTTAAATGATATTGCTCACTACAGGTCCACCTATATTGACGATAGGTCTGTTGCCATTGCCGACTTCCGAGGCTGACTTTGCGGGCTGGTATCTCGGTCCCGTTCCGGTGCCATTGGACTCTTGGAGGTCATGACCTCTGCTGGTCCTACAAAATGGGTAATCCAGAAAGGCTCTGGAAACGAGGGCGCAGGACCTGTTTTCCTGAGCTGTTACGTCGGAACATGTTCTGTGCAGCAGTGTAAAATCCTTTGTTGAAGTCACTCATGTTCGCCAGCATCCATTTGGTGCCAGGTTCTCTGGAGATCACTTCAATGCCACACCCCGATCACCCTTCGCTCCCTTGAGCACTCAGATAGAGGCACCGTTTCGGGTTGGGACCCTTCTTCAGACTGGTTGAAGGAGATCATAAGATCATAAGTAATAGGAGTAGAATTAGGCCATTCAGCACATTGTCTCCTCTGCCATTCAATCATGGCTGATCTATCTCTCCCCCCCTCACCCCATTCTCCTGCCTTCGCCCCATTACCTCTGCCACCCATACTAATCAAGAATCAATCTATCTCTGCCTTAAATATATCTACTGACTTGGCCTCCACAGCTTTCTGGGGCAAAGAATTCCGCAGCTTCTCCACAGATTGTCCTGTATCCTTTCTCTGACGTCACATTTAGCGCATCTTCTTTCCTTATCTCCGCATCACACAGCTTTTTGTCTTCTTCCCATCGTTCATCGGAGCCTGACCCATCGCAAGTTCCAACCAAGGAACTGATTGTGGACTTTGGAAGGAGTAGGATGGGGACCCACAGTCCCGTTTATATCAGCGGGTCGATGGTTGAAAGGGTCAAGAGCTTTAAATTCCTGGGCGTGCACATCTCTGAAGATCTTTCCTGGTCCGAGAACACTGATGCTACTATTAAGAAAGCACATCAGCGCCTCTACTTCCTGAGATGATTACAGAGAGTCGGTTTGTCAAGGAGGACTCTCTCTAACTTCTACAGGTGCACAATAGAGAGCATGCTGACCGGTTGCATCGTGGCTTGGTTCGGCAACTTGAGCGCCCTGGAGAGGAAAAGACTACAAAGAGTAGTAAACACTGCCCAGTCCATCATCGGCTCTGACCTCCCTTCCATCGAGGGGATCTATTACAGTCGCTGCCTCAAAAAGGCTGGCAGTATCATCAAGGACCCACACCATCCTGGCCACACACTCATCTCCCTGCTAACTTCAGGTATAAGGTACAGGAGCCTGAAGACTGCAACGACCAGGTTCAGGAATAGCTACTTCCCCACAGCCATCAGGCTATTAAACTTGGCTCGGACAAAACTATGAACATTAATAGTCCATTATCTGTTATTTGCACTTTATCAGTTTATTTATTCATGTGTGTAAATATTTATATTATGATATATGGACACACTGATCTGTTTTGTAGTCAATGCCTTCAATGTTCTGTTGTGCTGAAGCAAAGCAAGAATTTCATTGTCCTATCAGGGACACATGACAATAAACTCACTTGAACTTGAACAAGTATGTAGTATCTCTTGCCCTGCCAGGTGATTTGGACAGGGCTTCTTCTTCTTCTTGCGTATGGCGTGCACAGCCTAAAGTTGTAGGACAACTTGTTCTATTTGATCTTATTTGATCGTGCACGCCAGGTTGATTGCATTCGTCGAAACAGGGCGGACCATGTGAAGGTTGCAATCTCCCACCCCGGACTGCTACATCTCCACAGGAGTCGCTGCCTCAAGAAAGCAGCCGGCATCATCGTTCAGTCATCTCTTTGCAAAGCCTATTCCTTGAATTCCTTCTCCACATCCCATGGGAATCACGTGTGCTTTGCAAGACACATTCAAAATGCCTCCATTCTGGAAATACCTTTGGTGTATATTGCCTTTATCCATCTTTGGAATACACCGTGTAGCAATGTTACAAAATTTTGAGATTTTAAAAATCAAGTCTGTAATTTATCCCATCAGATAAAGCATAAAAAGAAGTTTAATTTGACACCTAATTCACTTTAATATCTTTAGTATTAAAAAAATTATGGCCATTTTCATACTCGGAAATTAGCATCTTGTTCCCTATTGCTTTTCCATTGACTTAACACAAAAGCTGTGATCGAGGACAGTCAAAAGCCCATAACTTTCTTAAAAATTAAGAGAACTGAAAGAAATGTTCAGTTATTATAGATTGAAGCATTCTGAAACAAATATGAAACAATCTTACTTAGACGACATGAAATTAAAGCATATAATTAGTTAGTTACCTAATTGTAGCTAATTACAAAATTCAATTACTAGATTTAAACATCTATCAATTTCTTAAGAGTAGATTAACATTTTTAAAAAGCCTAAGTGTCCAAATAACATTCACACAAGAATTCACAATATAACATATTTTTAAAATCTCATTGTCATGGATTTATAGGCCAAATGGAAGGAATTGAATGTTTAATACCTGTAAATTAATGGCTATTTAAATCATCTTGCGAGTGTTTTTTTCTGGAACGCGATCGATTGGAACGTTGCATTTGCGGTGAATTTAAACCCGTATCTGCATGAAAAATACTGCCAGTTCGTTCGGAGAAAAATAATCACCGTTTCGCAACTTAAAATGTGAATTAAAGGCATCTTAAGGAGCACTTTTATACATAAAATATACGGCTTTCGTTTACCTGTCCCGTGCGTGAAATCCATCCCCGTTGTCGGCGTTGACGGCTTTAGAAGCTGATTTTAAAATAACTCCAGCGCTGAAATTGTCGGGTTTTAAAAAAACAAAATACACAGAACGCCCGTCGGAACGATTCTTCAGCAAAAGGTTGCACTCCAATGAAATTTAATCCAGGACAAGGTAGCAGAAACCCACGTTTTAACCCCGCCCCCTCCCCAAAGGCGCCAAAATCGTGCACACGGCCAGTGACAGAATTGCAGCGCCGCTGAAGGTAAGTATTGTAACATACCTACACCGTGTGACCAAGTCTTCTTAGGCCCCCTTCATCATGGCTGACAATGGGTGTCTCCAGGGTGCTATTCCCTTTATGGAGGATGCCTGTACGTGACTTTGTTTAACGTGGGGAGACTGGTGCACAGACAGCCACCCCACGGTCCTTGACAGATCTGGGTCAGGATCCATTGGCATGGAGTCCAAGATAACCGGAGACCCTTTTCTGCTGCAGCCTTCATCCGCCTTCCCAGCCGTTGTGATGCTCCACTAAGGTCAGCCATCATCCTCCGCTTGTCCACCGTTGTGGTCTTGGTTGGATTTCTCTTTGCCAGGGACACTCCCCCTCGACCTTACCGCCATGGGTGGCCCTACCAGAAGCATAGATAGCTCCAGACGGCATCGCTCTCAGGATCTCGGGACCACACAAGCTTCTCCATCACGACAAGGTGACAATCCATGGAGAAGTGACCTAGTAACTGTTACATTATCAATCATTATTGATAAATAATCATGCTTAAACCATTTTGTGGTTCGGTGTTAAATAGCCCTTGGGAAAGTAGTCCTGGAACTCTGTTCATAACTGAGCCACACCCACACTCTTTGCTGAACTTCATATCCTATATAAAAAACATTTAGACAGGTACATGGATAGATAGGATAGATTTAGAGGGATATGGGCCAGACGCAGGCAGGTGGGACTAGTGTAGATGTGACATGTTGGCGGGCATGAGTAAGTTGGGCCAAAGGGCCTGTTTCCACACTGTATCACTCTATTCATGCAAGTCCAGAATATATTAAATTGACATCCTCTGAGGCTATCTTGTAATGCTTCTATGAAGGTCTGCTTTAACACATTAAAGGTGTTCGATAAATACAGGGAGCCGCAGTTGTTGTGGAACGTATAAGAACCAGGGTTGCATTTCTGACAAAGTTTCACATCGTTCACTATTTGTGCCAACTTGTCAACCCAGTCGAACTTGGTACTCTGATGTTGTCAAGCTGGAAAGGGTGCAGAGATGATCTACGAGGATGTTGCCAGGACTAGGGGGCCTGAGCTGTAGGGAGAGGTGGAGAACGCTAGGACTCTATTCCATGGAGCGTAGGAGGATGAGGGGTGATGTTATAGAGGTGTACAAAATCACGAGAGGAATAGATCGGGTTGATGCATAGAGTTGCTTGCCCAAAGTAGGGGAATCAAGCTCCAGAGAACATGGGTTTAAGGTGAGGGAGGAAAGATTTAATTGGAACCTGAGGGGTAACGTTTTGACACAGAGGGTATGGGTTTAGTTTAGAGATACAGCGCGGAAACAGGCCCTTCGGCCCACCGGGTCCGCACCGACCAGCGATCCCCCCACATTAACACTATCCTACACCAACTAGGGACAATTTTTACATTTACCAAGCCAATTAACCTACAAACCTGTACGTCTTCGGATGTGGGAGGAAACGGAAGATCTCGGAGAAAACCCACGCAGGTCACGGGTAGAACATACAAACTCCGTACAGACAGCACCCGTAGTCGGGATCGAACCCGGGTCCCCGGCACTGCATTCGCTGTAAGGCAGCAACTCTACCGCTGCGCCACCGTGACTGCCTGTGTATGGAAAGAGCTGCCATAGCAGGTAGTCATGACAGGACTATCCCAACTTCTAAGAAACTGTTAGACAGATACATGGACAGGACAGGTTCAGAGAGATACGGGCCAAATGCAGGAAGGTGGGACTAATGTGGCAAATTGGGCCGAAGGGCCTGTTGCCACACTGTAGGACTCTATGACTCTCTATGACTCTATGTACAGGCAGATGAATTAACTTTAAACATGGCATCTGTTGAAATCAAGGAATGTCTGACCTGGTGAGACACTGGGCTATTTTTGGGCTGTAGATTTCAAATGAATGATATCCTCCAAAGTAATGATGTTTCTGCAGCTTGCCGGAGCTTGCTGGCGCAGAAATGGCAGCGGATTCTCATTTGCCACCATCCTTGTACATTTTTACGAGCCTGACAGGATGGGTTACAGTTCCACATTAATCAGCGGGGGCCTGACTTTGCCACTTCCTTTGGATTGACACGTTTGCTACCTTTTCATTTGGGAAAACTGAAGCCTTCTCCAAAACATGTTGGTGCAGTTGATGTTCTTTTTTTTCCCCCCCTGAGGGTCACAAGGTTCGTTCGTAGTATGATTTATAAATAGAACTGAGTTGCAGTTTTTCCCTTACTCTGAACAATTAAATGTTCCCAGGATTGTGTCCGCAATGCTCTATTCCTGATAAGGAGCGCGGCACGGTGGTGCAGCGGTAGAGTTGCTGCCTCACTGCGCCGGGTTCGACCCTGACTGTGGGTGCTGTCTGTACGGAATTTGTACGTTCTTCCCGTGATTGCGTGGGTTTTCTCCGGGTTCTCCGGTTTCCTCCCACACGCCAAAGACGCGTAGGTTTGTAGGTTATTTGGCCTCTGTAAATTGTCTCCAGTACGTTGGATAGAACTAGTGCATGGGTGATTGCTAGCTGATCGGGGCAGTCTCGGTGGGCCAAATGACCTGTTTCCACGCTGGGTCTCTAAACCAAGCTAAACTGAAGGAGCATTACTGGAGCCGGGCATTGACACGACAGGGGGTAATTAATGGTATTACATGGATATAAATTCACTTTCATATATTTTCCATCTTCCCTTCAACCAACGTGCACCTCATCTAGATCTGTCTGAATGCAGAATGTTTCAGTCATTACGGCAAACCTGTCAAACTAGAGTTTGATTGGAATTAACGTATGATGAGCATTTGACAGCGCTGGGCCTGCACTCACTGGAGTTTAGAAGGATGAGGGGACACCTCATTGAAATTTACCGAAGAGTGAAAGATCTGGATAGAGTGGACGTGGAGAAGATGTTTCCACTAGTGGGAGAGTCTAGGACCAGAGGGCACAGGCGGAGAAAAAGAGGACGTTCTTTAGAAAGGAGATGAGGAGGAATTTCTTAAATCAGGTGGTGGTGAATCTGTGGAATTCATTACCACAAATGGCTGTAGAGGCCAAGTCTCAGGGTATTTTTAAAGCAGAGATTGACAGTTTGTTGATTAGTACGGGTGTCAAAGGGAAACGGCAGGAGAATGGAGTTGAGAGGGAGAGATAGATCAGCCATGATTGAATGGCGGAGTAGAATGGATGGTCCCAAAGATCTAGTTCTGCTCCAATGACTTATGAACATGAACTTATGAAGCTAATCTGGTAACATTTTCCTGATGTGATTAGTATACAAAGGATGACGAATCTTTGCCTTTCACATTGACAGCAGAGAAATAATTGAAGCCGACCTGAGCTTCTATTGCATGAGTCATAGTGAAAATGCACATCTCCAGATTCAAGGACAGTTTCTTCCCATCTGTTACCAGGCAACTGAACCATCCTACCACAACTACAGATAGGTCTTGACCTACCAACTACTCCATTGGAGACCCTCAGACTATCTATAATAGGACTTTACTGGACTTTATCTTGCACTAAACGTTATTCCCATTTATCCTACATCTATACATCGTGGGCGGCTTGACTGTAATCATGTCTCGTCTATGTGAGGTTATGCACTTTGTTGGCAAAAGCAAGGGGGCAGATTATTATCTCAATAGGGTTAGGATAGGTAAGGGGGAAGTGCAGCGAGACCTGGGTGTCCTTGTACACCAGTCACTGAAAGTTGGCTTACAGGTACAGCAGACAGTGAAGAAAGCTAATGGAATGTTGGCCTTCATAACAAGAGGATTTCAGTATAGGAGTAAAGAGGTTCTTCAGCAGTTGTACAGGGCTCTGGTAAGACCACATCTGGAGTATTGTGTACAGTTTTGGTCTCCTAATTTGAGGAAGGACATCCTTGTGATTGAGGCAGTGCAGCGTAGGTTCACGAGATTGATCCATGGGATGGCGGGACTGTCATATGAGGAAAGATTGAAAAGACTAGACTTGTATTCACTGGAGTTTAGAAGGATGAGGGGGGGGGATCTTATAGAAACATATAAAATTATAAAAGTACTGGACAAGCTAGATGCAGGAAAAATGTTCCCAATGTTGGGGGAGTCCAGAACCAGGGGCCACAGTCTTAGAATAAAGGCGTGGCCATTTAAGACTGAAGTGAGAAAAACCTTTTTCACCCAGAGAATTGTGAATAATTGAAGGGTAAAATGTGCAACTGGACACGATTTTAAAAGTTTAGAGTCATACATTGATACAGTGTGGTAACAGGCCCTTCGGCCCAACTTGCCCTCACCTAACAACATGCCCCAGCTACCGTAGTCCCACCTGCCTGCGCTTGGTCCATATCCCTCCATACCTGTCCTATCCATGTACCTGTCTAACTGTTTCTTAAACGTTGGGATAGTCCCAGCCTCAACTACCTTCTCTGGCAGCTTGTTCCATACACCCACCACCTTTTGTGTGAAAAAGTTACCCCTCAGATTCCTATTAAATCGTTTCCCCTTCACCTTGAACCTATGTCCTCTGGTCCTCGATTCCCCTACTCTGGACAAGAGATTCTGTGCATCTACCCAATATATTCCTCTCATGATTTTTTACACCTCTAAGAACACCCCTCATCCTCCTGCACTCCAAGGAATAGTGACCCAGCCTACTCAACCTCTACCTATAGCTCAGACCCTCTTGTCCTGGCAACATCCTCGTAAATCTTCTCTGAACCCTTTAAAGTTTCTGGAAAATATCAGTGATATTCTGAAGCAAATAGCAGCAGGCAGTGCCTGCGAATAGACAATAGACAATAGGTGCAGGAGTAGGCCATTCGGCCCTTCGAGCCAGCACAGCAAATTCAATGTGATCATGGCTGATCATCCGCAATCAGTACCCCGTTCCTGCCTTCTCCCCATATCCCCTGACTCCGCTATCTTTAAGAACCCTATCTAGCTCTCTCTTGAAAGTATCCAGAGAACCGGCCTCCACCGCCCTCTTAGGCAGATAATTCCACAAACTCACAACTCACTGTGAGAAAAAGTGTTTCCTCATCTCTGTTCTAAATGGCTTACCCCTTATTCTTAAACTGTGGCCCCTGGTTCTGGACTCCCCCTACATCGGGAACACGTTTCCTGCCTCTAGCGTGTCCAAACCCTTAATAATCTTACATGTTTCAATAAGATCCCCTCTGATCCTTCTAAACTCCAGAGTATACAAGCCCAGCCGCTCCATTCTCTCAGCCAATGACAGTTCCGCCATCCCGGGAATTAACCTTGTGAATCTACGCTGCACTACTTCAATAGCAAGAATGTAATTTCCCAAATTCCTCAGCTAAGCTACTGGAAGAATGGTGGGCTTGGGCACTTGATAAGAGGTCTCATTCCCTCTCGAGGGGAACAGGACAATGTCACCTCCAGCCTTATTTTCACAGTTGGTGAAGCAAGGCCCAGCCTCCAGGAAACCCCCTCTGATTTAGCTACATGGATGTTAATAGTTGTGTACACTTTATGAATAGTTATGAATGCCACTTATCATCAATACATAGTAAAATAATGCTTGTTCATGTAAAAATTGCTTTCATTTGGAATTGACTACAGGCAATCTGACCTTTTGCATTAAGCAGCTGGATGTTTGGATGATAAATGAGATTTTTTTTTGTTTGTATCAAAAATAATTTATTTAATTACAATCACGACACAAAACCAAACCGTGGTAACACACCCACCACCATAGTACAAAATAATCAAATGATCTAATTTTTCAAACAACCATGTTACAATCCTTACAAATATAGTAAGTGACTACTATACAACTATGTCCCTCTCTAACACCACCCGGGCGCGGATGTAACCCCGGTAAAGGAGCAAGCATCCTGTTCCGCCTGGCACCGTGACTCGTGGCCAGGCCAACCCCCCCCCCCCAAAGATTTTATTTTGGTGGGGGGGGGGGGGGGGGATTTGTTGCCAACCCCACTTAGTTTAGTTTAGTGTTGCTTGGAGATAGAGCAGGGAAATAGGCCCTTCAGCCCACCCAGTCTGTGCCGACCATCGATCACCCGCTCGCACTAGTTTCATGTCTGATTTCCTATATACTAGGAGCAATTAATTTAGTTTAGCTTAGAGATACAGCGCGGAAACAGGCCCTTCAGGCCCACCGATTCCTCACCGACGAGCGATCCCCGCACATCAACACTATCCTACACACACTAGGGACAATTTACACATACACCCAGCCAATTAACCTACAAACCTGTACGTCTTTGGAGTGTGGGAGGAAACCGAAGATCTTGGAGGAAAACCCACGTGGTCACGGGGAGAACGTACAAACTCCGTACAGACAGCACCCGTAGTCGGGATTGAACCCGGGTCTCTGGTGCCGCAAAAGCTCCACTGCTGCTCCACCGTTATAGGGGGCCAGGTAATCTACAAACCTACACCTTATCGGGGTGTCGGAGAAAAATTGGAGCATCTGGTGGAAACCCACGCGGTCACAGGGAGAACGTGCAAACTCCTCACTGACAGCACCCAAGGGCAGGATTGAACCTGGGTCTTTGGCGCTGTGAGGCAGCAGCTCTACCAGCTGCATCCACAAATGTATTCTTATATTTATCATTACATGCAAAAAGGAATTTCATTTCACCCCGGTGTATATGACAGTAAACTAATATGAATCTGAATCTGAAGATCATTCATCATTCTTCCCATTTAATGAGTTCCAGCCTGTTTAACCTTTCTTCATGGTTTAACCAATCTGGGCGGTACAGTGGCGTAGCGGTAGAGTTGCTGTCTTACAGCGCCAGAGACCGGGTTCGATCCTGACTACGGGTGCTGTCTGTATGGAGTTTGTACGTTCTCCCCGTGACCACGTGGGTTTTCTCCTGGTGCTCTGGTTTCCACCCACACTCCAAAGACGTACAGGTTTGTGGGTTAATTGGCTTCTGCAAATTGCAAAGTGTGTGGCATATTGTAAAACCCCTGTCCCACAGTACGAGTTCATTCCAAGAGTTCTCCCGAGTTTGCCCTGATTCGAACTCAGAGAATTACGGGAATGGCCACTCGTCGGCCATTGCAAAATGTCCACGAGAGCCCTGAGTAGACTACGAGTGGCCATTACCGTAATTCTCTGAGTTCGAATCAGGGGAAACTCTGGAGAACTCTTGAATTAGCACGTACAGTGGATCAGGCCCTTTAAGGTACATGGATATGACAGTTTTGGAAGGATATGGACCAAACGCGGGCAGGTGGGGCTAGTGTAGCTGGGACATGTTGGCCGGTGTGGGCAAGTTGGGCTGAAGGGCCTGTTTCCCCACTGTATCACTCCATGACTCTAAGCTCTTCAGCTCATTGTGTCCACACCAGCCATTCAGTACCTATTGAATTCTGTTTCTCAGCCCTTCCCTGAAGTAAAGGACCTGTTCCACTGCAGCGACCTAATTGGCGAGTTTAGAAGAGTTTGCCCTCGACTGATACTCGCAGCATGGTCGACATGAGGTCTTAGGAGATCTTTGTAACTCTCCTTCATGCTCGAGAGTATTCCCCGCGTACTCAAGGCCTCGGCTAGGTCACGGCGTATTTTTCAACATGTTGAATATGCCCGCGAGTAAAAAATAGTCGCCATGGAAAAAAATCGATATTTTTTTTCTCGTAGGTTTAGTCGAAGTAGGTCGGCATACATAGCTATTCGTAAGGACCATTCGGCCCTTCGAGCCAGCACCGCCATTCAATATGATCATGGCTGATCATCAAAAATGAATATCACGTTCCTGCTTTCTCCCCTTATCCCTTGATTCCATTAGCCCTAAGAGCTAAATCTAACTCTCTAACTCACTCTATTATTTACATAGACTATCATTGTTATTATCGTCCTATTATTGTTTGTTTTTTGTGTGTACGTACGTATGTGTGTGTGTCATGCCATAAGGAATAGTAGAAGAATTAGGCCATTCAGCCCATCAAGTCTACTCCGCCAATGTGTATAATACTCATGCAAGGTGTATAATATTTTTGACACTGTCATAGACCTTTCTTACATATGCTGTCACAACGCACTGTAGTCTCTAAGCAACCCTTCAGTAATTTTCCTTGCCCTCCATTTCAGAATAATAGTGTTTTAAGCTGATAACTCGACACTAGCACTGGCAATAAATAAATAAATAACAAAGCACAGCTTTTCAGCCCCTTATCTCATTGGCCACGCTCGGCTGCAAATCAGTGTCAATCTGGTGGACCATCTTCCTCTAGTCGTGGCGGTGGGGGATTGGGAGGGTCCTCACAAGTGGAACAGCTTAGAGCCTCTCTTCATCTAAATCCGGCCCTGTCCGTCATTCAATCATGGCTGATATATTCTGCACACTTCTGTATCTTCTCTTTTCCTCTATCTATTGGCACTTGAGTTTGACTTGATTTTATTTATGTATAGTATTATCTGATCTGAATGGATAGCAAAGCTTTTCACTGTACCTCAGTACACACGGCAATAATAAACCCAAACCTAAAAGTACTCGACACTCAATCATCAGCAAAGTGATAGAAGGTGTCATCGGCCCCACCATCAAACAATAATTCTCACAAACAACGTCCCGACTTGGTCAGACCACAGAACTAATTAAGCCTTTGTCCAAACAGAGGTAAATTCCGGGGAATGGAATGACTGGCCTCCAAAACCACAACAGTCATCTTGTGTGGAAGGTTCTACTCCAACCACTGCAATGTTACCCTTGATATTCACTTCAACTTTACATGGGTAGTCTATCTCAGAACTTAGTTCCAAAATTTACCTCTGTTTGATCTAAGGCTGTGGTTAGGGCCAAGTCAGGACATTGTCTAGTTACCTGAACCAACTGAAAATGTATTGTACTGTACTTTATAGCATATTTATGCATTGTTTTGTTGCGTAATTGTGCCTGCAAAGCTGCAGCAATTAAGCATTCCTTTGTAGAAAGAAGGAACTGCAGATGCTGGTTTACGGGGAAAAAAATGACACAAAGCACCGGAATAACACAGTGGGTCAGGCAACATCCATGGCAAACATGGAGAGGTGCCATTTCAGGTTAGGACTCCTCTTCAGCCTGGATTTCTGTAATTTGACAATGAAACACTTTTGATTCTTGACCGTATTGGACTGTCCTGCTAGACAAAACAAGCATTCAACATTCACCTTTAATCCCACTCTGAATACTAAACATCTCAGTATGTTCACCGCACATTCTTCTAAACTAATCCATTCATACCGTGACCACCCTCTCCCCTCTCCCTCTCCCTCTCCCTCTCTCTCCCTCTTCCCTCTCTCCTCTCCCTCTCCCCCTCTCCCTCTCCCTGTCCCCTCTCCCCTCTCGCTCTCCCCTCTCCACTTCCTCTCCCTTTCCCTCTCCCTCTCCCTCTCTCCCTTGCCTCTCTCCCTCTCCCCCTCTCCCTCTCCCTCTCCCCTTCCCCTCTCCCTCTCTCCTTTCCCCCTCCCTCCCTCTCCCTCTCTCTCTCCCCCTCTCCCTCTTCCTCTCCCCCTCTCCCTCTCTCCTTTCCCCCCCTCTCTCCACTCCCTCCCCCCCTCCCCCTCCCTCTCCCCCTCCCCCCCTCCTCGTATTCCAGATAATCTGCTGAATTAACGCTGCTCTGTCTCTAACACAGTTGCTGCTTTTGCCAGTCTCAGCAGGGAGGCCACAAGCTGAGGAGTGTTCCTGCAGAAGCCATGGTTGGTTATTAAATTGCTACTGTTACTGTACAAAGCATTCTTTCTCCGCTAGAAATATGCTCACGTTTCAAGAATTTTAATATGTTGAACCCCATTAAACTAGTAACGTTTACACACTCTGTGAATTCTGTCTTGTTGCAATCGCTACAGTATTTACTCAAGCGTGCATCGAACTGATTAGAAGTATATTTTAAATGAACGAACCACCTTCTTTCTCCATCTCCACAGAAGCAATTATAGTTGCAGTGGGGAAGGAAATTGTTGGCCTCTGACATTCCTCTGCATCTGTGAGTCCTGCTGTGGAACATAATTGTTAGCAAAGATTACCTTAACATTCCTTTTAGAAAAATCTTTTGGTGAGTAAGTCTGCAGTAAATAAGAATATGCAGCAATGCAGGAACAAAATCTAGTAGCTGGATCACTTGCACCTCCTCCACCCTCATCGACTGTATCCGCTGTTCCAGGTGTGGACTCCTGTATATTGGCGGGACCAAGCGCAGGCTCGGCGATCGTTTCGCTGAACACCTCTGCTCAGTCTGCCTTAACCAACCTGATCTCCCGGTTGCTAAACATATTAACTCCCCCCCATTCCCACACTGACCTTTCTGTCCTCCATTGTCAGAGTGAGGCTCAGCGCAAATTGGGAGAACAGCACCTCATATTTCGCTTGGGTAGTTTACACCCCAGCGGTATGAATATTGACTTCTCTAACTTCAAGTAGCCCTTGCTTTTCCTCTCTCTCCATCCCTCCCCCTTCCTAGTTCTCCGACCACTTACTGTCTCTGTCTACATTTTATCTCTGTATGCTTTGTTGTTACCTTCTCCCAGCTAACAATGATCTATTCTGCATTTTCCTTGATCTGCATTCCCTTTGTCCTGTTTTCACACCTTACACTTCCTTATCTATACACTACCTTATTTATATACCTCCCACTCCCCTGACATCAGTCTGAAGAAGGGTCTCTTCCCGAAACATCACCCATTCATTCTATCCAGAGATGCTGCCTGTCCCGCTGAGTTACTCCAGCGTTTTTTATCTTCTTGTATCTAAAGTGTGGTCCTGACCTCCCATCTACTGGAGACCGTTGATCTATCTTTAATGGGTCTTTATTGGTCCTCAGTGCTATATCCTGCATTAAATGTTGTACACTTTAACCTTGATCTGTGAACTGTGGACAGTGTGATTGTATGCATCGCCTTTTCTTTGGCTGGATAGGACACAAACAAAAAGCTTTTCTTTGTATCTCGGCACACATAACAATAATAAACTAAAGTTAACAACTAATCTAAACTAAACTAAACTAGTTTAGTGGTGTTTGTGGTTATGGGGAGAAGGCAGGAGAATGGGGTTGGGAGGGAGAGATAGATCAGCCATGATTGAATGGCAGAGCAGACTTGATGGGCCGAATGGTTTTATTCTGCTCCCATCACTTATGATCTTATGACCAAGACCAAACTAAACTAAGCTGAACCAAATCAAACTATTTCTATCAACAATCGCTCCACTGTAGAAAGGTTAGAATTTAAAAGTTTAATTTGTCTTAAAATAGTTTTCATTGACACTTATTCACATTAGCTGACTGTGGAAGCTAATCCATAATTGACATGTTACGTCATGGAAGATTATTGTAATAGTTCTCCAGGATATCCTAAGTCGTTGGGTTGAAGAAGTTAAGGGCCTGTTCCACTGTACGAGGTAATTCAAGACTTCTCCCGAGTTCTCCCTGATTCGAGCTTGTGTAATGTACGTAGCGGGTACGTAGGGGCTCGTACGAGTAAAAAGTTTTTTAAAAATTCATCACGAGTATTTTTTTACTCGTGGACATTTTTCACAGTGTTGAAAAAACGTCACGAGTTTACCGGATTTCCCGAGTACCTACCGTTACTCGTACGAGCCGCTACGTGACATCCACGAGCTCCTAAGTACCTGCTACGTACATTACATGAGATCGAATCAGGGGAGAACTCGGGAGAACTCTTGAATTACCTCGTACAGTGGGACAGGCCCTTTACAGGATTGATGGTACTGCAGTATTCACGGTCTCTGGGGGATTACTTCTTATTGCTTTTAGATTGCTGACAGATAGTCTGGGTTTTAATCAAATTCCCATACACAACACACACGATGAACCTGCCGCGTGTGTTTCTTAAAATAAACGGATAAATGCTTTAAACGTAATGATATCCAGATCTGCCTACTTGCAAACCTTGCACCTTTTTTTTATCAGCTCCTTTTTATGTAGCTGTAACACTATAATCTACACGCAAGGAACTGCAGATGCAAGTTTACAAAAAAAGTCACAAAGTGCTGGAGTAACTCAGCGGGTCAGGCAACATCCTTGCAGAATCTGGAGTAACTCAGCGGGTCAGACAGCACCTCTGGAGAAAAGGTATAGGAGACGGTTCGGGTTGAGACCCTTCTTCAGACTCGACTCGAAACGTCACCTATTGCTTTTCTTCAGAGATGCTGTCTGTCCCGCTGAGATACTCTGGCTTTTTGTGTCTAACTTCGGTTTAAACCAGCATCTGCAGTTCCTTCCTACCCATTTCGACTGAGGATAGAAGTTGGGATATTATGTTATGTTTTACAAAACTGTTTGTGAGTCTGCATTTGTACTCATTACTCCCTGAGTTCAGTTTTGCTCACCCTGCCAGAGGAAGGATGCCCTTAAACTGGAGAGTGCAGAAACAATTTAGGATGATATTGCAGTCACTGCCTGAACTACAGGGAAGGTTGGATAGGCTAAGGCTTTATTCCTTGGAGCGCAAGAGCCTGATGGATTATCTTATAGAGGAGTATAAAATCACGAGGGGGATGAATAGGGTGAATGCATAGAGTCTTTTGCCCAATGCATGGGAATCAAGAAGCAAAAATCATAGGTTTAATGTGTAGGAAGGAACTGCAGATGCTGGTTTAAACCATAGACACAAACGGCTGGAGTGACTCAGCGGGACAGGCAGCATCTCTGGAGAGAAGGAATGGGTGACGTTTTGGGTTGAGACCCTTCTTCAGACTGAGGGTCAGGGGAGAGGGAAACGAGAGATATAGAAGGTAAATAGAACAAATAAATGAAAGATATGCGAAAAGCAACGATGATCAAGGAAAGGTAGAGCCCACAATGGTCCATTGTTGGCTGTGGGGTTGGCGGTAACGTGTTATACACACAGTAAAACTCAACAGGGCGACAATTAAATTAGTACGACAACTAGGGTGGGGGAGGGACGGAGAGAGCGAGGATGCAAGGGTTACTTAAAGTTAGAGGCCAATATTCATACCGCTGGGGTGTAAGCTGCCCAAGTGAAATATGAGGTACTGTTCCTCCAATTTGCGTTTGGCCTCACTCTGACAGTGGAGGAGGCCCAGGATAGAAAGGTTGGTGTGGGAATTGGAGGAGGAGTTAAAATGTGTGGCAACCGGGAGATCGCATAGGCCAAGACGGACTGAGCGGAGGCGTTCAGCGAAACGATCGCCGAGCCTGCGCTTGGTCTCGGAGTTGACACCTGTAGCAGCAGATACAGTAGATGAGGTTGGAGGAGGTGCAAGTGAACCTCTGTCTCACCTGAAAGGACTGTCATGGTCCCTGGGCACAGTCGACGGAGGGGGTATAGGCACTTTATCTTCAACATCAGTTGAAGGTGAGAGGGGCAAGATTTAATAGGAACCTGAGGGGCAACTTTTTCACCTGGAGCATGGTGAGTATATGGAACGAGTTGCCAGAGGAGGTAGTTGAGGCAGGTACTGCTACAGCATTTAAAAGACACTTGGACAGGTACATGGATAGGAAAGGTTCAGGGATATGGGCCAAAGCAGGGCAAATAGGACTAGTGTAGATGGGGCATCTTGGTTAGCATCAACAGGTTGGGCCGAAGGGACTGTTTCAGTGCTGCATGACTTTGTGACCACCTGCCAAAGCTAAAACATTTCATTTCCTATGATGATATGTTGTGCTGGGAGGAGTGGTTCAAAAAATAACAATGAAATTAGGCGATAAATCATTGCAACTAACAGCTACCATTTGGTAAGGGAGGAATCTCATTTCCACCTATCACATAAACACAAAAAAGTAAGACAAAGAATATTTAATTGGAAACCACCTTTGATAATTGTGGAAATGTATTGCCCTCTTTTTATATAAAGTAGACCAACGCAAGATTCCACCACTCACCCGTTCCCCCAATGCAAGCCGTTTCCCCGACGCAATATTCCACCACTCATGCATAGCCCCCAACTGCACAGCCGCGGCTCATTTCTCCTCATCCCCCAGCACTCCCTCCTCCTCCTCTTCACCCTCCCTCTTCAATCCCTAGAGAGGGAGGGGTGGCAGAGAGGGAGGGGGAGGGGGGGCGTAGAGAGGGAGGGGGCAGAGAGGGAGGGGAGGGGGTAGAGAGGGAGAGGGAGGGGAGTAGAGAGGGAGGGTAGAGGGAAGGGGGTAGAGAGGGAGAGGGGCAGAGAGGGGGGTAGAGAGAGAGAGGGAGGGCGGTGGAGGGAGAGGGAGAGGGGTAACGTGGGGTGGGGGGGTAGAGAGGGCGAGGGCGAGGGAGGGAGAGGGAGGGGGTAGAGAGGGAGGGGGATAGAGAGGGTGGGAGTGAGACAGAACCGAATTTACCTAGAGACCTCGTAGGCTGAAGCCTAGGGCCTCAAAATCTAGGGGGCCTCAGGCCAAGGTGTATAATATTTTTGACACTGTCATAGTAGCGTTGTTACTAAACCTACCATCAGTGGCGCTGCAGATCTGCCTGCTGCCTGTGCGTACGATTCCGGAGGCTTTGGGGGGGGGGGGGGGGGGGATTAAAATGCAGGTTTGTATTGGTTGTCGGAGAGGAATTTGCTCGGACTGCTAGCTGATGAAGAAAATCCGTTCTGCGATTGTGCTCCCGATTCTACTGGATTGAAGTTCAACGCGACTAAAAACGCTATCATAATGAATATTTTTTTGTTGCCAACTCATATTCAATAAAACAATTCCTTCTCAATTTCAATGAAACAGGATTGAAGTTGAGAAGGAATTGTAATATGTGCTCTTCATCTTAGTTTAGTTTAGTTTAATTTAGAGATACAGCGCAGAAACAGGCCTTTCGGCCCACCGAGTCCGCGCCGACCAGCGATCCCCGCACATCAACACTATCCCACACACACTAATGACAATTTACACATACACCAAACCTGTACGATTTGGAGTGTTGGAGGAAACCGAAGATCTCGGAGAAAACACATGCGGACATGGTGAGAATGTACAAACTCCGTACAGACTACACCCGTAGTCGGGATCGAACCCGGGTCTCTGGCGCTGCAAACGCTGTATGGCAGCAACTCCACATCTGTGCCGCCGTGCCGCCTCTGACTGTTTGGATGTTGCGTGACATAGAACATCGAGCAGTACGGTACAGCACTGGAACACGGTGGAACACAGGGCGGCATGGTGGCACAGCTGTAGAGCTGCTGCCTTACAGCGCCAGAGACCCGGGTTCAATCCTGACTACGGGTGCTCTCTGTACGGAGTTTGTACATTCTTCCCGTGGTCTGCGCGGGTTTTCTCCGAGATCTTCGGTTTCCTCCCACACTCCAAAGACGTGCAGATTTGTAGGTTAATTGGCTTGTTATAAGTGTAAATTGTCCCTAGTGTGTGTAGGGTAGTGAAATGTGTGGGGATTGCTGGTCGGTGCGGACTCACAAAGATAATTGAACCTTTTCTTGATTGGCAAAATTCATTCATGATTTGAGGAATTCCCTGCCACAGAGGGCAGTGGAGGCCAAATCACTGGATGGATTTAAAAGAGAGTTAGATAGAGCTCTAGGGGCAAGTGGAATCAAGGGATATGGGGAGAAGGCAGGCAGTTATTGATTGGGGACGATCAGCCATGATCACAATGAATGGCGGTGCTGGCTCGAAGGTCCGAATGGCCACCTCCTGCATCTATTTTCTATGTTTCTATGTTTCTATATGAAACCTTTTGCAAAGTAGAGGCAGAGCCCCTTTCATGAGTATTTAACGGCACTGGGCCTGTACTCGCTGGAGTTTAGAAGAATGAGGAGGAAGATTAGATGATTGAAACCAACGAAATAGTGAAAGGCTTGGATAGAGTGGATGTGGAGAGGATGTTTCCACTAGTGGGAGAGTCTAGGACTAGAGGTCATAGCTTCAGAAATAAAGGACGTTCAAAGGAAGGAGATAAGGAGGTATTTCTTTAGTCAGAGCATGGTGAATCTGTGGAGTTCATCGCCACAGAAGGCTGTGGAGGCCAAGTCAGTGGATATTTTTAAGGCAGTGATAGACAGATTCTTGATTAGTACTGGGTCAGGGTTTATGGTGAGAAGGCAATAAATACAGAGGGGAAGGAAAAGATAGCAGTGTTTGCATCATTATCTGACAACCCTCAGATGTAAGCGAAATGTGGACAACTTCTGGGCTTCACCTTGGATGATAAATGTGCATCAGTTATAACTTTCATAGGGTTTGCAAGAACAAGGAACTGCAGGTGCTGGTTTAGCAAAGAAAGACACAAATGCTAGAGTAACTCAATGGGTCAGCAGTGTCACTGGAAAACATGGATAGGTGACATTTGGGCAGGACATTCTGAAGAAGGATCCCGACACGAAACATCAACTATCCATGTTCTCGAGAGTTGCTGCCTGACGCACGGAGTTACTGTCATAGGGTTACTGAGTGGAGTTATTTAAGGCAGTTGGAGGTTGTGAGGTTGTGAAAGGGCTTGGATAGAGTGGATGTGGAGAGGATGTTTCCACTAGGACCAGTGGTCATAGCCTCAGAATTTAAAGGATGCTCCTTTTGGAAGGAGATGAGGAGAACTTTCTTTGGTTAGAGGGTGGTGAATCTGTGGAATGCTTTGCCTAAGAAGGCTGTGGAGGCCAATTCAATGGATATTTTTAAGGCAGAGATAGATAGATTCTTGATTAGTACTGGTGTCAGGGGTTATGGGGAGAAGGTAGGAGAATGGGGTTAGGAGGGAGAGATAGATCAGCCATGATTGAATGGCGGGGTAGACTTGATGGGCCGAATGGCCTAATTCTGCCCTATCACTTATGACCTTCATTAAGAACTGTAATGGAAATTCCACTTCATAATTCCTCCAAGTCTGGTTAATGTGTGGATTCCAGAGAAATTATTTGGGACAGGCAGGTCTCACCCATGTGCCCAGAGCTTGGAGATAACTTTGAAACAATAGCTAATCAAATTTATTTTGAGCAGTAATACACAAAACTGCATGCAAGATGGCGCCATGCGATCTGTGCATTTAAGGTTTCAAATTACAAACAATGAAATAGAATTTTCCACAAATTAAATCAGGAGTATTAACAGCACTTTGTGAGTCTCTTTAGCGGGAAGATCGTAACAGGTGGCACCGTGATGCAGCTGTAGGTTACAGCGCCAGAGACCAGGGTTCGAGCCTGTCTGTGCACGGTTTGTACATTCTCCCCGTGACCACGTGGGTTTTCTCTGGGTGTTCTGGTTTCCTCCCACACTCCAAAGATGTCCAGGTTTGCTGGTTAATTGGGCCTCGGTAAAAAATTGTACACCACCAGGGGGCGCCCGACCGCGATAGAACAAAGAAGGGAAGAGATTGAACTTTTTTTTGCCTTCCATCACAGTGAGGAATGTGGAGGAGTCACTGTGGTGGATGTTCACGTTAAAATGTATTTTGTGCGTTTTGGTGCTTTTTATTGGCATGACTGTATGGTAAATCAAATTTCTCATATGTTGCAAAACATACTTGGCTAATAAAGTATGATTATGATTATGATTGTGATTATGATTAAATTGTTCCTGGTGTGTGTAGGATAGTGCTAGCGTACGGGGTGATTTGTTGGTTGACGCGCGACTTGGTGGGCCGAAGTTTCCGCACTATATCTCTAAACTAAACTAAACTGAATCTAATGAAGGCAGATCATCCCATCTTCTCAAGGGTAATTGGGGATGGGAAATAATTAAGTTCCCCCCCAAAAAAATTAGTCGGGCAACTTTTTCACTCATAAGTGCATGTTAGGCCATTCTACTCCGCCATTCAGTCATGGCTGATCCATTTTTTCCATCTCAGCCCCCATTCTCCAGCCTTCTCCCCGTAACCCCAGAGGGTATTATTCTTACTTTCCTCAAAGGTGATGCTGTGACCTGCAATAGACAGGGCGGCAAGATGTCCTAGAAACCTTGCCTACTCCACAGATGGCACAGAATCCGTCTCAGCTTGCTTCCGACGAATAGTTTGAAGAAATGTGCGATTTGTGCTGGCTGAGAGCGCCAATTATTATGGGTTCTCTTTTTACTCATCAATAGATGGGACGGCATGCCGTGATGTTATGTGCAAAATTCACCCAATGACCCAACAACGCCCCATGACCTGCCAAGATATGTTGGGCATTGTTGGCTTTAACCGTGTGCTCGCCCAACATCAACTGTCTAAACCTTCACTGGTCTTGAACAGTCTGAGCTGCAGAGGACATTCACAGACAGAAACAAAATGCTGGAGTAACTCAGCGGGACAGGCAGCATCTCTGGAGAGAAGGACGTTTCACGTCGAGACCCTTCTTCAGACTGATGTCAGGGGAGGGGCAGGACAAAGATAGAATGTAGTCGGAGACAGTAAGACTGGTGGGAGAACTGGGAAGGGGTGGGGGGTTGGCGAGAGAGGGAAAGCAAGGGCTATTGCAAGGGCTAAGTTAGAGTAGTCAATGTTCATACCGCTGGGGTGTAAACTACCCAAGCGAAATATGAGGTGCTGTTCTTCCAATTTGTGCTGGGCCTCAGTCTGACAATGGAGGAGGCCCAGGACAGAAAGGTCAGATTTGGAATGGGAGGGGGAGTTAAAGTGCTGAGCAACCGGGAGACCAGGTATGTTTAGGGGGACTGAGTGGAGGTGTTCAGCGAAACGATCGCCGAGCCTGCGCTTGGTCTCGCCGATATACAGGAAACATCAACGATATTGCAAAGTACCTGAACTCACAAGTGGATCAGATGGGAAGAATATTACATCCTAGATTGGGCTTTGATGACAATCTGGCAATATTGCGGATTCTAGCTTTCTATCACAGATTTAGTTAATTATACTAATTAACTTAATTTAAACACTACAGCTGCCATGGTGGGATTTGAATTGCAGCATCAGATGGTTAATGCAGCTTTTTGGATTACTAGTCCTGTGATATAATCACTGTACTCTAACCTCCATATACTTGAGGCTGTTTGTTCAGCTGCGTGAGCCCTACACTGTGGTGAGTTAGTTTTGTTTATTGCCACGTGTACCGAGGTACAGTGAAAAGCTTTTGTTGCGTGCAAACCAGTCAGCAGAAAGACAATACATGATTACAAGTATAGATACGTTCACAGTGTACAGATACATGATAAGAGAAGAACAGTGCAAGGTAAAGCCAGCAAACTCCGATCAAGGATAGTCGAGGGTCACCAAAGAGGTAGTTAGTAGTTCAGCACTGCTCTCTGGTTGTGGTAGATGTCGGGATTGTGTCTCCTAAATGTGCTGGCTAAAGTACTGATGAATCACGTTCTTGAACAACTGCCATCATTGTGATACAGAGATTCCCACTATTCTGTTTGGTATAGATTAGTTTAGTTTAGTTTAGAGACACAATGTGGAAACAGGCCCTTCGGCCCACTGAGTCCACTCCGACCAGCGATCCCCGCACACTAACAGTATGTTGCACAGATCAATCACTATTGCTGATTTGATCCATGCCTGGTTTTACTATTGCTGACCTGATCCATGATCCATGATCCATGCCTGGTTTTACTATTGCTGACCTGATCCATGATCTATGATCCATGCCTGGTTTTACTATTGCTGACCTGATCCATGATCCATGATCCATGCCTGGTTTTACTATTGCTGACCTGATCCATGATCTATGATCCATGCCTGGTTTTACTATTGCTGACCTGATCCATGATCCATGATCCATGCCTGGTTTTACTATTGCTGACCTGATCCATGATCCATGATCCATGCCTGGTTTTACTATTGCTGACCTGATCCATGATCCATGATCCATGCTGGTTTTCCACTATGCCATCTTGTGGTATGCCGTTAGCTAGGCGTGGTCTTTAGTCTGATAATGATGTGAAACCTTATGGAGGCTATCGCCTGGTCTCTGTATGTTATTTGAATATTAAAAAACTTTTCTATGAAGTTAAACGAGTGTTGTCACTGTTTTCATACACACACTGGGGACAATTTACATTTACCAAGCCAATTAATCTACAAACCTGTACGTCTTTGGAGTGTGGGAGGAAACCGAAAATCTCGGAGAAAACCTACGCAGGTCACGGGGAGACGCACTAACTCCGTACAGACAGCACCCGTAGTCGGGATCGAACCCAGGTCTCCGGCTCGCCAAGCGCTTTAAGGCAGCAACTCTACCGTTGCGCCACCGTGCTGCGCTGTTGAGCTGGGAGCGCCAAGATGTGGACCTGGTGGCAATGGAGGGAAATAAATATCTTTCCTGGGCAGGCACTGTGTGGTTTGGAGATCAACCTGCAGGTGGTGGTGTTCCCGATCAACTGATAACATTCCTGCCCCGAATGTCACATTCTCAACTCTTCAATCCATCCGACTCATACCTTGTGCTTTTAATCTCCAACCACCTGCCCAACAACCCCACTCCCCCTCACCCTCGCCCGAGCTCACCTAATACCTGCCACGTTTTGTCCTGCCCCTCCTCTCTCTCAGCCTTCTTCACCCACCACCCACAATCAGTGTGAAGAAGGGTCCCGACCGGAAACGTCACCTTTCCATGCTCGACAGAGATGCTGCCTGCCCCATTGAGTTACTCCAGCACTTTGTGTCTTTTTATTTTATAAACCAGCATCTGATGTTCCTTGTTTCTATATCTCCTGATAATTTATCCTCTCTGATGGTGAAGATTGCAAATATGAGAGGAACTGTTGGAGTATTATGGACGAGTAACTGAAGTGTATTTTGTAGACAGTGCACATCTCCAGTGGTAGAGGTTGAGAATACTTAGTGTGATAAATGGGGTATCAGTTATGTGGGGCATCTTGTGTTGAATTGTGTTGAGCTACATAAGTGCATAAGCTTTTTTTTAATTTTAGAGATACAGCGCGGAAACAAGCCCTTTCGGCCCACCAGGTCCGCGCCGACCAGCGATCCCCGCAAATTAACACTATCCTACACCCATTAGGGACAATTTTTACATTTACCAAGCCAATTAACCTATAAACCTGTACGTCTTTGGAGTGTGGAGGTAACCGAAGATCTCGGAGAAAACCCACGCAGGTCACGGGAGAACGTACAAACTCCGTAAAGATGGGACATTCACCCAGAATGTCACCTTCTCAGGGGGCGATGCAGTAGTGCAGCTGGTAGTGCTGCTGCGTCGCGGTGCAAGAGACCCGGGTTCGATCCTGATCTCCAGTGCTGTCTGTGTGGAGTTTGCAATTTCTCCCTGTGGCCACACGGGATTCCTCCAGGTGCCCTAGTTTCCTCCCACATGCCAAAGACGTGCGGGTCTGTAGGTTAATTAGCTTCTGTCAATTCCCCTAGAGTGTAGGGAGTGGATGGGAAAGTGGGGATAACACAGATCTAAGGTGAACTGGTCATTGTTGGTTGGTGTGGGCTCTTTGGGCCGAAGGGCCTGTTTTCATGCTGTATCTCTGACCCGATCCACTTGACCTGTTTTTGTAGCCATGGTATTTCCGTGGCTGATACAATAAAATCTCTGGTCAAAGGTGACCTCCAGGATATTATAATGTCATAAGTGATAGGAGCAGAATTAAGCCATTCAGCCAATCACGTCTATTACACCATTCAATCACGGCTGATCTATCTCTCCCCACTAACCCCATTCTCCTGCCTTCTCCCCCATAAACCCTGACACCCGTACTAATCACGAATCTATCTATCTCTGCCTTAAAAATATCCACTGACTTGGCCTCCACAACCTTCTGTGGCAATGAATTCCACAGATTCACCACCCTCAGACTAAAGAAATTCCTCCTCATCTCATTGAAACATAGAAACATAGAAACATAGAAAATAGGTGCAGGAGTAGGCCATTCGGCCCTTCGAGCCTGCACCGCCATTCGATATGATCATGGCTGGTCATCCAACTCAGTATCCTGTACCTGCTTTCTCTACATACCCCCTGATCCCTTTAGCCACAAGGGTCACATCTAACTCCCTCTTAAATATAGCCAATGAACTGGCCTCAACTACCTTCTGTTCATTGACTATATTTAAAGGAGTATCCTTTAATTCTGAGGCTTTGACCTCTGGTCCTAGACTCTCCCACAAGTGGAAACATCCTCTCCACATCCGCTCTATCCAAGCCTTTCACTATTTGGTAAGTTTCAATGAGGTCCCCCCCCATCCATCTAAACTCCAGCGGGTACAGGCCCAGTGCCGACAAATGCTCATCATATGTTAACCCACTCATTCCTGGGATCATTCTTGTAAACCTCCGATGGATCCTCTCCAGAGCCAAAGTCTTCTGCCCTGTGAGAAATGGGAGTAATAACCAAATAGATGTTGAAATAGCAAATGTCTCTCTTGATTCTACAATAGAAATATCCAGCCACAGTCGACTAAGATAAAATTAGTCGATCTTCCAGAGTAGCTCATTAGCTATGACTTTGTTGGTATTAAAACTCAAAGGATCAGCAGTCTTTAGATTTTAGAGATTCAGCGCGGAAAACAGGCCTTTTAGTCCACCAAGTCCGTGCCGACCAGCGATCGCTGACCATTCACTAGCACCATCCTACACACACTAGGGACAAATTACAATTTTCACCAAAGCCAATTAACCTACAGACCTGTACGTCTTTGGAGAGTGGGAAGAAACCGGAGCACCCAGAGAAAGCCCACGCGGTCACAGGGAGAACCTACAAACTCCGTACGGACAGCACCCGTAGTCAGGATCGAACCCGGGTCTCTGGTGCTGTGAGGCAGCAGCTTTATTGCTGCGCCATCGTGCCGCCCACAGTCACCTTTACTGAATATTTTATTACTAATTGTGCAGCACGAAATGTTCTGTGGAGACCGAATATGAGAGAACACAAGCATAGTTTCCCCAGTAAAAAAAATGATCTCCTGAGAAGATTATAAATTCAGAGAGGATGTGTGGTGTATGATGTTGGCTTGCAGTTAATGGTTGGACGGCTTTAATAGATTTCTAGTGTATTGAGTTAAGCTCATTGCTCTTAGCTTGAGTTGATATATTAAAGTACCATCAATGTATTTCTCACCCTGCATTGGCCTGCTTCAAATATCTTTCCTGCTGCAAATATCATTTTGAAGAGTCAATTGTTCAATGGTTCGAAGTTCCGTTATTGTCACGTGTAATTGATTTGCCAACAGTCATACAAAAAAGCAACAAGATACATAACTACATAAAGATGAAACATGGACTTAAACAGCCACCACAGCGGCGTGTGAGGATCCCCCAGGGCACACAGCATAAGCGGAGACCCACAGCCATCAGTTTCAATGTCCGGGCCACACACACACACGCTCCTTCACCGTGATGTGATCAGAGTTGTACCGACCACTGTCACTCTCTCTGCAGTCCCTGTCCGCCCGAACAGTCAGAAAGCCACCCACACTCGCACTAGACTCCATGGAGTGATGTCCCCGCAAACACCGAGATCACTACACTCATGGCACCCCCTCCGAGTCCTCACCAGCGCAGGCAGCACGTCCATCTTGTTTTGTTGGCGACCGCACATTCCCCATTGTGATGGAAGGCAAATAACTTTTACCTTCTTTCCTCCTTTTTTCCCACGGTTGGGGCAATCGAAACACCCGCTGTCGGCGATCGAAGCTCCGCAACGGGGCGATCGATGCTCCCGCGATCGGGGCGGTCGAAGCTCCTGCGGTTGGAGCTCCGAAGTCGATCCCTAACAAAGGGACCACCAGCTCCACGATGTTTAGGCAGTGCAGACGGAGATACGATACGGAAGAAGTCGCATCTCCGTCGAGGGAAAAGATTTAAAAAGTTTCCCCAACACCCCCCACCCCCCATTATACAAAAACTGAACGAACACTAAAACATACAAGTAAAAACAGACTAAAAACAACAAATGAAGAAAGAGACGAGACAGGCTGTTGTCCAGGCTGCCAGTCACGTCTGAAATATAAACACATCATTACTATTTTTCGTTGTTTTAGTGTAGAGATACAGCGTGGAAACATGCCCTTCAGCCACCGAGTCTACACCGACCCAGCGATCCCCACACACTAACACTATTCTACACACACCAGACATTGAGTCATTTGAAAAAGTTCACGAGCCAAACAGAACAATGTGGAGCTAACAAAATTGGACGTGAGTGCCTGGTTTACATCATGTAATTTGCAAACAGGGCCAGGTACCTCTCACCACTGCTATTTCACATGATATTGGTACTGAGGAACTATGCCATGTTTGTCTTCATCAGTCGGAGCACTGTGTATAAGAGTCAGGAGTCACGCTGTAACTTTACAGCACTTTGATTCGGCCGCATTTGGAGTATTGTGTGCAGTTCTGGTCACCCCTTTACAGGAAGGTGGTGGAGAAGATGCATAAGAGGTTTATCAGAATGCTGCCAGTACCTTTAATCAGACTTTACTGGACTTTGTCTTGCACTAAACGTCATTCCCTTTATCCTGTATCTGTACACTGTGGACAACTTGATTGTAATCGTGTATGGTCTTTCTGCTGACTGGATAGCACGCAACTAAAATGTTTTTCACTGTACCTCGGTACGCGTGACACTAAACTGAACTAAACTGATCTAAACTGAACTAAACTAAATTAGATGTCAGGAGAGGCTGGACAAACTTGGATGTTTTCTCTGGATGGTCGTAGGTTGAGAGGAAACCTGGTAGAAGCACATACATTTATGAGAGGCACAGACAGGATAGACAGTCACAACCTTTATCGTGGGGATGGAAGTGCCAAAATTCGAGGGCGTAGTTTTAAGATGAGAGGAGCAAAGATTAAAGGAGATGTGCGGGAGAATTTTTTATACAGAAATTGGTGAGTGGGTGTAACACACTGCTAGGGGTGGTGGTGGAGGATATATGATAGTGGCATTTAACGAGGCTTTTTGACATGCAAGGATTTGAGGGCTATGGATCGACGCCTATCCATGTTCTTCTGGAAACAAGCTCTTCTTTGGCCCAACTTGTCCATGCTGACCAAGAATGCCAAATTCAGTAGTAGATTTCTTTAACCAAGAGACGTTTGCAGCCTTTTGTGGAAAGTTGCATTCAGAAGGTAGACACAAAATGCTGGAGTAACTCAGCGGGTCAGGCAGCATCTCTAGAGAGAAGGAATGGGTGATGTTTTGGGCCGAGACCCCTTCTTCAGACTGATGTCAGGGAGTGGGCGGGACAGAGATAAAATGTAGTCGGAGACAGTAAGACTGGTGGGAGAACTGGGAAGGGGGAGGGGATGGAGAGAGAGGGAAAGCAAGGGTTACTTGAAGTTAGAGAAGTCAATGTTCATACCGCTGGGATGTCAGCTGCCCAAGCGAAATATGAGTTGCTGTTCCTCCAATTTGCGCCTGGCCTCATCCTGACAATGGAGGAGGCCCAGGACAGAAAAGTCAGATTGGGAATGGGAGGGGGAGTTAAAGTGTCCAGCAACCGGGAGATCAGGTAGGTTTAGGCGGAAGTTGGTTGCAGTTGCACTGATTGGATATCGCTTTAACAACGATGGGGAAATAATCTCTTTCTGTACCGCAGGATTGTGTATGATCTCTGTTGTAGATGGTGTTGAAGTCCAGATACAGAGGGGAGGAAAACATAGTGTTCCCATCATTATTTGACAACCCTCAGATGTAAGTTAAATGTGGACAACTTCTAAGTTGCACCTTGGATGATAAATGTTCATCAGTTATAACTTTCATAGGGTTTGCAATCACAAGGAACTGCAGGTGCTGGTTTAGCAAAGAAGGACACAAAGTGCTAGAGTAACTCAATGGGTCAGGCAGTGTCACTGGAAAACATGGATAGGTGACATTTGGGCAGGACATTCTGAAGAAGGATCCCGACACGAAACATCAACTATCCATGTTCTCGAGAGATGCTGCCTGACCCACGGAGTTACTGTCATAGGGTTCCTGAGCGGAGTTATTTAAGGCAGTTGGAGGTTGTGAGGTTGTGAAAGGCTTGGATAGAGTGGATGTGGAGAGGATGTTTCCACTAGGACCAGTAGTCATAGCCTTCAGAATTAAAGGATGCTCCTTTAAGGGCTGTCCCACTGCGGCAACCTAATCCGCGAGTTAAGAAGAGTGTCCTTGGCCTTCAAGCTCGAGGGCACTCGCCTGGAAAACCTCGAGCTGGATCACCCATCTGCGTTGAAAACGCGAGCTGGATCGACCGACCGCACTCAAACACATCGATAAAGCGGGGGCCAGGGAAAGTGGGGGAGCGCTCTCTGAAATTCACACCCGCGATGAAAAGGAAGGTAAAAGACGGCTGCCACAGTGTACGGTAAGTCCTTTAGAGAGCGCAGGGGGAGAGGGGAGGGGAGAGAGAAGGGGAGAGAGGGGTGAGAAGGAGAGAGAAGGGGAGAGAAGGGGAGAGAAGGGGAGAGAAGGTGAGAGAAGGGGAGAGAGGGGGGGAAAAGGGGGGGGGAGAAGGGAGAGGGAGAAGGAGTGGTGACGCTTTTTAGAAGTATAATAAAGTTTAGTGGGCATTTAACCTACCGGTCAGTTTTCCTTGGTCCTGAAAACTCCAATGCGCCAATTAACTCAAATGAGCCTAGCTGAGGCCGCGAGTATGCGGGAACTTCCCTCGAGCATGAAGGAGAGTTCCAATGACCTTAAAGGACCTCCTGTCGACCATGCTGCGAGTTTGAGTCGAGGGCAAACTCGTCTAAACGTGCAGATTAGGTCGCCGCAGTGGGACAGCCCCTTTAGGATGGAGATGAGGAGGACTCTCTTTGGTTAGAGGTTGGTGAATCTGTGTAATCTTTTGCTGTGGAATCTTTTGCAGAAGGCTGTGGAGGCCAAGTCAATGGATATTTGTAAGGCAGAGATAGATAGATTCTTGATTAGTACGGGTGTCAGGGGTTATGGGGAGAAGGCAGGAGAATGGGGTTAGGAGGGAGAGATAGATCAGCCATGATTGAATGGTGGAGTAGACTTGATGGGCCGAATGGCCTAATTCTGCTCCTATCACTTATGACCTTATGACGCTACAGCACGAGATCCAATATCAGTGGGACAGAGAGGCAGGAGGGTTGTGGCGGGAAGAAAGAAACATGAGGGAAACAGGTGCCAAAATATGGCCTTCAGCAACAGCAAAAGTGAAAAAATGAGAAATAACGAGGTTGTTTAGTTTAGTTTAGTTTAGTTTAGTTTAGTTTAGAGATACAGCGCAGAAACAGGCCCTTCGGCCCACTGAGTCCGCGCCGACCAGCGATCCCCGCATATTAACACTATCCTACACCCACTAGGGGACAATTTTTACATTTACCAAGCTAATTAACCGACAAACCTGTACGTCTTTGGAGTGTAGGAGGAAACCGAAGATCTCGGAGAAAACCCACGCAGGTCACGGGGAGAACGTACAAACTCCGTACAGACAGCACCCGTAGTCGGGATCGAACCTGGGGCTCCGGCGCTGCATTCGCTGTAAGGCAGCAACTCTACCGCTGTACCACCGTGACCGCCCTCAAAGTTAAGTCAATTAGAAAATGGGCAGACTTTTTTTATTTTTTTAATTTTTTTAATTTTTTATTTTATTTATTAGAAGTACATTACATTACAAACAAATTACACTAGTACTCATCACATATATCTTATTACAATTAATGTACTCCGTTTATTTTCTACACTATTAAAGGGAAAGGATAAGATTGAGAGAAAGAAGAAAGTGAAGGAAAAAAGTGAAGGTGTAAAGAACGTGACAAAAAAAAAACAAAAACAAAAGACAAAGCCCCTATAAGAAAGAAATTAAACACAAAAGGAAAGAGTTAAGAAATAGACCCTAAAAAAGAAGAAAAAAGAGAAAGAGGGAAAAGAGAAAAACAGATATATTTTTTGTAAGCATCACGCAAATGGGATATACCAACTCCCCAGCTTTCATCCCCCCTTACCTGACCTCAGTTTTGTTTTATAGTACTTTTGCACCCTATACTTGTAATAATTCTATAAATGCAGACCACGTCAGGTGGAAGTGATCTGGTTTACCTGCCAGGAGGAGTCTTATCTCTTCTAGGTGTAATGTTTCGAACATATTTGAAATCCACATGTTTATAGTTGGTATTGGAACGTTTTTCCAGAATTTTAGGATTAACATTTTTCCAGTTATTAACCCATAGTCTATTAATTTCTTTTGGAACACATTTAGTTCTGGACTATCTTCCGTTGTTCCGAAGATAATCCATTCTGCTTTGGGTAGACTTTAATACCATGGGAAGTCACCCGAGGCCATGCTGTGTGACTATAGTTCTGATATCTCATTATGTGGTAAGCACAAGTTGTGCTAAACTGTACGTGCATTAGGCATAATATTCTAGCAACTTGGCACCATGGCAACCAAGCCACTGCCTCTGCTGAGTCCCATCTTACAGCCTCTGTTCCCATCCCCTAATGTTTCCAAATCTTCGACTCACACCGTTGTGTCGTTCTAGTTTTCAAGTCTCTATATTACATTTCTTCCGTCAGAAGTCTCCTCTGCATCATTCCCTCGCCATTGTCTCAACAGGGAAGCTCTTCACATTTAGTGGATGAGTCAAAACCATGATGCGCAGATATAACATTTTGGGAAAAGGAGGTGTGAAGAAGTACTTTGTTATGCAGAGCATATTTACGACGTGGGGCTCACTGCCAGTAAGCTGATCGAAACAAAATCCATCTGGGCTCTCAAGAAAGAATTGGACAGGCAGTTGAAAGAGAATAATTTAGAAGGCTAAAGGGGAATAAGTAAAGATTTTGGATTGATGAGATTACTCTTCAAGGTAGCAACGTAAGATTGATGGGCCAAAATGGCCACCTCCTGTGCCCTGCAGTTCTATCATTCTGTGAATCTCTGATTTGACCCACAAGTGCAGCTTAAATGTCCAAACAATCCTCTAAACAGTCTACCAAAGGTTTTGCACTGATTCACATGTAACCTCGTATTTTATGTCCCTCATGGCTTTTTGAGTTGCCTGAGTGGATTGACATTTTTTCTAGTGGATTGTAACTCAGCATACTGGTTACAAGCTCATAAGGTCATAAGGTCATAAGTTCAAGGAGCAGAATTAGGCCATTCAGCCCATCAAGTCTACTCCGCCATTCAATCATGGCTGATCTATTTCTCTCTCCTAACACTTCTCCTGCCTTCTCCCCATAATCACTGACACCTGTACTAATCAAGAATCTATCTATCTCTGCCTTAAAAAATATCCACTGACTTGGCCTCCACAGCCTTCTGTGGCACAGAATTCCACAGATTCACCACCCTCTGACTAAAGAAATTCCTCCTCATCTCCATCCTAAGGTAACGTCCTTTAATGTTATGCTATTTGGATAATATATCCAGGATTAACGATGGGGGGACTTGGGTGAACACACAACACCAAAGAGGTACAGTATAAGGTTACGGTATTGGATAAGTGATCTCCTATTCTAAGTTGCTTTAATGGCCAAGTTAAGACTCTCATACTTTTAAGAAAATAATTTGAAAGGTACATGTTGGTACCTAAAACATGGTAACTTTTGTGCACTGACTCAGTGTGGTCTACTAACTTACATTCTTACACTTAGTATGATTGTGCCAAATTAATGTTAGGGTTGTCACTTATGCAAAACGGTATGCTCAGTGGCATGGTGGTGCAGCGGTAGAGTTGCTGCCTTCAAATATCAGAGACGTCGGTTCGATCCTGACAACAGATGCTGTCTGCATAGGGTTTCTACGTTCTCCCCGTGACCTGCATTGGTTTTCTCCGGGCGCTCCGGTTTCCTCCCACACTCCAAAGAGGCACAACTCTGTAGGTTGGTTGGCTTTGGTAAAATCGCGAATTGTCCCCAGAGTGTTGGATAACGTTAGTGTGCGGTGATCACTGGTCGGCGTGGATTCGATGGGCCGAAGGGACTGTTTATCTCTAAACTGAACTGAGACTTGAAAACAAGAATGTCACTGTACTTGGGTACACATGACAATAAGGTATCATTGACCTATACCTTAGAACTATTGATTGAGACAGACGATAGACACAAAGTGCTGGAATAACTCAGCGGGTCAGGCAGCATCTCTGGAGAAAAGGAATAGGTGACGTTTCAGGTCGAGACGTCTGAAGAAGGGTATCGACCTGAAACGTCACCCATTCCTTTTCTCCAGAGATGCTGCCTGACCCGCTGAGTTACTCCAGCTTTTTGTGTCTATCTTTGGTTTAAACCTGCATCTGCTGTTCCTTTCTACACATTAATTGAGACACATGGGTTCAAACCTACTGTGACAATATGGGGAGTTTAAATTTAGTTAGTTAAATAAAATTGAAACACAAAAACTTGAATTTATGATTCATAATGAAAACTAAAAGTACTAATGGACTGTGTTAAAAGTCTATCTACTTCACTTATGGTCTTTTTGGAAGGAGATTTGTCATCTTTATTTTGTCTGGCTAAGAAACGATGCCCAGCTTAGACAGCACCATCTTAGAGGTGACAGCACCTTGGAACATCGCTACTCTAGATTGATGAGTTCAGGTAGTTCAATGCAAACACAGAATCATCTACTGGACTTTGTCCTACTAAATCCCAGTTTTGCCTATAGCTGTGTTGTTTGGAGAAAAACATTTGTTTAAGTTGTCGAAGGCTTGGGAGAGGGATGGAGAGGATAAAAAGGAATGCCTCTGTGAATGAAGCCATCTGGTAGATAGGTTAAAGAGGACATCTAGAGAGAAAGAAAAGAGCAAGGGGCATATTAAAGCTGTGAAATGTAGCTATACTCTGGAGAAAATGCCAAGTAGATCAGGCAGTGGAGAGACAAAAAAACTGGGTTGGTAGTAGACATGGATAAACAACAGCAGAACTGTTGAGTTCTTATACAAACAAATAAAGTGAGTCGTTGAAACAAGGAACTGCAGATGCTGGTTTATACAAAAGGTCACCAAGTGCTGGAGTAACTCAACAGGTCATACAGCATCACTGGAGAACATGGATAGATAAAGTTTTGGGTTGGGACCCTTCTTCAGAATGACATCTGATGCAGTCTGAAGGAGGGTCCCAACCAGATTTGTCACCTATCCATGTTCTCCAAAGATGCTGCCTGACCCGCTGAGTAACTCCAGCACTCAGTGAAACGTCACCTATCCATGTTCTCCAAAGTTGCTGCCTGACCCGCTGAGTAACTCCAGCACTCTGTGAAATGTCACCTATCCATGTTCTCCACAGATGCTGCCTGACCCGCTGAGTTACTCCAGCACTTTGTGTCTTTCACAGAGACTGCTTTGTGTGCAGTTTGCTGTAAAATATACGTGAATGACAGCAAAACAATCATATAGACAAATAAACAATATGACTCCATTTTTAATTGGTTATCTGGGACATTCTCAGAAGTGCAAACATTTAGTTTTGGGTTGAAATAGCTTAATGGCCCTGTCCCACGGTACGAGTTCATTCCAAGAGCTCTCCCGAGATTTTAAAAATCAAACTCGTGGTAAGCACGCAGAATGAACGTAGCGGGTACGTCGGAGCTCGGGGACGTCCCTTAGCGGTTCGTAACGCTAACGGCAGGTATTCGGGAAGACTCGCTAACGGCAGGTAAGCACAGGAAGACTAGTCAAGATTTTTCAACATGTTGAAAAATGTCCACGAGAACCCCGAGTACCGACGAGCGGCCATTACCGTAAATCTCCGAGTTTGAATCAGGGCAAACTCGGGAGAACTCTTGGAATGAACTCGTACCGTGGGACAGGGCCATAACAGAATCTCTGATTAAAGCCTCGAGTTTTATGATTGAGTTTTCCGAGAATAACAAATATAATCATTGAGCTGATCTTTACTTCATTTGCTTCAATCACTTGACTCAATTTGGTTCCTTTTTCTTGGTCATAAATTGACTGCATAGAATTGGAATATAATCAATGTGCATTTCTGTGGCTTATTAAGTAATTATTGTGGAATTGACTAAAAATGACCTTGGAAAGATTAATGCTGAACTTCATAATGATTTGAAAACACTTTCTGATTAGTTTAGTTTAGTTATAGAGATACAGTGCGGAAACAGGCCCTTCGGCCCACTGAGTCCGCACCGACCAGCGATCCCCGCACATTAACACTACCCTGCACACACTAGGGACAATTTACACTTATACCAAGCCAATTTACTTACAAACCTGTGTGTCTTTGGAGTGTGGGAGGAAACCGAAGATCTCGAAGAAAACCCACGCAGGTCACGGGGAGAACGTACAAACTCCGTACGGACTGCACCTGTAGTCGGGATCGAACCCGGGTCTCTGGCGCTGCAGGCGCTGTAAGGCAGCAACTCTACCGCTGCGCCACCGTGCTGCCCAGGTTCGGTTGAAATTCAGCATTCTGCTAACGACATCAAAACAATGGTACACTTAGCGTAAAACCCACTCTGTGAATCATTCAAGTAAGATTAATAGCTGCCAAAGTGAGTTGCCATGCATCTACTGTGATGTGAACACAGTTGAGGGTTTTGGAATCAATACACCTGACCATTTTGTAGGCAGCGAATTGTGGACGCAGCCCAGACCTTCACACAATCCAGCCTCCCTTCCACTGACTCCATTTATACCTCACGCTGCCTCGGCAAGGCCAGCAGCATAATCAAGGACGAGTCGCACCCTGGTCACTCCCTCCCCTCCCCCCCTCCCATCAGGCAAAAGAAGTGTGAAAACGCACACCTCCAGATTCAGAGACAGTTTCTTCGCAGCTGTTATCAGGCAACTGAATCATCCTACCACAACCAGAGAGCAGGGCTGAACTACTATCTACCTCATTGGTGACCCTCGGACTATCCTGGATCGGAGTTTGCTGGCTTTACCTTGCACTAAACGTTATTCCCTTATCATGTATCTATACACTGTGATAGCTCGACTGTAATCATGTATTGTCTTTCTGTTGTCTGGATAGTACGCAACAAAAGCTTTTCACTGTACCTCGGTACACGTGACAATAAACTCAACTGAATAGGTAGGTCTGAGAGGTATTAAGGATTTGTGTCCTCCCAGATGCCCGAAAGTAACATTCATGTGCATATGCACATGCATGCCTGCACACACTAACACACACACAGATTTGCATGCACGCAACAAGTTACACGCACACACAAGCACTCATGCACACCGCACACACGCACGCTCACACGCGCGCACACATACAGGTACAGACACAGAGACACATACACACACATGCACACGCGCACACACACACACATACAAACACACACGCAGATACAGACACACGCACACACACACGCAGGTACAGACACAGACAAGAGACGCATATGCACACACACACACGCATGCACACACGCATGTGCAGACACAGACAAGAGACACATGCACATACACACACACACACACATACACACACGCGCAGGTACACACACACGCAGGTACAGACACAGACACACATGCACTCCCACACACACACACACACGCAGGCCCACACACACGCAGGTACAGGCACACACACACACACGCACATACACACACACACATAGCATGTGCATGCACAACATTTTATTGCATTATATAAGTGTATTTATGTGTGTGCATGGATATTTATTCAGGGTCCTGTACATATCTATGCATTTGTGTTTTTTTGGGTGATATTTCATGAATTATGGGCTTCAGATTCATGCATTACTAGCAAGGCCCATCTGCAATGGGATTGAAAGTTTTCCTTGGTCATATGGTGCGATGGTTCAATGGTACTTTATTTATCATATACCGAGGTTTTTGTATATATTGTTGTAGATGTTTCATGCATGTATCACTGTAGATAAGCACTTACAGATACAGTGCAAGTGTACAGCAGTAATACACTGCGACAGTGCACAGTCGCCAGTGTGGTGCCATTTTCAAGTCCCAGTTGTTGTAAGCAGGGTTCTTGACAGATTTTTTTGCCTTCCATCACAGTGAGGGTAGTCCTGCCTCTCCCCTCTTCCAGCTTTCCTCCCCCATCCCCTCCCTCCTTAGAATCAGTCTGCAGATCTTTCACCTATCCATGTTCTCCAGAGATGCTGCCTGTCCCGTTGAGTTACTCCAGCACTTTAGGATCACCTCCTACAAGCATTCCACACACCTGCTGAGTTACTCCAGCACTCTGTGAAACGTCACCTATCCATGTTCTCCACAGATGCTGCCTAACCCGCTGAGTTACTCCTGCAATCTGTGAAACGCTACCCACCCATGTTCTCCAGAGAACTATTACAATGTTTAATAAACATTTAGGTAGATGGATAGGACAAGTTTGGAGGGATTTGGGCCAAACGCAGGCAAGCGGGACTAGTGTAGATGGGGCATGTTGGTCGGTGTGGGCAAGTTGGCTGAAGGGCCTGTTTCCACGCTGTATCACTCCATGGCTCTATTTGCACCAACCTACACCATACAACATATTCACCCTGCGCACTTATGGAACCATTAGTAGGTTCTCCAACTGTCTGCAAATATCCACCCCTAACCCTTCCCCCCTCACCAGACCTCTCGGCCCCACTACCCCACACCCCTCTTTATTTCCTTCGTCTTATTTTTACAGATAGAGCGTGGAAACGGGCCCTTCGGCCCACCGAGTCCACACTGACCACCGATCAACCCTTCACGCCAGATCCACGTTATTCCACTTTCTCATCCACTCCCTACACACCAGGGGCAATTGCACAGCGGGCCAATTAACCTACGAGCCGGCACGTCCTTGTGCTGTGGGAGTAAAACCGGAGCCACCCGGCGGAAACCCACGCGGTCACGGGGAGAGCGTGCAAGCTCCGCGTAGACGGCACCCGCTGTGAGGCGACATCTCTACCAGCCCTGCTGCTCGTTTGTGCTGTCCTTCTGCCATTTCCACTTGTCGCTGCAGCAGTCCAGTTTTCAGCATGATTGCCGCTTAGTATTGAATTACTGCCATTTGAGCGGCGGGCTCTGTGTCTATTAGAGCAACATTGTGTGTCCAGGCTCATTTTAGTTCCAATCTCCAGCTCCACTATATTTGACAAAATTACTTCCTTCTGGTCAATATCAGCTAAATGGGTTCTCGGGACCTGGCGATAAGCTGATAATAGCTCACTATGCTGCCACTGAAGCCTCCCTTCTGCAGGCCTCGTGAAATGGAAACACATGTTACTGGGTAATCACAAATGTAATATGCTGTTGTTGGCGTCATCGACAGTGCCATCGTTAATCGTCCTCCCCCCCCAGGCGGCTTTGATAAGGCAGTTGGACACAGAGTGCTGGACAGGGCCGGCCTTAGGAGGTGCGGGGCCCAATTGGGAACAATTTTGATAAGCCCCAGGTTCCCAGCCAAGGTCTGCAGAATCATAGAAATACAAATAAAGTCTATTATAGACTTTATGTCTCTATGGTAGAATGGAAAGTAATCAAAATGTGCGCTTAAAAAGTGCACGTGAATTAATGGACTAAACAGATCTAAGCAACATTTTAATATAAAATTGCATATATGTAAGCCCGGCCCAGCCCTCCCTGTATTGTTCACCACGTCTCCCCGTAGAGGGGTGGAGCCGGGGCTGTGTGCGTGAAGCATGGCGACTGGAGGGGCGGGAGCGCTGCCCCGGGATCGTGAGGGAACGAGCCACCTCCCCCTTCTCCATTCACCCCTCACACCCCCCTCCCCGTCTACCCCTTTCTTCCCCCTCCACCCCTCTACTCTCTCTCCACCCCTCTCTCCTCCCTCCACCTGGGGTAGATCTACCCGAGCCGAGAGTAGATTACTCTAGCGCGGGGCCGCCTTAGATACGGGGCCCAATTGGGACCAATTGGTCCAATTGGCTTAAGGCCGGCCCTGGTGCTGGAGTAATTCAGCGAGTCAGGCAGCATCTCTGGAGAACATGGATAGGTGACGTTTCACAGAGTGCTGGAGTTACTCAGCGGGTCAGGCAGCATCTGTGGAGAACATGGATAGGTGACGTTTCTAGAAGGGAGGAGGATGGGAGAAATAGGTGCAGGTCCATGTGGGGCACAGGGAAAGGGGGGGGGGGAGAGGGGGATGGGAGGGGGGGGAGTTGTGGAGAGAGAGAGAGGAGGAGAAGGGAGGGAGTTAGGAGGTTACCTAAAATTGGAGGATTCAATGTACGTACTGTTGGGTTGTCTAAAGAAGGGTCCCAACCCGAAACCCGGCACCCACACTTTTTCTTCGGAGATGCTGCCTGACCCGTTGAGTTACTCTAGCACTTTGTGTCTATCCATTGTGGCTGTAAGCTGCCCAAGCGGAATATGAGGTGCTGTTCCTCAAGTTTGCACGTGGCCTCACTCTGGCAATGGAGGTGGCCCGGGGCAGAAAGGTCAGTGTGGGAATGGGAAGGGGAGTTAAAATGGTTGGCAAACGGGGAATTCCAGTAGGTCTTGGGAGTGTTCGACAAGCTGCCTTAGTGAACCATTGCATTCTCTGGGTCAAGATCTTCCAACAGTCAAACCTTTCAAACAATTTGTAGGCTTCAATCTTTGAAATGCTGAAGAATTCTGTCCATTTAATCTGTTCCTCCATTTCATCATGGCTGATCTATTTTATTATCTAATCCCAAATGAATGAATCTTTCCTCATGTTGCAAGCCCGCATCCTTTGGAACTACTTCAATGCATCTTTGTTGCACATCCTTGATGATGGGTAAAGTGCTGGAGTAACTCAGCAGGTCAGGCAGCATCCCTGGAGACCATGGATAGGTGATGTTTCGGATCGCGATGCTTCTTCAGACACAAGAAGAATATTATATTTTTCTGAAGAAGGATCCTATCCTGATCTGAAACATCGCCCACCTATGTTCTCAAGAGTTGAAGCCTGACCCACTGAGTTACTCCAGCACTTTGTGTCTTTTTTTGTAAGATAAGTTGGCGGTATGGTGGCACAGCGGTAGAGTCGCTGTCTGACAGCGCCAGAGACCCCGGTTCGATCCTGACCACGGGTGCTGTCTGTACGGAGATTGTACGTTCTCCCCGTGACCACGTTGGGTTTCCCAGTGTGCTTTGGTTTCCTCCAACATGCTAAAGAATTGCAGGTTTGTAGGTTAATTTTCTTTGGTAAAAATTGTAAATTGTCCCTAATGTGTAGGATAACGCTCGTGTACGGAGATTGCTGGATAGTGTGGATTCGGTGGGCCGAAGGGCAACGCTATATGTCTAAGCTCAACTGAACTAAAAGTACATGTTTAAGAAGGAACTGCAGATGCTGGAAAATCGAAGGTAGACAAAAATGCTGGAGAAACTCAGCGGGTGAGGCAGCATCTATGGAGCGAAGGAAATAGGCAACGTTTCGAGCCGAAACAAGGGTTTCAGGTCTGAAGGGTCTGAAGAAGGGTTTCGGCCTGAAAAGTTGCCTAATTTCCTTCGCTCCATAGATGCTGCCTCCCCCCTGAGTTTCTCCAGCATTTTTGTCTAAAAGTATGTGTTTTCTGACCAAAACTATAGTCGCGGTTTCACCAAGGCCCTAGATAATTGAAATTAGAATATACCAATATATTTCACCCTTCACAAACAATATTCACACCCATTTCTAACCATGTCGATGTATCTTTCCATTCGATGTGCTGCTCGCTGACTTTATCTTAAATGCATGTATGCAGTTCAGCTCCACAGCTTCTTGTATTAATGTGATCTATATTCTAGCCACTCTGAGTAAAGTCAGTACTTCTATTGGAAATGGTGCATATTGCTTAACATAACATCTGAAAGTGAAGCTCTTCAACATTTTAAGATGTGCTCAGCAGTACATTTAGATTGTGTTCAAATGCCTGGGGTGGGATTTGAACTTGAAACCTCCTAACTCAGAGGACGGGAATGTGCGCCAAACCATTTGAGTTGCAACTGTGACAAGAGGCCTGTTTGTAATTTATCCTGACAACTATACTGTCTTATAAGACAAGAGCTTGATAAGCAATTAAAGAGCTATACGTTGTGATTAGACTGGGTAAGTTGATAAATGAAAATTGATTCATAGGATGAGGGGTTGACAAATTAAAAGGTAGGTTTGAATCTTGATTCCGAATTTGCAATGAAATGGCTTCCCCTAAAGTCAAACTTTAGTGCTAAAACATTTAGTCCATGATGCTATAATCTATATGTAAGTCCATGCATGGAACCTGTTTTAACAAGCATATCCAAAACACCTTCTGCAAAGAATTATGATTCATTTAATTTAAGGTTCAGGTAATGTGTCAGTACAATGAATAACATTTTTTTAATCTAACAAGCTGTGGAGTGCAAATAAATGTTTTAATACTTACCTAAATGTTTCGTGAGGAGCAGATGGGTTAGAGAGGATCTGGGGAAACCAAAAGTCACCAAGAGGCTAGTTGCAATCTGGAACACACTAACTGAGAAAGTGATGGAGACACGTGGTCACAGAAGATTTGTAGAACATAGAATAGTACAGCATAGGAACAAGCCCTTTGGCCCACAATGTCTGTGCTGAACATAATGCCAAGACTGACCCTTATCTACCTGCACGTAATCCTTATCCCTCCATTCCCTGCATATCCTTGTGCTTATTTACAAGTTTCTTAAATGCCGTCATTGTATCTGCCTTCACAACCAGTCTTCTTGGGAGCTGTCGGGGCAGATGACGCTTCCAGTCCGAGCGGCGGACAGGTCTGTGACTCGAACCCTGGCGCTGAGACTCGACCGGCGGGACCGACGTCAGGCAGAGCCACAGTGGTGAGTGACTCCATTGTCAGAGGTGCGGACAGGAGATTCTGTGGCGACAGGTGAGACTCGAGGATGGTGCGTTGCCTCCCTGGTGCCAGGGTCACAGACGTCTCAGGCCGACTTAAGAACATCCACGAGAGGAAAGGTGAGCAGCCGGAAGTGGTTGTGCATGTGGGCACAAATGACGTGGGGAAGAAGAGGAAGGAGGTTCTGCAACGTGAGTATAGAGAACTAGGTAGGAGGCTGAAAAGCAGGACTTCTAGGGTGGTTATCCCTGGGTTGCTTCCACTACCTCGTGCTACTGAGAGTAGGAACAGGGAGATAGGGGTTCTGAATGTGTGGCTGAGGAGTTGGTGCAGGGGGCAGGGATTTAGATTTCTAGATCACTGGGATCTCTTCTGGGGCAGGGGTGACCTGTACAAAAGGGACGGGTTGCACCTTAATTGGAGGGGGACCCATATTCTGGCAGGCAGGTTTGCTTGTGCTACACGGGTGGGTTTAAACTAAACAGTGGGGGGGTAGAGTCAACAACGTGGACGCGCATGTGTGCAGCTAACGGGAAAGAGACTGTAGGAAAGGTCATGTTTAAACTAACGGCAGGGGGATGGGAACCAATGCAAGGCCCATAAAAGGAGGACAGAAGCAAAAGGTAGAAGGGAGAAAAGAAAAACAAACCTGAAAGATTTGTGCCTTCAAGCGAGGAGCATTCGTAATAAGATGGATGAGTTGAATGCGCAGTTAGTAGTTAAGGAATATGATATAGTTGGAATTACAGAGACATGGCTCCAGGGTGACCAATGCTGGGAGCTAAACATGCAGGGTATTCGATATTCAGGAAGGATAGACAGAAAGGAAGAGGAGGTGGGGTGTCATTGCTGGTTAAAGAGGAGATTAATGCAATAGCAAGGAGATACATTAGCTTGGATGCTGTAGAATCGGTATGGGTAGAACTGTGAAATAGCCAAGGGCAGAAAATCTGTGTTGGAGTTGTATACAGACCACCAAACAGCAGTAGACCACCAAAGAGCAGCAGCGGCCTCTTTAGTCCGTCTGTCTTTTTTTATTTTTTGTCTCGTTTGAGTGTAATTATAGTGGGTTTTTTAAAAACTGGGTATGTGTGTGTGGGGGGGGGGGGGGGGGTGGGGGTGGGGAAACTTTTAAATCTTTTCCCTGTACGGAGGACCCGACCTTTCTCTGTCGGGTCCCCGTTGTCGTTGGGGCCTAGCACCGTGGAGCGGCCTCCAGCCGGAACGACCTGGGGCTCCAGTCGCGGAGCATGCGGACTTACTCACCATCGCGGAGCTGGCCGAGTTCGGAGTGGGAGGAGCTGTGGTGGCGCGCTGCTGCTGCGGCCCGATCCTGGAGATTCGGAGGTTCCGGCCGCAGGTCTGGTGGACGGTAACATCGGGAGCTGGTGGGAGACTGCTTTTCGGGGCTTCCGCAACGGCGACTTCTCCCTCCCGAGTTGCGGGGTTGAAAAGGACCTGGAGCGGGGCCTTACATCGCCCGGCGCGGCTTTAAATGGCCGCGGGACTTGCTAGCGCCCGCCGGGGCTCCAACATCAAGACCTGGAGCGTGGCCTTGCATCACCCGGCGCGGCTTTAATGGCCACGGGACTTATTTACCATCGCCCGACGGGGGCTTTGACTCTGACATCGGGGGGAGAATGGGGAGTGCAGGGGAGAGATAAGACTTTGCCTTCCATCACAGTGAGGAGGAGATTCGCTGTGATAGATGTTTGTGTAGATTGTGTTGTGTCTTGCTTCTTCTACCTGTTTGTATGACTGCAGAAACAGAATTTCGTTTGAACCTCAATGAGGTTCAAATGACAACAAATAAATTGTATTGTAGTGAGGTTGTGGATAGCATCAAACAAGAAATTAGGGATGCGTGTAGCAAAGGTACAGCAGTTATCATGGATGACTTTAATATAGATTGGGCCAACGAAATTGGTAACTGCGCTGAGGAGGAGGATTTCCTGAAATGTATACGGGATGGTTTTAAACCAATATGTAGGAGAACCGACAAGAAGACAGGCCATCCTAGACTGGATATTGTGTAATGAGGAAGGATTAGTTAACGATCTTGTTGTGCAAAGCCCCTTGGGCAACAGTGACCATAATATGGTGGAATTCTGCATTAGGATGGAGAGTGACTAGGGTCCTGAACTTAAAGAAAGGAGACTTTGACGGTAGGAGATGGGAATTGGCTAGGATAGACTGGCAAATTATACTTAAAGGGTTGACAGTGGAGATGCAATGGCAAATATTTAAGGACCGCATGGATGAACTCCAGAAATTGTTCATCCCTGTCTGGCGAAAAAATAAAACGGGGAAGGCGGCTCAACCGTGGCTACCAAGGGACATCAAGGATAGTGTTAAATCCAAGGAAGAGGCATATATATAGACCAGAGGAAGCAGCAAACCAGAGGACTGGAAGAAATTTAGAATTCAACAGAGGAGGACAAAGAAGTTAATTAAGACGGGGGAAAAGAGCATGAAAGAAAGCTTGAGGGGAATATTAAAACTGAATGTAAAAACTTCTTTAGATATGTAAAAAGGAAAAGATTAGTGAAAACAAATGTAGGTCCCTTACATTCAGAGACAGGTGAATTTATAATGGGAAACAAGGAAATGGCAGAACAGTTAAACAAGTACTTTGGTTCTGTCTTCACTAAGGAAGACACAAACAATCTCCTAGAAATACTAGGGGAGTGAGGATCTAGTGGGAGGGTGGACTGAAGGGAATCCACATTAGTCAGGAAATGGTGTTAGGTAAACTGTTGGGACTGAAGGCAGATAAATCCCCAGGGCCTGATGGTCTGCATCCCAGAGTACTCAAGGAGGTGCCCTAGAAATCGTGGATGCATTGGTGATCATTTTCCAATGTTCTCTCGACTCTGGATCAGTTCCTGTGGACTGGAGGTTTAGCCAATGTAATCCCAATTTTTAAGAAAGGAGGGAGGGAGAAAACGGGGAATTATAGACCAGTTGGTCTTACATTGGTAGTGGGGAAGATGCTAAAGATGTAATAGCAGCACATGTGGAAAGCAGTGACGGAATCAGTCAAAGTCAGCATGGATTTAAGAGGGGAAATCATGCTTGACTAATCTTCTGGAATTTTTTGAGGATGTAGCAAGCAGAATGGATAAGGGAGAGCCAGTGGATGTGGTGGAAACGTATTGGTGGAAATGTGTCAGCCTCGATAACAATCAGCACGGGAGCACCTCAAGGCTGCGTGCTCAGCCCCCTGCTGTACTCACTCTATACTCATGACTGCGTAGCCGGTCACAGTGCGAACTCCATCATCAAGTTCGCTGACGACACCACTGTGGTGGGACGTATCACTGATGGGGATGAGTCAGAGTATAGAAGAGAGATCGAGCAACTGTCCGTATGGTGCCAGCACAATAACCTGGCCCTCAACACCAGCAAAACCAAGGAACTGATTGTGGACTTTGGAAGGAGTAGGATGGGGACCCACGGTCCCGTTTATATCAACGGGTCGATGGTTGAAAGGGTCAAGAGCTTCAAATTCCTGGGCGTGCACATCTCTGAAGATCTTTCCTGGTCCGAGAACACTGATGCCATTATTAAGAAAGCACATCAGCGCCTCTACTTCCTGAGAAGATTACGGAGAGTTGGTTTGTCAAGGAGGACTCTCTCTAACTTCTACAGGTGCACAGTAGAGAGCATGCTGACCAATTGCATCGTGGCTTGGTTCGGCAACTTGAGCGCCCTGGAGAGGAAAAGACTACAAAAAGTAGTAAACACTGCCCAGTCCATCATCGGCTCTGACCTCCCTTCCATCGAGGGGATCTATCACAGTCGCTGCCTCAAAAAGGCTGGCAGTATCATCAAGGACCCACACCATCCTGGCCACACACTCATCTCCCTACTACCTTCAGGTAGAAGGTACAGGAGCCGGAAGACTGCAACGACCAGGTTCAGGAATAACTACTTCCCCACAGCCATCAGGCTATTAAACCTGGCTCGGACAAAACTCTGATCATTAATAGCCCATTATCTGTTATTTGCACTTTATCAGTTTATTTATTCATGTGTGTATATATTTATATTATGGTATATGGACACATTGATCTGTTTTGTAGTCAATGCCTACTATGTTCTGTTGTGCTGAAGCAAAGCAAGAATTTCATTGTCCTATCAGGGACACATGACAATAAACTCACTTGAACTTGAACTTGAACTTGTATCTGGACTTTCAAAAGGCCTCTGGGTCTCTGGCGCTGTAAGGCAGCAACTGTACCGTTGTGCCACCCCTCCTTGGTAGAGTTTGCCTGTTTATAAAAGAGCAACAGTCAAGGGGAACAAATTTAACTGACCACATTGCGAGGTGGGAAATGGCCCATCTATTTAAAAGTAAGCTACCTTGGTTGGAGAACTCGGCACATTGTTATTCCGTGCCTGCTCCGATGTTTCCAGCTTGTCTGAGACATCGTTAAGCCCTTGAGTGATGCCTCCCTCTGGCGCTCTGTTTATTCCCAAGTGAAGGCAGAGAATTTCTGTCGAGTTACGAGAATGCTTGACCTGCATTCACTTTCTCTGGATGATTGGGTTCCCCCTGGAAAGGCAGACATGTGTGTGTAATTTATGTCATTTCTCTCGAGCCTCCACCTACACCCTGCCAGAGAATCCTGGGCATTGCATAACATCTCCACTCCGCATAGGAATTGCAGAGAGTTCTATATTTAAAAGGCCTGAGATATCATAGCACTCTTTGCTATCATAACAATCTTTGGTTGCAATAAGGACGTAGGGCGTTTTGGCTGGAGTATTAGAGTTAATATTGTCACGGGTGGAAGATTGCAACCTTCCCTGTTTCGACGAATGCAATCAACCCGGCTTGCACAATCAAATAAGATCAAATAGAACAAGCTGTCCTACAACTTTAGGCTGTGCTCGCCATACGCAAGAAGAAGAAGAATATTGTCACACTTGCCATGCCTCCAGACACTTGAGACTCTTTCCACACTCCTCCCCTGAGCTATTAGGAGTTACACCTGCATTTAATCTGTTCCCCTAATCCATGCGGCCTTCTAGGCCATTAAGTGCGGCCTTTTATTTTTATTAATATGTTTTTGTTCGTCTTTTATTATTTTTATTTTAATCTTAAAGATTCAGCGAAATAATCCTCCCCGACTGACGGCCACAATTAAAACATTAGTAAGTCATGAGGGCTATTTTATTGCTACTAAGAGTTACTCGCTTTGGGCACTCTTATGCCCCTGTCCCACTTAGGAAACCTGAACGGAAACCTCTGGTGACCTTGCCCACGACCCAAGGTTTCCATAAGTCGCCAGAAGTTTTGGTCACTCGCTTGGAAAGCCTCGACCGAAGCACGAGCTGCATTTACCGACCAAAGATCCTACAGGATCTTTGCTACCAACCGCACACACGAACAAACATATCGCAACGGTGGGGGCCAGGGACAGAGGAGGAGCGCTATCTGCGCGATGAAGAGGAAGGTAACGGCTGCCACAGAGCACGGTAAGTCCTTTAGAGAGCGCGGGAGTGTGGGAGAGAAGGGGAGAGAGAAGGAGAGAGAAGGGGAGAGAGAAGGTGGGAGAAGGGGGGAAAAGGGGGAGAGAAGTGGGGAGAAGGGGAGAGAAGGGGGGAGAGGGAGTGGAGACAGTTTTAAGAAGTTAAATATAGTTTGCGGGCATTTTACCTTCTGGTAAGTCTTTCTAGGTCGTGAAACTCCAATGAGCCAATCAAAATGGCCAGTCAGCGAAGGAGATGGCCTTCGACTGCCTGTAAGTAAATAGCGACCCCACTCCACTGGCTTTGACCAAACGGCAACCTATTTTTAGTCGAGGCCGGTTTTGATTTTGTTGAAATAATCGAAGGAACATAGAAGAGGCCTCGATCACGCGGAAACCACTTTCGACCATTAGGGAGAGTGACCAAAACCTCCTGGAACCTCATGGAAACCTTGGGTGGGGCGCAAGGTCACCAGAGATTTCCGTTCAGGTTTCCTAAGTGGGACAGGGGCATTTCGGGTAGAACAAGAGGAATAGATTTCTTCAACAACTTTCAAAATAAATGTCGTGAAGCATATCTAATTGACGTTTCTTATTAGATCCAACATATATGGACACATGTGTGCTTGCCGTCTTCCACGCGCTGCGAGTGACGTCACCCCCCCACCTCTCCCTCCTCCCCCCCGACCTCTCCCTCCTTCCCCCAGTTATTCAAAATACGCAGCCCTCTCACCCCCCCAACTCTCCCTCCTCCCCCTCCTCTCCTCCCCCTCCTCTCCCCCCCTCCTCTCCCCCCTACCTCTCCCTCCTCCCCCAACCTCTCCCTCCTCCCCCCCATTATTCAAAAGACGCTCAGGGATCGCTTTCTCTCGGGGATCGCTTTCTCTTGGCGCTTTCGCTCGGCTCCTTGGTCGGCTCCTCTCTACCCCCCAGCCTCTCTCTCTCTCCCCAGCCTTTCTTCCCCCGGCCTCTCTCTACCCTGGCCTCTCCTCCACCCCCCCTCCTCCTGGCCTCTCTCCCCCCTCTCCCTCCCCCCTCTCCCTCACCCCTCTCCCTCCCCCCTCTCCCTCCCCCCTCTCCCTCCTCCCCCTCTCCCCCCCTCTCCCCCCCTCGCCTCCCCCCTCACCTCTCCCCTCGCCTCCCCCTCTCCCCCCCTCTCCCCCCCTCCTCTCCCGCCTCCTCTTCCCCCTCCTCTTCCCCCTCCTCTTCCCCCTCCTCCTCTCCCCCTCTTCCTCTCCCCCTCCTACTCTCCCCCCCTCCTCCCACCCTCCTCTCCCCCAATCCCTCTCTCCCCCCTCTCTCTACCCCTCCCCTCTCTCCCCCTCCCCTCTCTCCCCCTCCCCTCTCTCCCCCTCCCCTCTCTCCCCCTCCCCTCTCTCCCCCTCCCCTCTCTCCCCCTCCCCTCTCTCCCCCTCCCCCTCCCCTCCCTCCCCTCTCTCCCCCTCCCCTCCCTCCCCCTCCCCTCCCTCACTCCCCCACTCTCGCCCCCCCTCTCTCCTCCCCTCCTCCCCTCTCTCCTCCCCTCTCTCCTCCCCTCTCTCCCCTCTCTCCTCCCCTCTCTCCTCCCCTCTCTCCTCCCCTCTCTCCTCCCCTCTTCCCCCCCTCTCCCCCAACCCTCTCCCCCTACCCTCTCCCCCCTACCCTCTCCCCCCTCTCTCCCCCTCTCCCCCTCCCCTCCCCTCTCTGTCTCTGTCCCTCTCTCTCTGTCTCTGCCCCCTCTCTCTCTGCCCTCTCTCTCTACCCCCCTCCCACTCCCTCTCTAGACGCGCCTGCGAGTTGGGGGCTATGCGTGAGTGGATGGGGCGGGGATGGGGTAAAAGGAGCGAATGAATAATATTAATATAATATCAAGGGGGGTGGCTAGTGTGAGTGTCTGGGGGTGGTTAGTGTGTGTATGTGTGTGTGGGGGTGGTTAGTGTGTGTGAGATGCCACAGGCAGCCCCCCCCTCCCCCCTGCAACTGTGCGTTGAGGAGATGGGACCCAATGGGTCACACTTGGTCTAGTACCTTTTAAATATTGTTATTTTTCCTGCCTCAACTATCTCCTCTGGCAGCTTATTCCATATATGCACCACCCTCTTGAGTGAAAAAGTTGTCCCAGAGCTTCCAATTAAAGCTTTCCCCTCTCACCCTATACCTCTGTCCTCTGGTTCTTGACTCCCCTAAACTGAATAAAAGACTCTACGCATTCAACCTATCTATTCCTCTCATGACTTTATACACCTCTATTTGATCAAAAGTCTTAGCTTTCCCGATCTCTCCCTGTAACTCATGTCCTTTTATTATTACATGTTATCTTTGAGGGTTGTGTTTCTAGGCCTGTTGCACTACTGTAAGAATGTCGTTGCTCCTTTGTCTGATGTGGATAATTAAACACCCTTCAATCTCTTGACTTTGGTACATTGGCCTTCATCAGTCAGAGTATTGAGTATAGAAGTTGGGAGGTCATGTTGCAGTCGTATAAGACATTGGTGAGGCCGCATTTAGAGTATTGTGTTCAGTTCTGGGCTCCGTCTTATAGGAATGACGTTATCAAGCTGGAAAGGGTACAGAGAAGATTTACGAGGATGTTGCCAGGACTGGGGTCTAAGCTATAGGGAGAGGTCGAGTAGGCTGGGACTCTATTCCTTGGAGCGCAGGAGGATGAGGGTTGACCTTATAGAAGTGTATAATATCATGAGAGGAATAGATCGGGTTGATGCACAGGGTTGGTGAATCGAGGACCACAGATTTAATAGGAATCTGAGGGGTAACATTTTTGCACAAATGGTGATGGGTGTATGGAACAAGCTGCCAAAGGAGGTAGTTGAGGCTGGGACTATCCCAATGTTTAAGAAACAGTTAGACAGGTACATGGATAGGACAGGTTTGGAGGGATTTGGGCCAAACGCAGGAAGGTGGGACTGGTGTAGCTGGGACATGTTGGCCGGTGTGAGCAAGTGGGGCCGAAGGGGATGTCGTCATGCTATATCACTCTATTGCTCTATGACTTGACTTAATACCTGAACAACTAACTCTCAACTTGAACAAAAAACAAACTGCATGAGGAAATCAGTGGGTTAAACATTGGGTTTGGGCGGCACTATGGTGCAGCGGTAGAGTTGCTGCTTTACACCCCCGGAGACCCCGGTTTGATTCTGACTATGGGTGCTGTCTGTACGATGTTTGTACGTTCTCCCCGTGACCGCGTGGGCTTTCTCTGTGTATGATCGAGCTAGTGTACGGCTGATCGGTGGTCGGCGTGGACTCTGTGGGCCACACTGTACCTCTAAACTGAATAAAACTAAACTGAACTAAACTGCATCTGCAGGGAGAAAGGAATTGTGTACGTGTCTGGTCAAGACCCCGCATTGGTTGTGATGGTGGATGTGACCAAAATGTCAGCAATATTCACAAACGCTGCTTGACCAGCTGAGTTCCTCCAGCAATTTGGATTTTGCTCCATATTCCGGTATCTGCAGTCTCTCTCCCTTGTATGTCAATTCTCTGTTTGAATTATTCTCAATTATTGAGGTTTTCCACCTGGTTTTGAGATGCATCGTGTGAAGCAAAATGTTTTGCAAACCGATGAGCAGTGGATTCACCATTCGGTGAAATAATGGTCAAATGTCTTGCTCAGTTGGAACTGTGCAACTGAAGCTACACCATTGAAAGCCCGTTGAACAGAATTACTTGACTGAGTTAAGGGCCTGTCCCACACAGGCAATTTTTTCGGCGACTGTCATAGTCGTAGCAGGTCGCCGAAAAAACGGCGACTGGACCCCCCCCCAACGACAACGTCTAAGGCAACCTACCACCTAGTCAACGCCAAGCTACCGACAACCGACGACCCATTAGGACGTCCACCTACGACCACACCTACGACAACCTACGGCCACCCGCGACAAGCTACGACAAGGTACGACCCTGTCGGCGACAACTTAAGACAATTCAGTCGCCGGTACCTGTCGTCGGTTGACGTAGATTGACGTAGGTAGTCGCCAATGGAATTCACCAAAGTCAACACCGGCGACAACCTACGTCATCCTGGCGACAACCTATGACAGCACCTACGTCAGCAGAAGTCAAGCTACGCTCATTGGTGTCAAACCCACTTTCGCCGAAGATTTTTGAACATTTTAAAATCCAGCGGCGACCAGAAAGACGCTACGACTCTTTGGGCGACTGAGGAGACTACTCACGACCATACAGGCGACACCCCGGCAACCATGTGGCGACAGCCTAGTCGCCTGTCGTCGCCTAAAAAATAGCCTAAGTGCAACAGGCCCTTTAGGCACATTCTCCAACAACACATTTAGCAACATCGTCTCTTAAAGGGAAATGTGGAAACAGAATTATTATTGTATAAAAATAGTCCATTTGACCTATTGAATCTTTTCTTAGCAGTCTCATCAGTCCCATTCCTCTCTTTTCACCCCCCCCCCCCTCCCCTGGTTTAATTGTACTCATGTTTGGTATCATCTGCCCAGACACTAATTTCACTATGTTGGAACATGTGATAATAATCAATGCCACAACCAAATGTAAGCCAATACCAATAGTCCTGCAAGTTATCTTTTCTGAAATACCCATCATCTTCCCTCTTCGAAAACACCCTGGTTTACTCTCTCTCCTCATCCCTCCCAGAGAGACATTTCCAGGTCATAACTTCTCTCTAAATGTAATTTTTTTTTTACTCACAGCACAGAGGTAGGCTTGCTGTAGCAGTTGGGCAGCACAGTGGCACAGCGGTAGAGTTGGTGCCTCACAGCGCCGGAGACCCTGGTTCGATCCTGACTACGGGTGCTGTCTGTGTGGAGTTTGTACGTTTAAGAAGGAACTGCAGATGCTGGAAAAATCAAAAGTAGACAAAAAATGCTGGAGAAACTCAGCAGGTGAGGCAGCATCTATGGAGAGAAGGAATAGGCGACGTTTCGGGTCGAGACCTTTCTTCAGTCTGACGAAGGGTCTCGACCCGAAACGTCGCCTATTCCTTCTCTCCATAGATGCCGCCTCACCCGCTGAGTTTCTCCAGCAATTTTGTCTACTTTGGAGTTTGTACATTCTCCCTGTGACCATGTGGGTTTTCTCCGGGTGCTCCGGTTTCATCCCACACTTTAAAGATGTGGAGGTTTGTAAGTTAATTGGGTTTGGAAAATTGTAAAATTGGCCCTAATGTGTCGGACAGTGTTGGTGTACGGGGTGATCGCTGGTTGGCATGGACTCAGTGGGCCGAAGGGCCTGTTTCCGCGCTGTATCTCTATAGCCTAAAGTCTCACACCCCTCCTTGTTTACTTTGCTCAAAATGTTAAACTTGTGTCTCCCGCAAACTCATTTGTCCTTGAACCAATCGCCAGCAGAAAGTGTTTCTCTCTATTTACCTTGTCTTTTAGCTTGTCGGGAATATGGAACTAATTACGTGTTTGAGCTCCATAATCAACTGGGAAAATTGCAACATTTACATCCGAGGTAACATTTTGATTAAATAATTCTTCAGTTCTGTTTGATTATCGTGTTTCTTAATTACTCACAAGAGAAAAGATAGTGAAAAGGGGCGATTAGTTAAATTTCATCAACAACTTGTAGATGTAAATCACCTTCAACCAAGTATTATGTCCCAAGGTTCTACTTTGATGCATCCAAAGAGACTTTAGAACTGCGTAATGTCATTAGGTTCTTCGATGCTGGTGTTTATCAAGGCAAATGAAGCAATTCCCTGATTTGTGAGTGCTCCACTTATGATTTTTTTTTTACTGCAACATTATTGACTCTTCAGGGGATGTGCTTTCAATTCTGAAGTGACGATGAAGAGCATACTGCTTTCCGCCGGAGGGAAAACTCTTCACTGAAATACCCAAAACACATTTCACACAGCATCTTGATTTCCAAAATTTCACAAAGCAAACTATTTACCGGCAAAACGTCCCTTGCTTAAACTGAGGATTGGCTGTGGAGGACTGTCAAGAGTTATGTAGGTGCTATAGAGCTGCACGGGAAGGTAGGCGCTCTCGCCCCCACGAGTCTCGGGCAGATGGGGCTCATCAGCCTGGGAAGGCAGTCCATCTAGGAGAGGGAAAACTCTGATTTAAAACCTCCACTGCCTTGTGGCCATATCCAGTCATGGAAAAGGCTCCAGAAGTAAACCTCAAGAAAATCCAGAGTCGGAGCCTCTAAGGCAGTTCATCGTTGTCTACAACTTTGCTCTGGCAGCTCCTGTGACGGTGTTGGTGCCAAACTGTAACGGCCCTGCTGTTCCTTTGGATCGATCAGCGACGTGGAGAGGGGGGACGTGCTGCATGGGCAACAGCCTGTCCTCCATATGACATCGCCCAGGCTTGCATCCGACCACACATCACCTGCAAACTAGGATGCATCCCCCATGGTCAGTCATGACCGAAGGGGGCCTACTTACTATGTAGGTTAAATGGCTTGGTAAATGTAAATTGTAAATTGGTAAATTGTAAAAATTGTATATGTAAAAATGTTTCCAGAGTGTGTGTGTAGGATAGTGTTATGTGCGGGGATCGTTGGTCGGCATGGACCCGGTGCGCCGAAGGGCCTGTTTCCGTGCTATATCTCTAAACCAAAGTCAACTACCAACTAACATGCGGCACCATAGTGCAGCGGGTAGTGCTGCTGCCCCAACAAAGGGATTTGTTATCAAACTTTATCTTGCACTAAACGTTATTCCCTTTATCCTGTGTCTGCACACTGTAGGCGGCTTGATTGTAATCGCATGTAGTCTTTTTGCTGACTGGAGAATACGCAACAAAAAAAGCTTTTCACTGCACCTTGGTACACGTGACAATAATAAGATAAACTAAACTAAATTAAACAAAGTAACAAACAAACAAACAAATTTGCTGACGAGGACCTGCTCCACCCCAGTCATAAGGTCATACGTCATAGGAGCAGAATTGGGCCATTCGGCCCATCAAGTTTATTTGTCATTTAATCATGGCTGATCTATCTCTCCCTCCTAGTCCCATTCTCCTGCCTTCTCCCCAGAACCCCTGACACCCGTACAAATCACAAATCTATATATCACTGCCTTAAAAATGTCCACTGACTTGGCCACAGCCTTCTGTGGCAAAGATTTCCACAGATACACCACTCTCTGACTAAAGACATTCCTCCTCATCTCCTTCTTAAAAGAACGTCCTTTAACTCTGAGGCTATGACCTCTCGTTCTGGACTCTCCCACTAGTGGAAACATCTTCTCCACATCCACTCTATCCAAGCCTCTCGCTATTCGGTAATTCAGTCTTCAGTCATCCCTTCTGTCTGAAAGATGTGAAGGCCATTGGGAAATAGAAGTCGGGTTGCAGGCTGCACCTTCGTACGTATCATAGAAACATAGAAACATAGAAAATAGGTGCAGGAGTAGGCCATTCGGCCCTTCGAGCCTGCACCGCCATTCAATATGATCATGGCTGATCATCCAACTCAGTATCCTGTACCTGCCTTCTCTCCATACCCCCTGATCCCTTTAGCCACAAGGGCCACATCTAACTCCCTCTTAAATATAGCCAATGAACTGGCCTCAACTACCTTCTGTGGCAGAGAATTCCAGAGATTCACCACTCTCTGTGTAAAAAATGTTTTTCTCATCTCGGTTCTAAAAGACTTCCCCCTTATCCTTAAACTGTGACCCCTTGTTCTGGACTTCCCCAACATCGGGCACAATCTTCCTGCATCTAGCCTGTCCAACCCCTTAAGAATTTTGTACGTTTCTATAAGATCCCCCCTCAATCTTCTAAATTCTAGTGAGTACAAGCCAAGTCTATCCAGTCTTTCTTCATATGAAAGTCCTGACATCCCAGGAACCAGGAATCATGTGTATCATGACACATTTGACCCATCAGGACCACGCTGGCAGAACAAACGACTACCCCATTCCTTAAATCTTCTCTCACGCAATCACATTAACTCCGCTTTTATTGGTTTGCCATTTCCTACACTAAGGGGTAATTTACAATAGTCCACTCTTAATGGGATGTCAGAGAAAACTGGAGCACCTGCTGTAAATCTATTTAATTATAACGTCTGAGGCCAAGGACGCCAGGAGTTTATAAGAATTGATGCACTCCACGGATGAACTTGTTATTCATTTACAGCTCGTGGGTGGGACTGGCAAGGCCATCTTTTATTCCCCATCACTAGTGTATCTTGAACTCAGTGGCTTGCACTTATTGTAGGAAGGAGCTGCAGACGCTGGTTTAAACCGGAGATAGACGCAAACATGCTGGAGTAACTCAGCGGGACTGGCAGCATCTCTGGAGAGAAGGAGTGGGTGATGTTACGGATCCGTCAGTCTGAAGAAGGGTCTCGACCCGAAACATCACCCAGTCCTTCTCTCCAGAGATGCTGCCTGACCCACTGAGTTACTCCAGCATTTTGTGTCTATCTTTGGTTTGCACATTGTTCAATGCTACACTACCATTGTCTATTTATTTGTTTGTTTTAAATATATATATATATATATATACTGAACGTTTTTGTTGTTTATTATGGGTTTTACAGAGTAATAGGTTTACATCTGTTGTGCTGCTGCGTGTAAGAATGTCATTGCTCTGTTTGGGACAGATGATAGTGAAACACTCTTGATTCTTGATCAAGCTGGAAAGGGTGCAGAGAAGATTTACAAGGACGTTGCCAGGACTCCAGGGCCTGAGCTCTAAGGATAGATTGAAGAGGTTAGGACTCTATTCCTTGGTGGTAGGAGGATGAGGGGTGATCTTATAGAGGTGTACAAGATCACAGAGTCTCTTGCCCAGAGCAGGAGAATCGAGGACCAGAGGACATAGGTTTAAGATGAGGGGAGAAAAATGTAATAGGAATCTGAGGGGTAACTTTTTCACACAAAGGGTGGTGGGGGTATGGAATGAGCGGCTGGAGGAGGTAGTTGAGGCAGATATTATCGCAATGTTTATAAAACATTTAGACTGGTACATGGATAGGACAGGTTTGGAGGGATATGGGTCCAACACTGGCAGGTGGGACTAGTGTAGCTGGGACATGTTGGCCGGTGTGGGCAAGTTGGGCCGAAGAGCCTGTTTCCACACTGTATCACTCTATGACTCTCTGACTCTTGACTAGTTCTGGTCATGTGTGAACCAGACTGGGTGTAGATAGCAGATTGCCTTCTTTAACGTAATTAGTGAACCTGGTTGTCTTTTACAAAAGTACAACAGTTTCCCCATCATCAGGATCGCTCTTTACCAATAGTAGCCTTTCATTGGATAATTTGAATATGAATTTCTGCAGCTGCCAACTCTTGTTTGTAGATCATTTTCATAAGCTCATAATTTATAGGAGTAGAATAAGGCCATTCGGCCCCTCAATCTACTCCACCATTCAATCATGGCTGATCTATCTTTCCCTCTCAACCCCATTCTTCTGCCTTCTCCCCATAACCCCTGACACCCGTACTAATCAAGAATCTGTCTACATGTGCCTTAAAAATATACATTGACTTGGCCTCCACAGCCGTCTGTGGCAATTAAATTAGACTGGGCCTTTGAATTACTCAGCCAGTACCACTTTACCATGAAGCACTAGGCCAGTACACAGACAGCCAACGGCAGCTGGGTTGACGGAGCTCCTGGCTGGGGCCTGGGTCGGTGTCTGGAGAGGACCCGGCGGTGATAGTGGACAGGTCGGTGCGGCGGTCGATGATGGCGCCGACCCACGGACGAGGACGGACCACGTGGAAGTGAGGACACCGCTGCTGAGCGAAGGAACAAAGGGGGACCCGGCGCGGCGGAACCACCGTGATGGGGGGTGGGGGGGGAGTACAAAGGGGGACCCGGCGCGGCAGAACCACCGTGATGGGCGGTGGGGGGGGAGAACAAAGGGGGACCCGGCGCGGCGGTACTTTGTAACATTGTCAATGCCCTCAAGGTGGCGACTATTTGCATACCTAGGCTGTGCAAGCAAAGAATTTCAACGTGACTTGTCACATGTGACAATAAAGTATTCATTCCTTCATTCATTCATTTGATATTTTACAGCCTCATTTGGTCAAAAGGTCTCAGATTCTTTGCATTCGGCCTGCAATAAATTACGTTTTAAATTTGTCATTTCCTTCTTGATTTTCATTATTTTCTTGCATTGTCGTCATCATTAAAAGCGCTCTCTGGAAATACCGTGTATGCACCTTTACGATAACATGGAAGTGTGCACCATTGGAGAAAATCTTGGCAGGCTGATGAAAGGGATTAAGGAAGTCTCTCGTGCTGTTTACACAGCCCTTGACGATGAAAATTGTTATTTCGAGGAAGATTGACAGTAAAGGGGATATCAGCCAGCAACAATATTCACACTGACATGTTCCAAAGTGACTACAACATATTTCTAAAAGTCTCAGATCAGCACTGTCTCTACATATGAGAGACTGATCATGAAGGAGCAGAGAAGGCGTTAAGAATTAATCAGGGCAGTCACAGTGGCGCAGCGGTAGAGTTGCTGCCTTACAGCGCTTGCAGCAACGGAGACCTGGACTCGATCCCGTACGGGTGCTGTCTGTATGGAGTTTGTACATTCTCCCCGTGACCTGAGTGGGTTTTCTCCGAGATCTTCGGTTTCCTCCCACATCCCAAAGACGTACAGGTTTGTAGGTAACATGGCTTGGTGTATCTGTAAATTGTCCCTAGTATGTGTAGGGTAGTGTTAATGTGCTGGGACTGCTGGTCGGTGCGGACCCGGTGGGCCGAAGGGCCTGTTTCCGCGCTGTATCTTGAAAATTAAACATCAATGCTGCTAGAGTCACACACAGGGTGGATGAGGACTGTAGATTTCGTCTTTGGTGGGCGTAATAAATTTATTTTGAGATCATCTGCTGGTTTTATGCTTATTATTACTGAAACTAGATTTTCATTGTCTCAAATTCCTAATTTATTAGACTTGTTGAATATATCTTTCCCAGCTGCTGAGATGGATTTCAAGGTTGCTTTTTTGACCAGGGGTCAATAGACAATAGACAATAGACAATAGGTGCAAGATTAGGCCATTCGGCCCTTCGAGCCAGCACCGCCATTCAATCTGATCATGGCTGATCATCCCCAATCAGTACCCCGTTCCTGCCTTCTCCCCATATCCCCTTCTCCCCATATCTTTAAGAGCCCTATCAAGCTCTCTCTTGAAAGTATCCAGGGAACCGGCCTCCACCGCCCTCTGAGGCAGAGAATTCCACAGACTCACAACTCTGTGTGTGAAAAAGTGTTTCCGCGTCTCTTTTCTAAACGGCTTACCCCTTATTCTTAAACTGTGGCCCCTGGTTCTGGACTCTCCCAACATCGGGAACATGTTTCCTGCCTCTAGCGTGTCCAAACCCTTAATAATCTTAAATGTTTCAATAAGATCCCCTCTCGTCCTTCTAAACTCCAGAGTGTACAATCCCAGCCGCTCCATTCTCTCCAGGTATGGTCCAGGTTTGTGACCGCTGGCCTCGGAGCTGGACCAACGCAGTGCTACACAAAAGGTCACAAAGTGCTGGAGTAACTCAGCTGGTCAAGCAGCATTCGCAAGTTGATAAGAGCAGAATTAGAATGTGTAAGAGTGTGACCTGTGGGATAAGAGGGTTATGTAAAATGTTATGCAAATGTTTAACCACATCTTTTCTTCTGTGACCCTCCTGAATATCCACAAGGCTGGAACACAGTGGCAATATTAGCTTCGTAGTCAGAAACTGTTTGCGAGATATTATCAGAATGGGTACTTTAGCTAAGTCAGTGAAGCCTCCAAATGGAAACCCTGCCGAGTAACTGAAGGACCTGCTTGTTTGCCGGTGGTTTTTCATTTCAACGAACACTTGGTGGTTTCTGCGAGAGAGAGAAGCTGGTGGCGAAGATTTGAACTTTGGGCTTTTCAATAATAATAATAATAATAATATATTTTATTGTCATTGCACGTCAGTGTGACCAAATGCTAAATGTAACTTCACGTCAAATGTGAAAATATATTGAACTTGTCTTCCCACTTGAAAGCCAATAGAAGTGAAACTTCATCTTAAGTGTATCTCCATTAGTGCCACACAATGTGGAAACAGGCCCTTCGGTCCACGATGGCCCTCATGAACCCTTCCACACTAATATTACACTGATCCTGGTTCATTCTCACCGCATTCCCATCAACTCCCGCCAGATTCTACCACTCACCGACATATTAGTGGCAATTATCAGTGGACAGTTAACCAACTGCGGTCACGGTGGCGCAGCGGTAGAGTTGCTGCCTTACAGCGAATGCCGCGTCGGAGACCCCGGTTCGATCCCGACTACGGGCGCTGTCTGTACGGAGTTTGTACGTTCTCCCCCTGATCTGCGTGGGTTTTCTCCGAGATCTTCAGTTTCCTCCCACACTCCAAAGACGTACAGGTTTGTAGGTTAATTGGCTTGGTGTAAGTGTAAGAATTGTCCCTAGTGGGTGGAGGATGGTGTTAGTGTGCGGGCATCGCTGGTCGGCGCGGACCTGGTGGGCCGAAGGGCCTGTTTCCGCGCTGTATCTCTAAAACTAAAACAACCAAACCCGCAAGTCTCTGGAATGCGGGAAGAAGCCAGAGCACTTTAGGGCGGCACGGTGGCGCAGCGGTAGAGTTGCTGCCTTACAGCGCCAGACACCCGGGTTCGATTCTGACTGCGGGCGCTGTCTGTATGGAGTTTGCACGTTCTCCCTGTGACACGCGTGGGATTTTCACCGGGTGCTCCGGTTTCCCCCCCACACTCCAAAGGCATGCAGGTTTGTAGGTTGATTGGCCTCTGTAAATTGTACAATTGCCCCTTAGTGTGTAGGATAGAACTAGTGTAGGGGTAAGCATTGGTCGGCGTTGACTGGGTGGATGGATGTAGATCCCATTTCCACGCCGTATCTCTAAAACTAAAAACTAAAGCTAAAACACTTGGAGGAAACACATACGGTCACGGGGAGAAAGCACAAACTCTGTACAGAGGGCACCCTTTGGTCAGGATCGAACCCGGGTCTCTGGTGCTGTAAGGCAGCAACTCTACCGCTGCGCCACCGAGTCGTCCATATGATATTCACATCCTACTCCAATGGGACTAAAAATGTCCCTCCCATGATGGATTTATACTCAAGGTTCTGCTTCCTCAGCCACCACCTGGACAAATTAAGCTTGCTGCAAAGTACTGTTCCTTCTGAAGCTTCAATCATGGCCGATCTATCTCTCTCTCTCTCAACCCTATTCTCTTGCCTTCTCCCCATAACCCCTGACACCTTTACAAAGGAAGAATCTGTCAATCTGCTTTAAATATACCCATTGACTTGGCCTCCACAGCCTTTTGTGGCAAAGATTGTGGAATTCAATGCTCACTAAAGGAAAGATAGACACAAAAAGCTGGAGTGACTCAGCGGGTCAGACAGCATCTCTGGAGAGAAGGAATAGATGATGCTTCGGGTCGAGACACTTCTTCAGACCCGCTGAGTTACTCAACCAGCATCTGCAGTTCCATCCTACACATTAACTAAAGGCAATGCAGGATATGGTGAAACTGGTATCGTTTATTATCCACTGGTACTGAGACACAGTGAAAATCTTTGTGTGCCGTCCAGGTAAATCATACCATATGTGAGTACATGAGGTAGTGTGAAAGAGACAATAAACAGCGCAGAGAATAGTCACAAAAAGCTGGAGTAACTCAGCGGGTCAGACAGATTCGCTGTAGAAAATGAATAGGTGACGTTTCGGGTCGAGACCCTTCTTCAGACTTCAGTCAGGGGAAAGGGGACCGAGAGATATAGATGGTGGTGCAGAGAGATAATATATTTCAGAACTCTTGTAAGAGAGAGAACGTCTTTAAAGTGTAGGGTATCGTGTTACATATACAGAGAAATTGCTGTTTAAAGAAAGTGCAAGGGCTGCAACAAGGTGGCCCAGCGGTAGAGTTGCTGCCTTACAGCGCTTGCAGCCCCAGAGACCCGGGTTCGATCCTGACTACAGGTGCTGTCTGTACAGAGTTTGTACGTTCTCCCCGTGACCTGCGTGGGTTTTCTCCGAGATCTTCGGTTTCCTCCCACACTCCAAAGACGTACAGGTTTGTTGGTTAATTGGCTTGGGTTTGTACACTTGGTATAAGTGTGAATTGTCCCTAGTGTGTGTAGGCTTGTGTTAATGTGCGGCGATCTCTGGTCGGCGCGGACTTAGTCGTCCGAAGGGCCTGTCTCTGCTCTGTATCTCTAAACTAAACTATGTAGGGAAAAGGCTATAACATTTAGTGCATGATGAAAATCCAGTGTCCGTCCTTCTCTAATCTAAGCAGAGGTGAGTCACTCAGGACACTTGCTTTCCACTTGACAGTACAGTACATTGACACAAATTGGAAATGGCACGATGAATATGCTTCATTGGACTGAAGGGAATACGGCTCTGTCACTAAATCCCTCTCTTCATTAAAGCGAGCAACATCTCCTTGTTATGAACCAAATATATTTTCATCAGTGGATCCTCTTTTTGATTAAGGCCGTGTTAAAGATGATGCTTAATGCAAAACCTTTATTCTGATTGGTTTGCCACATTGAGGCGGTATTATCTATAATTTAAGGATTAAATGTGGCATTGGTAGTTGATTTAATTTGGATCGGCTCACAGTCATTCCTTCCCCAGAGCGAACTCTATTTACTTTAAACAAGACCCCATAGCCAGTGAAGTATAAACAGCAGCTCATATTTTGCTTGGGCAGCTTATACCCCAGCGGTATGAATATTGACTTCTCTGTCTTTAAGTAACCCTTGCTTTCCCGCTCTCTCCATCCCTCCCCCTTTCCCAGTTCTCCGTTCAATCTGACTGACCCCCTGATTCAATGCTACTTCTGTATGCTTTGTTGTCATCTTCTCCTAGCTAACAGTGATCTATTCTCCATTTTCCTTGAGCTTCATCCCCTTTGATGTCTCGTCTTCACACCTTACACTTCCTTATCTCTGTGTCTCCCTCTCCCTTGACTCTCAGTCTGAAGGAGGGTCATGACCCAAAACATCGCCTATTCCTTCTCTCCAGAGATGCTGCCTGTCCCGCTGAGTTACTCCAGTATTTTGTGTCTATCTTCGGTGTAAACCAGCGTCTGCAGTTCCTTCCTACACAGAAACCTCACTGGCTGACGTGGTAGATTTTCTAAGAAATATCTGAATTACTGTCAAGCTGAAGTGCGGTGGCATATTCAAGCAAAAACTAGGCATGATAATGCAGATGTTAGAAACCGAAGATGAAAAAAAGAAATTGTCCAACAGGTCATAGAAACATAGAAACATAGAAACATAGAAAATATGTGCAGGAGTAGGCCATTCGGCCCTTTGAGCCTGCACCGCCATTCAATATGATCATGGCTGATCATCCAACTCAGTATCCTTCCTGTACCTGCTTTCTCTCCATACCCCCTGATCCCTTTAGCCACAAGGGCCACATCTAACTCCCTCTTAAATATAGCCAATGAACTGGCCTCAACTGCATTCTGTGGCAGAGAATTCCAGAAATTCACCACTCTCTGTGTAAAAAATGTTTTTCTCATCTCAGTCCTAAAATATTTCCACTTTATCCTTAAACTGTGACCCCTTGTTCTGGACTTCCCCAACATCGGGAACAATCTTCCTGCATCTAGCCTGTCCAACCCCTTAAGAATTTTGTAAGTTTCTATAAGATCCCCCTCAATCTTCTAAATTCTAGCGAGTACAAGCTGAGTCTATCCAGTCTTTCTTCATATGAAAGTCCTGACATCCCAGGAATCAATCTGGTGAACCTTCTCTGTACTCCCTCTATGGCAAGAATGTCTTTCCTCAGATTAGGAGACCAAAACTGTACGCAATACTCCAGGTGTGGTCTCACCAAGACCCTGTACAACTGCCGTAGAACCTCCCTGCTCCTATACTCAAATCCTTTTGCTATGAATGCTAACATACCATTTGCTTTCTTCACTGCCTGCTGCACCTGCATGCCTACTTTCAATGACTGGTGTACCATGACACCCAGGTCTCGTTGCATCTCCCCTTTTCCTAATCGGCCACCATTCAGGTAATAGTCTACTTTCCTGTTTTTGCCACCAAAGTGGATAACCTCACATTTATCCACATTATACTGCATCTGCTATGAATTTGCCCACTCACCAGCCTATCCAAGTCATCTTGCAGCCTCCTAGCATCCTCCTCACAGCTAACACTGCCCCCCAGCTACGTGTCATCCGCAAACCTGGAGATGTTGCTTTCAATTCCCTCTTCCAAATCATTAATATATATTGTAAATAGCTGGGGTCCCAGCACTGAGCCTTGCGGTACCCCACTAGTCACTGCCTGCCATTCTGAAAAGGACCCCAGGTCAGGTGGCAACTATGAAAAGGAAGAGAAGGGAAAAAGTGAGCAAAAGAGAGAAATTCTCCCATCTATTATTAAAGGGTTTTTAATAACTCCAGACAGTATATATTTGCATTAGTTTAATTATGGTTAAGTTAGGATGACTTTTCAGTGAACTGAATATTGATGTGACGATATTGGTGAAGTGGTGGAGTTGCTGCCTCACAGGGACCTGGGGTTCGATCCTGACCACAGGTGCTGTCTGTACGGAGTTTGTACGGAGTTTGTACGTTCTCCCTGTGATCCCTTGGGTTTTCTCCGGGTGCTCTGGTTTGTTCCCGCACTCCAAAGGCACGTGGCTTTATAGGTTAGGGTAAATAGTTGTCACCTGAGGGGGCGCTGTCCTGTGTGCGGCTGCCCAGCCAGCAGCTGTCTGTCCTTTCATCTTTTATTTTTTTATTTTAGTTAGTTAAGTGGTTTGTTTGGAGGTCTAGACTTTTTTGTGTGGGAGGGGGAAGGGGAAAACTACCTTTCAGGGTCCCTACCTGGCCGGAGAGGCAGCTTTTCTCCGGGCTGCAGCTTCGACCCGTCCTCGCGGCCTACCAGCGGGCCTGGAGCGGCGTTTCCTGTCGGGGACCGCCCAGAACCTTGGCTTCGGCGGCGGCACAGCGCTGGAGCGCTATCGCGGAGCGGGCGATGCCTTGCCTGGGTCGCCGCGCTGGAGCTCCAGTGAGCTGAGGATCGCTGGAGAAAACATCGCGGAGCTGCGGAACTGTGGAGCGACCAGCTGTGGGTGGCGGCGCTGAACTTGACACCGGGAGCCTGGGATCTCTAGATGAGATCGCCATTTGTGGAGCTCCAACCGGCGCGGCCTTGTTGGCTTCGGAAGCCGCGGCCCCCAGTGTGGAAGCGGCCGTTCCAGGGTTCCCAGGCCGCTGGGAGGACTCTCGCGACGCCGGAGCAACATCACTCGGCGAGAACGGCCTGGAACATCGGGCCTCCATAGTGGCAACTGTGGAGGCCTCAGTGGGCCCGACTATGGGTGAACTGGGGTTGGGGACTGGACTTTGTGCCTTCACTCATGGTGAGAGCCATTGTGGGGGGATGTTCAGTGTTAAGACTATCTTGGTGTTATGTCTATATTCTCTTTTTTGTGTGCTGTATAATGGCAAAAAGCATTTCACTTCACTACACCTGGGTGTATGTGAATGTGACTAATAAAAATACCTTGAACCTTGAATTGTCTCTCGTGTGTTGGATAGAACTAGCGTGTGGGTCGGTGGGGACTGGGTGGGCTCAAGGACTTGTTTCCAAGCTGTAACTAAAACTAAACTATAAAGTGGCAGGTTGAAGTGATACAATAACGGTAGAAAGACATTTCTGGCTTACATAAAAATGGATTTATGAACTGTTTTAATAATCTGTAAGTATGAAGTACATGCAACAGGAGCAACTGGAAATCATGAATGGACATCATCGTGTCAACATAGGCAAACTCCAACCTTCAATGCCCCACCACTCCTCACACCTCACACAAGACACACATGTGGGTGAACTTCCAGGTCTTTATTTTCCAGGTGGGAAAGGTTTAAAGTTTAGAGATACAGCATAGAAACAGGCCCCGCGGCCCACGGGGTCCGCGCCGACCAATGATCACCCGTTCATGAATTCTATGTTATCCCTCTTTCACATCCCGCAGTTTACAGAAGCCAATTAACCTGCAAACCCGCACGTCTTTGGAACGCGGGAGGAAACCGGAGCACCCGGAGAAAACCCACGGGGTCACAGGGAGTACATGTAAACTCCGCATAGGCAGCATAGGTTTGGGAATTGCTCTGCCCAGACAAGAAGGCTCTGCAGAGAGTAGTGCGTTCGGCCGAACACACTATGGGAACTATACTCGCCCCCCTGCAGGAACTATACATCAGGAGGTGCAGATCCAGAGCCAATAAGATCATGGGAGACCCACCCTTGCAACGGACTGTTCCAGCTACTACGGTCAGGCAAACACCTCCGTTGCCATGCTGTGAGAACAGAGAGGTTGAGAAGGAGTTTCTTCCCAGAGGCCATTAGGAGTGTAAACTCCTATCTCACCAGGGACTAACGTTACTGTACCACTCTACTGTGTTTTAAAAATTGCTGTTTTTTGTTTTTCCCCTGTTTTTTTCCCCTTTTTCCTTCCGCCCACAATATTTAATATGTAAAAGAATATGTGACTCTATTCTTCCATTCTGTTTGTAGTTTGTATGTTTGTTTTTTTTGCACAATCCTTGAGCATTGCCACTTTTCATTTCACTGCACATCTCGTATGTGTATGTGACAAATAAATTTGACTTGACCCATAATCATGATCGAACCTGAGTCTCTGGTGCTGTGAGGCTGCAACTCTACCGCTGCACCTGATGGTTGAAGGGAAATATAATCCACTTGGTTCACATCTCAAGCTGCAAATCTTATATATAATCATTGTTAAACAAAGAGCGTGAATCTATCACATTATTGCTGAAAGCTTGGAAAGGGAGAGGTCAAAATTTGACATCATGCATGGTGTGGTTAGGTGATAAGAAGGTGATAAGTGGATTAACCATTCAATTTCATGCTCATTAATTATCAATATAATGACAGCCATTTATTGTAGGTGACAAGAACGTGATGTACAGTATCCTGAATGTAGACGCAATGTGTAGGAAGGAACTGCAGATACTGGTTTAAACCAAAGATAGACACAAAATGCTGGAGTAACTCAACGGGTCGGGCAGCATCTCTGGAGAGAAGGAATGGGTCTCTCTCTAACTTCTACAGGTGCACAGTAGAGAGCATGCTGACCGGTTGCATCGTGGCTTGGTTCGGCAACTTGAGCGCCCTGGAGAGGAAAAGACTACAAAGAGTAGTAAACACTGCCCAGTCCATCATCGGCTCTGACCTCCCTTCCATCGAGGGGATCTATCACAGTTGCTGCCTCAAAAAGGCTGGCAGCATCATCAAGGACCCACACCATCCGGGCCACACACTCATCTCCCCACTACCTTCAGGTAGAAGGTACAGGAGCCTGAAGACTGCAACAACCAGGTTCAGGAACAGCTACTTCCCCACAGCCATCAGGCTATTAAACCTGGCTTGGACATAACACTGAACTTCACTAGCCAATACTGTTATTTGCACTTTATCAGTATATTGACCATTGTGTATATATTTATAGAATGCCTTGTAATAAATGCCTACTATGTTCTGTTGTGCTCAAGCAAAGCAAGAATTTCATTGTCCTACCAGGGACACATGACAATAAACTCACTTGACTTGATTTGGGTGATGTTTCGGGTCGAGACCCATCTTCAGACTGAGAGTCAGGGGAATGGGAAACGAGAGATATAGGCGGTGATACAGAGAGATAGAAAACAAATGAATGAAAGATTTGCAATCAGGTAACGATGATAAAGGAAACAGGCCATTGTTAGCTGAGGTCTAGGTGAGAACGTGTTACAGACATTGAGACTCAACGAGACGGCTTTGAAGCTCGTACAGCGACTTAGGTGGGGGAGGGACGGAGAGTGAGGGGATGCTGGGGTTACTTGAAGTTAAATAAATCAATATTCATATCAGTGGGCATGGGCGGAAACCCTGGGGGGGGACAGGGGGACACCCCCCCATGTTTCGAGAGGGTGGGGGACAATCCCCCCCATGTTTTGTAATCCGGGTTTTAAAACATGGTGAAAAAAAAACTATTAAAAATCTCCGCTTTCCGCGAGACAGTGGGGGTGGGACGGATGATCTAGGGTGCCGATTGGACGAGAGAGACGTTGGTCAGCAGGCAGTGGGGAGGGGGACTATGATGATTCAGCGCGATGATTGGAGGAGGGAGGTGTCAGTCAGAGGCAGAAGTAGGGGGGGTGGGACTGAGGGTAGAGCGCGGTGATTGGAGGAGGGAGACGTCCTGGTGGAGCAAAGACCATAGAGCGGAGTTTGAATCAGCCCGTTCGCGGGGCTTCTCATCGCCCGGCCCGGCACAGCTTAATATCGGCCGCGGGATCTTCCATTGCCCCGCGGTCAAATTGCTGCATCGAGGCGATCGAGGCTCCCGATGTTGAAGCCCCCGCCAGACGATGAAACTCCGCGAGCGGGCCGATTGAAGCCTCGCGATTCGGGGCGGACAAAGCTGCTGTTGCTGGAGTTCGGAGTCAGTCACCAACCAGGTCAGCTTCTGATGTCATCGTCCACAGGACCCATGCATCTCTGGAGAAAAGGAATAGGTGACGTTTCGGGTCAAAACCCTTCTTCACACTATTTATTTAGTCCTTTTTCGTTTTTAGTTTCTTTGGTCCTCGGCAATAAGGGATCACGTGATTGCAGTTAAGTGATTCAAAAGGTGTAGACTTAATTTAGAGTAATGTTAATCTTTAATAGATTTCTACATGAAGGGCAATCACTTGTAACCTTACCAACAGTCCACATTCTCAGTCTGCCTGGACCTGGTTGTCAAACCCTTTAATTCCCCTTGTAACCTTACCAACAGTCCACATTCTCAGTCTGCCTGGACCTGGTTGTCAAACCCTTTAATTCCCCTTCCCATACTGACCTTTCTGTCATGGGCCTCCTCCACTGTCAAACTGAGATCAAACACCAATTGGAGGAACGGCACCTCATTTTTTTCTTAGGCAGCTTACAACCCAGTGGCAGGCACGGAAATAGCTATCAAAGTTTGGGGGGGGGGGGACGGACACACACACACACGCACGCACGCACGCACGCGCACGCGCGCACACGACAGGCTTCAGCCATGGGTTGAGTCACTTCAGCATTTTGTGTCTATCTTGAGGACTAAACTAAGATCAGTGGACATCAGTTGGACGGAAAAATCAAATGCAAGCGGGTACAGCTGTAAGGTGAGAGGGGCAAAGCTTAAAGGGCCTGTCCGACTTAGGCGATTTTTCAGCGGACTGCCGGCGACTGTCAAGTTTGCGGCACTTGCCTGAAAAACCGGGAACTGGAATGGCGACTGTCAGAGTGGAACACACACACACGCACGCACGCATGCAAGGCAGGGGCCAGGGAAAGCGGGGGGGAGCGCTGTCTGAAATTCACACGGTGCAAAGCCAAGGTGATACAGACACACACCGCGATGAACAGGAAGGTTAAGACGGCTAGCACTGTGTACGGTAAGTCCTTTAAAAGAGGCCGGGGGGGGGGGGGGGGGAAGAAGGGGAGATAAGGGGGAGGAGGGGGGGGGGGAGAAGGGGGGAAAAGGAGTGGAGACAATTTTTAGAAGCCAGACAACTTTTAATAAGCCAGAGATACACAGCTGTGAGGTTCGGCGGGCATTTAACATTACCGGTCGGTTACCCTTGGATCTGAAAACCCGTGCTTACGTTTTTTTCCCCAATGAGCCAATGAAAATGCCCAGTCAGCAAAGGCGATTGACCAAAACTACCTACGACTACCCATAACTACATGGCGACCCCACTACCACTGCACCTACGACCACAAAAGTATTGATTTTCACCACGGCGACCAATTTTTGGTTGCAGAAAATTTGTCAACATGTTGAAAAATTTGCGATGACCATACTGAGGTCGCGACTAGTTCCCAGAATGCGGGAACTCCTCGCGACCATGAAGGAGACTCACCAGAGACCATCAGCGAACATGTGGCAATCATGAGGCGAGCGCAGTCTCCTGCACTCGCCTAAAAAGTCGCCTATGTGGGACAGGCCCTTAATGGAGACGACGGGACAACTTTTTTCCACAGAGGGGAGTGAGTGTCTGGAACGCGCTGTCAGGGTTGGTGGTTGAGTAGGAAAAAATAGTGGCATTTAAGAGGTATTTAGATAGGCATATAATGATATGCAGAGAGTGGAGGGATATGCGTTATGTGCAGGTAGATAAGCGATGGTCTTGGCATCATGTTTGGCACAGACATTGTGGGCTGAAGGGCTTGTTCATGTGCTGTACTGTTCTATGTTCAGTGAACAGGAAGGCAGATTATTATCTGAATGATGTCAGATTAGGAAAAGGGGAGGTGCAACGAGACCTGGGTGTATTTGTACATCAGTCACTGAAAGTAAGCGAGCAGGTACAGCAGGCAGTGAAGAAAGCTAATTGCATGTTGGCCTTCATTACGAGAGGATTTGAGTTTAGGAGCAAGGAGGTCCTACTGCAGTTGTACAGGGCCCTGGTGAGACCGCACCTGGAGTATTGTGTGCAGTTTTGGTCTCCTAATTTGAGGAAGGGCATTCTTGCTATTGAGGGAGTGCAGCGTAGGTTCTCCAGGTTAATTCCCGGGATGGCGGGAATGACATATGGTGGAAGAAATGATCGACTAGGCTTATATTCACTGGAATTTAGAAGGATTAGAGGGGATCTTATAGAAACATATACAATTCTTAAGGGATTGGACAGGCTAGATTGAGGAAAAATGTTCCCGATGTTGGGGGAGTCCAGAACCAGGGGTCACACTTTAAGAATAAGGAGTAGGCCATTTAGAACTGAGATGGGGGAAATCTTTTTCACCCAGAGAGTTGTGAATCTGTGGAATTCTCTGCCACAGACGGCAGTGGAGGCCAATTCACTTTATGTATTCAAGAGTGAGTTAAAAATGCTCTTAGGGCTAATGGAATCAAGGGATATGGGGAGAAAGCAGGAACAGGGTACTGATTCTGGATGATCAACCATGATCATATTGAATGGCGGTGCTGGCTCAAAGTGCCGAATGGCCTACTCCTGCACCTATTTTCTATGTTTCTATGTTTCTAGTTCTATGTTCTATTATCGTGAGGTGCTGCTGCAGAACTAAAGATAGTGCAGTTAAACTGAATTTGTTCAGCAACTATAATAAAGCTCGGCCATGCAACATCCCATTTAGAGAATCACCTCTTGACAGTTACCTCCAATTCCATTAATGTTGGATTGTAATTGGCATGTAAGAAATTGTGTTTCTTATTTTCTTTTTGTGCTTTGGTAATTGAATTCTGTCCTTGATTTGTGTATTGTGGTGTATTTATATTTAATTTACTCCGATTATGTGTTTCGTACTTTTGTGATTTTATGCCTTGTAAGGTGTCCTTGGGTGTTAGAAAGGCACCAGCAAATAAAATGAATTAATATTATTATTATTATTATGTAGCAGCAGTATTAGATTGACCGGCAAGTCGATAGATTGCTTTTCCCCTGAAACTTAAATGTAATATCCCTTTAGGTCTCAGTCGAGTCAATCAGTGATCATTTTTTGGTATAACCCAGCTGTAACACACTCTGTTATGTGACTCATCATAGCCACAGTGCTTCCCACCATTGAAAGCATCAACAATATGCACAGCTTCAATAAAGCACGTCTATCATCGAGGATCATTACCATCTGACTGTACCCTCTTCTCACTTCTACCGTCGTCGCCGATTAACTGGATTCTGACAACTTCCATTCATTTTCCAGACACTTTTATTTAGTTTAGAGATACAGCGTGGAAACAGGCCCTTCGGCCCACTGGGTCCACGCCGGCCAGCGATCCCCGCACATTAACACACTATCCTACACCTACTACAATTTTTACATTTACCAAGTCAATTAACCTACAAACCTGTACGTCTTTGGAGTGTGGGAGGAAACTGGAGATCTCGGAGAAAACCCACGCAGGTCACGGGGAGAACGTACGAACTTGGGAAAGATAGATTCAACAAGTCTAATAAATTAGGAATTTGAAATGAAAATCTAGTTTCAGTAATGGCGAGCATAAAACCAGCAGATGATCTGAAAATAAATCGCTCACCAAGGAAGAAATCTACAGTCCTTATCCACCCTGTGTGTGACTCCAGCAGCATAGAGTCTGAAGAAGGGTCTCGACCTGAAACGTCGCCTATTTCCTTCGGTCCATAGATGCTGCCTCACCTGCTTCTCCAGCATTTTTGTCTACCAGCAGCATTGATGTTTAGTTTTAGTTTAAGAGATACAACGCGGAAACAGGCCCTTCGGCCAACCGGGTCCGCACCGACCAGTGATCCCAGCACATTAACACTACCCTACACACACTAGGGACAATTTACACATACAACAGGCCAATTTACCTACAAACCTGTACGTCTTTGGAATGTGGGAGGACACCGAAGATCTCGGAGAAAACCCATGCAGGTCATGGGGAGAACGTACAAATTCCGTACAGACTGCGCCCGTAGTCGGGATCGAACCCAGTGTAGCGGCAGATTATTATATCGTTCAAGAGATCGCTCCGTTATCTCTCTAGCCACTCTGGAGAATGCATGGCATTAAGAATATGTCGTTTGGATACGCATGTAATTTCTCCACGTCCTTCAGTTCAAAGCTTCTCAAAAGATAATTCTTTTTTTATACCAAAAGATAAAAGACACAGTCTTTTGATTAATAGTTTCTTTATTGTTGAAGAAAAACAGTAAGATATTCATCCAACCTTCTTCTTTTACTCGTACACTTTAAACTTCGTCAAACTTCACCTTATCGCTTATAAACGTTAGAAAACTTTCATGGTCAAAAAGTTACACCTTCAGCCATGGTCTTCCGAACTTAACTAACTAGATAACAGCTTCTGCGCCAGAAGCCCAGCAGCAAACAGGCCACCGACTACGTAATAAATCCCAGCCACATACTTACGGACAGACTAAAATGAAAAGGCAAATTCCATAATTAATGACACACAAAATAAACCAAATGGCCACTACACCCGGGTCTCAGCGTTGCATTCGCTGTAGTGCCCCTGTCCCACTTAGGAAACCTAAACAGAAACCTCTGGTGACCTTGTGCCCCACCCAAGGTTTCCGTGAGGTTCCCGGAGGTTTTGGTCACTCTCCCTAATGGTGGAAAGTGGTTTCCTCGTAGTCGAGGCTTCTTCTATGTTCCTGCGATTATTTCAACAAAATCAAAACCGGCCTCGACTAAAAATAGGTTGCCGTTTGGTCGAAGCCAGTGGAGTGGGGTCGCTATTTACTTACTGGCAGTCGAAGGCAATCTCCTTCGCTGACAGGCCATTTTGATTGGCTCATTGGAATTTTCAGCAAAGATCCTGTCGGATCTTTGGTTTTCAGGACCTAGAAGATCCGCCGGAAGGTAAAATGCTCACTAACTTTATTAAACTTCTTAAAACTGTCTCCGCTCCTTCTCTCTCCCCTTCTCTCTCCCCTTCTCTCTCCCCTTCTCTCTCCCCTTCTCTCTCCCCTTCTCTCTCCCCTTCTTTCCCTCCCTCCTGCGCTCTCTAAAGGACTTACCGTACTCTGTGGCAGCCGTTTACCTTCCTCTTCATCGCGCAGACAGCGCTCCTCCGCTGTCCCTGGCCCCCACCTTCGCGATGTGTGTGTGTGTGTGTGTGTGTGTGTGCGGTCGGTTGCAAAGATCCTGCAGGATCTTTGGTCAGTAGATGCAGCTCACGCTTCGGTCGAGGCTCTCCAGGCTAGTGACCAAAACCTCTGGCGACTCATGGAAACCTTGGGTGGGGCGCAAGGTCACCAGAGGTTTCCGTTCAAGTTTCCTAAGTGGGACAGGGGCATAAAAGGCAGCAACTCTACCGCTGCGCCACCGTGACCAAAACTTTATTTACGTGCACAATGAGAGCAGCACAGTTCCACTTACTGCTCTACTCTGACATCCCACTCAGAGAGGTCAACTTCTTATACAGATTTTGACCCTTGAAATTGTGCGCACTTTCTAATTTCTTATCATCAATAACAATACGTTCTCAAAACATTAATATACAAATGCAATAACTCCGAGACAAGTAAACCTACAGTGCATGCTAATTAATCCTTTATTTAATTCTCGACCCTGACCTCGGGTGCTGTCTGTCTGGAATCTGTACATTCTCCCTGTGACCATGTGGGTTTTCTCCAGGTGCTTTGGTTTCCTCCCACATCCCAAAGACGTGAAGGTTGGCAGGTTAATTGGCTCTCTGTAAATTGCTCCCAGTGTGTAGGGAATGGGTGCGAAAGTAGTATAAGATAGAACTAGTATGTGAATGGATGATGGATGGTCGGCACGGACCCGGTGGGCCTAAGGGCCTGTTTTCATGCTGTAATCTCCAAATGAAACTTAAACTGAATTAATCAAAGAAAACCATTTGAATTTTCATTGAGTGGACTGCAATAGAATGGAGTTTCTTCTGTGCAAAGAAGCAGCAGTGAAGAACACAAATTATTCACTGCTTCATCATGCATCAAGCTCACACCAATTACTTGTTCCAATCTCCATTAATTCTCAGTAGGAACAATACTGATATTAAAGAATTGGTCTCTCTGATAATGCCCACAGTTTAAATTGTTTGTAAAATCATCCAGGGAGTTCACATCCTTTGGAGTTATCACTCACTGATAAGCTTTGCATACTAATATTGGCCTGAAGATTGTAACTTAGTTAATGGGTATATAATGAAAAGTAAAAGGTGCCCTTGGTAATGCTGTTCTGAAAATGACTTGATTTGAATTGTGTCTTCTTATTAATCACTACACGCAGGACAGAAAACGTTGCGTAAAAAACGTCAGGTTTCATTCTTTATATAGTTAGGATCATTCTATTGACATGAAAATAAGGCTGGAAGCGTAACAAAATAATCTTAAAGGTACAGTTGTTTAAGAAGGAACTGCAGATGCTGGAAAATTGAAGGTAGACAAAAATGCTGGAGAAACTCAGCGGGTGAGGCAGCATCTATGGAGCGAAGGAAATAGGCAACGTATCGGGCTGAAGAAGGGTTTCGGTCCGAAACGTTGCCTATTTCCTTCGCTCCATAGATGCTGCCTCACCTGCTGAGTTTCTCAGGCATTTTTGTCTACCTTATAGGTACAGTCTGTGATTTTTCCTTCTTATCCTCTTTCTTTCAACTTCATGGACAGGAGTTGCAGTGAGGTGGTCACACCTGGGATACAGGCAGACAGTAGATGGGTGACCACCAGGAAATGGATTAGGCAGAGAGTGCAGGAATCCCCTGTGGCTATTCCGATCTACAACAGTATGCGTTTTCACACCTTACACTTCCTTATCTCTGTGCCTCCCTCTCCCCTGACTCTCAGTCTGAAGAAGGGTCTCGACCGGAAACGTCGCCCATTCCTTCTCTCCAGAGATGTTGCCTCACCCGCTGAGTTACTCCAGCATTTTGTGTCTATCTTTGGTGTAAACCAGCATCGGCAGTTCCTTCCTACACAAGCCCCTTTGAATACCTGTCAGAGGAGAGCAGGAGATGTCTATGACACTGAGCCTGGCTCTGAGGCACAGCAAGGAAGGGCGAAATCAGGGTGAGTGATAGTGGTCAGAGACACATTAGTTTGGGGGACTGGCAGGAGATATTGTGGCAGCAAATGAGGCTCCAGGATGGTGCGATGTCTCGCAGCGACTACAGAGAGGCACGGTGGCGCAGCGGTAGAGTTGCTGCCTCACAGCGCCAATACACCCGGGTTCCATCCTGACTACGGGTGCTGTCTTTACGGAGTTTGTACGTTCTCCCCATGACCACGTGGGGTTTCTGCGAGATCTTCGGTTTCCTCCCACACTCCAAAGACGTACAGGTTTGTAGGTTAATTGGCTTGGTATAATTTTAAATTGTCCTTAGTGTGTGTAGGATAGTGTTAATGTGCGGGGATCGCTGGTCGGTGCGGACCCGGTGGGCCGTGGGGCCCGTTTCTACGCAGTATCTCTATACTAAAATAAACTAAACTACACAACAATCTCAAGGGAGGGGAGCGCAACTGGAGTATTGCGTGCAGTTCTGATCGCCCCATTACAGGAAGGTGCTGGATGCTTTGGAAAAGGTGCACAGGATGTTTACCTCAAAGATGCCTGGACTGGAGGACAGGCGGGGTGGGAGGGGGGGGGGAGTGAGGGTGGAGGGGGGTATTAACTACAGGAAGAGGTTGGATAGACTTGTTATTGTTTTCTCTGGCATGCCGGACGTTGTGGGTAGATCTGATAGAAGTCTATAAAATTGTGAGAGGGCTAGATAGAGTAAACAGTCAGAACCTTTTTCCCAGGATGGAAAGATCAAATACTGGAGGACGTACAATAGCTTTAAGGGTATAGGGGCAAAGAGCTGGAGGTGAGAAAAGACTAGGACCAATAATGCCAGCAACAAATTACTTCAGGCAGGATGGTGCCTTGGTGGGCCCATTGTTGGCTAGAGAAGGTGTGATCTCAAAAGGGATCTTGTTAAATGACCAGAGTGGAGAAAGGGGGCAAGAGGGGAGGGAAGGGGAATGTTAGTAGAAGTTGCTTAAACATTCATACCGCTGTGTTGTACGTTACACAAGCGACGTATGAGGCGCTGTTCCTCCCATTTCCGTGTGGCCACACTCTGGCAATGGAGGGGGCCCGGGATTAATAGGTCAGTATGGGAATGGGAAGGGGAGTTGTAATGGTGGGCAGCCAGGAGATCCCATAGGCCGCAACACCTATCACCTAAGTGTTCAGTCAAACGGTTGTCAAGTCCGCATTTGGTCCTGCCGATGAACAAGAGCCCACATCGGGAACACTGGACGCAGTAGATGAGGTTAGAAGAGGTATGGCACGGTGGCGCAGTGGTAGAGTTGATGCCGCACAGCGCTTGCAGCGCTGGAGACCAGGGTTCGATCCCAACTATGGTTACTGTCTGTACAGAGTTTGTACGTTCTCCCCGTGTCTGCATGGGTTTTCCCCGAGATCTTCAGTTTCCTCCCGCACTCCAAAGATGTACAGGTTTGTTGGTTAATTGGCTTGGTATATGAGTAAATTGTCCCTAGTGTGTGTAGGATGGTGTTAATGTGCAGGGATCACTGGTCTGTGCGAACTCGGTGGGCCGAAGGGCCTGTTTCCGCGTTGTATCTTTAAATTAAACTAAAAGTTACATATGAACCAATGTCTCACCTGAAAGGACTATCGGGGTCCTTGGATGAAGTCAAGTGTGGAGGTACGTATAAGATCAGGTTGTGCATCTCCTGCAGTTGCTTGGGGAGACGGTGGTATGGGTGGGAAGGGAGGATGAACTAAGAATCTGCGGAGGGAACAGATCTCTGTGGAAGGTGAGAAGGAACCATATGCCTTCTTTATCACTCTATCTATTATGTGGACAATTTCAGAGTTATGGATGTGTACTCTAAAATCCCTCTTAATGTTATTAAGGATCATGGCATTAATTGTATATTTTCCCCTTACATTTGACCTCCCAAAGTGCAACTCCTCTCACTTGCTCAAATTAACCTCTATCTGCCATTTCTCCACCCATTTCTGTAGTTGATCTACATCCCGCTGTATACTTGACCGCACTCCTCATTGTCCAAGAACCCAGCAATCTTTTAGTGTCATCTGCAAACGTACGAGCTATCCATTGACGTACAAGTGACTTACTAATCAACCCATCTACACATCTGTTCAAATCATTTTCATATGTATATGTATATTCAAAAGACAAAATCATGCAAGTAAGACCTGACCTGCGTGTACAAAGTAATGCTGACTGTCCCTAATTAACTCATTCTCTTCCAAATGGGAGTAAATAGTACGATTAAACGAGAACTTACCAGTTTGAAGTTTGATCTTTATTTTATGAGGAGTTACGTTGGTGATTACGTGAAAAAGACCCGTCAGGGCGCCTGCGCGTCAATCTTCAAAGCAGCGGTGTGAAATCACAAACAACATGAACGAAGTAATATAGTAACATAATAAAACGAGTAAATTAAGAACTTCCATCTGACCTTTATGAAAGAGGGTTGGGTCATGGTGGGCACGTAATCACCAACGTAACTCCTCATAAAATAAAGATCAAACTTCAAACTGGTAAGTTCTCGTTTAATCTTACTATTTTACTTCGGAGTCACGTGAGTGACTACGTGAAGATTTTAAAGCTTTGTGATTTCATGCCGCAGATACAAATTCCGGCTTCTCACTGCATTGATTGACTCGGAACGAGAAATAATCAATAATGCATTAATAATGACATTTGCATGACAAATGCAGTAATTCATTTATTTGAATAAAAGAATTAACAGTATCCCCTTTAACCCAGGGAAATTTAAGCAGAATTTAATATAGTATCTGCAAACAGCCCTGTATTGGCAATAGGCCGATGGTAAAAGTGTTGAAACACCAACTTATTAGATCACCCGGCGGCTGCGAAAATATGGTCGACGGGACGTCCTTCGCCCTGGTCATCAATGTTGCTGCTAAATCAAATGGGATGTAAAAACATCAATGTTCACACCTGCAGCAAACAAAACTTGTTTTAACCATCTTGAAATAATCTGAACTGACACTATTTTGTATGGTTTTTCGTGAATGATAAACAATCTTGTTTTCATATTTCATAAGACCTTTGTAGCCTCAATGTATTGCAACAAATATGTCTTAACACATAGGCATGGATCCATGGAATATGCTAATAAAACACTCTTGAATCCTATCACACCTGACCTTACTTCATTTGAGTAGGTCATAAAATGTAAAACATAACATAATCCTGAGGTACTTCCATCCTGTGTATCTGTAACTTTTGTAATGTCTGCACTCTCAGTGCTTGTTACAAGTGCCATAAGCATGACTACCTTCATGCTGAACTTGGCCAAATCAGAATCGTACCAAGAGTCCATTGATGAAGTAGCTTAAAACCATTCTATATTCCAGACTCCCATACCTAGGTTTAGGTCTGGAATTAAAATTCCTTTCATTAATCTGGAAATGAAAGAACGAGACTCAACAGGATGTCTTTCCGACCTTATCAATAAAAAACGAGGACAATGTACTTCTAGCCGAGTAAATCACACTATAACTCAACCCCTCAAATAGTGTTGAGAAAACCTAAGACATTTGAGACATGTGCCGTACAACATTCCATATTCTTTTGTACACAGAAAATTGTCCCCATTCTTTACATAATGGGAAAGCAGCATTTACAGACTCACAACCTCAGATTCGCAAATGTACTGCTTTTGAGTGCTCTTCCGCCAGACTGCTATAAGCATGTCCACAGTATGCCCAGACAATCCTCTTTTTAAAACCTGCAAATTAACAAATCCATACAGGCATATAACGACTCCAATTATCGGATACACCAGTAAATCCCTTCTTTTGGGAACCTTTATCAGAAACTGTGTCATTAATTCCAATATCAAAGGGAACCATGGCTGCGTAGACCAGTCCGGTACCACCAGTACCGCAGAGGCAGCGTCCTGCTTCATTTTAAGCAGACAGAATTTATGAGACAGAATGATGGAAAATGCATTTAAAAACATACCACTCTAATGTAGCGAGAAAGCATCAATCGCTACTGTCTCCTGATGTAGTTCCCATAACACATATCTCTGTAACTGGTGATTGAGTCTGGATGGAAACAAGTCGTATCTGGCTTCCAAAATCTGACTACTATATCATTAAAATCTTAAGGTTCAACATCCATTCTTTGTTATCATGGAAGTTCCCGTAACCTGGTGTCTGCTACTATATTGAATCTAACTAGTAGATAAATAGCTGAAACCAAATATTTGCCAACACACCAAGTCCAGATTTGATTAGCCAATTTGTCACATGACACCAACTTAATTCCACCCATACAATTAATACATGCCATTGCTGTAGTGTTGTTAATTTGAAGCTGAACATGCAGATTAGTTGTATTAACAACAAGCTTGGAGCTCATAAGCCTTCCAATAGCTGTAAAACGTCGATTCTCCATGTCTGCAAAAAATAATGCCTCTTCCATATTCCATCTGTCCACAGATGGATACCTTTTCAGTGGCAGCAATCCTAGTGCACTGACATCAGTCTGTAAGACCATGGAAGGCTGTTCAATCAGTATCTTGCTTGAACTACAGGAGACATGTTAAATCCACCACTGCAAATCAGAAGCAGCATTTGTTGTTTAACTGCACGGCCATTCAAAAATGGCCACCATGCATCTTAGTGCCTTTCTTTTTGCAGTCTGTAGCTGCTGGTAGTACAATGGCCCATATTGTATTGCTGGAATTAACACAAATTTTCCTAGTAAGCTGGCCACCTGTCGTAATTGAAGATTGTTGCTTTTTCAACAGCTTAATGCAACCATCAATCAGCTCTACCCTACCTTGGGTAAATTACTACCCTGTCAATTGAATCAATTGTGAAATTAAAATAATTAATTGATGTAAGTGGCGTTAACCTTAATTTCTCTCTGGATGAATTAAACCCAAACTTTCAAAAGTGGATTGAACAATTGAGAGAGATAACTCACTAATTCTCTTGTTCGTCCTAATTAGGACATCATCCAGTTAAGCCATCAACATCTGTCCTTGGACTCTAATTAGCCCCAAAATTGGTTTTACCAATTTAGTGAAATTCTAGGAACTGAAGTTAACCCATTAGACAGAACTTTGAATTGCCATAATTGTTCATTCAGATAAATTTCAAATATTTTTTATCTTACCAATGAACAGACACTAAGTAATATACATCTTTCAGATCTATAGGTGCCATATAACATCTTTTGAAATAAGTTGTTTGGCAGTCTCAAAGTCTCCATTTTGAAGTGTCTATACTTCACAAAATTTTAAAGACTTGTCAGATCTAAAATACTCCTCACCTTTTTAGGTCGAGAAAATTTAAACAGAATTTGGTGGTTTTGATAAACCAACCTGTTTACAGACAAGTTTTCAAATTCAGCTTGAACCTCCATCACTTCTTTTTGTGAAATTGGAGTGTTCTGCTAGGAACATGCTGGATGGCAAATCACTATTTGGATCGAATCAATTCGAAACCTTTGAATAATACCTCTGAAGTAATTTGCTTCCAATATTTGGCTGTTTTTGCCTTAATATGTTCCCATGAGAACCAGGTCCACCTACCTCCTTTGTCACCTGAGTGACCTGTGGTTCCTGGCTCCTGGCAGGAAAAACCCACGATTTTTCATGTTCCCGCGGCAGGACACCAACTGCGCCCCTGCTTCAATGGTCGACTTGTTCCTGGTGTAGGCCCAGGATTTTGTATGATGTCGGAAAGGATACCTCCTCTTCACAGACTTGCTGACCATTGATGTTTTGATCAACCTTGCTGTTTTTGCCTCATCATCCAACTCTTTCCCACGTTTCGTGAGGTTTTTTCTCTCAAGAGTAAGTTGAATGACTGCACGTTGCTGGGCTTTACAGAGTTGCTGCAACATAGGGTTGATGGTGGGCCGAATGGCATACTTCCTGAAACAATTCATCTCGAAGTGGGCACTACATAGCAACCCTAGTGCCACTTGATGCATCTCCATCCCTGGCCTCCATCCATTGTTTTAGCAAAATTGCAGTTGTTCCTCAACCCAGCAGCTTTAATATTCTCTGCAGTTTACTTTTCTTAGGCTCACATGCCCTCGCCCATCTGACCCCTTATATCTTGGTTCACTGCTAGCACTTTCAGCAATACGCAGTTCCTTGGGGTCTCGTGCTTTTTTGGCATTTTCATCCATCGTAAGCTACTGGAGCTGATGGAAGACACAATAGTTGATCGCAGAGGCCACTTCCTTTCCCAGTGGCTCTCCTGACTCTAACGGGGCAGCGAATCGTACTGCCAGGAGTAAAACATCTGGCAGCTGCCGTCTTCGCTTGTATCGGCCTCACCGTCAGACTCAGGGTCCGAACTCTCACAGAGCAGCGAATCGTACTACCAGGAATAGAACATCTGGCAGCTGTCGTCTTCGCTTGTATCGGAAACTCTGCTGACCCTGTGCACGCGCCTCATCAATGAGGGTGCTCTTAAACAGCCCTTTGCTAGGTGCTGCTGACCTGGCTTCTGGAGCCTGGCTTTGGCTACACTCTTCCCTGAGTGTGCTTTTCTCCAGTAACCTGTGTAACAGGCTTTCCATCTGAGAAATCCACTCAAAAGCGGTATCCAGCCCTGGAGTCGCATCCTCCTGATCGGACTCCTCCTCCGTGGGCCTCATGGACTTGAATTTAGCCTTGCGCCCCACTGGCGCTGACTGAGTTCTTTTCAACCCCAAGTCCACAGTCGCTACGCTCCCAGCCGGTGACTGTACAGGGGTCTGAGGCAGCTGTTCGCCGACCTCAATCTTGCGACTTTCCACCAGCTTTGCCACTCGCCTCTTCCCCTTGCCCGTTTTTTCCATGGTGCCTGTGGAAAAAATCCCCACGGACTCACAGCAAACGGACCTGGAAATATCGAAAATGTTTTAACTTACCTTGTAGTTCACAACTACATTTCCACTAGAGGAGCTCTGTTCCTCACGTCCGTTCGCGCCAATGCGTCTGACGTAATGACGCGCAGGCGCCCTGACGGGTCTTCTTCACGTAGTCACTCACGTGACTCCTAAGTAATATCCTAATCCAAAGAATCCTTTCCAATAGCTTCCAATGATGTGAGGCTCACCGGCCTATAAATCCCTGGGTTCTCTCTATTTCCCTTCCACAGCCACTCTCCAGTCTTGCAGCACCTCATCAACGGCTAGAGAGGATGTGGAGATCTTCATCAAGGCTTCTACAATCTCCTCTCTTGCCTTTCTCAATAACCTGGGATAGGTCTCATCATTATGCACCTCAATGCTCTTCAAGAGCCCCAATACCTTCTCCTTTTTAATTTCAAACTGCCCTTGCATATTGTGTAGGAAGGAACTGCAAATGCTGCTTTACACCGAAGATACTGGACTGGAGTAACACTGGAGTAACTCAACGGGACAGGCAGCATCTCTGGATAGAAGGAATGCGTGTCCCACTGAGTTACTCCAGCATTTTGTGTCTATCTACAGTAAAGTACAGGAACAGGCCCGTCGGTCCACAATGTCCGTGCTGAATATGAGGCCAAGACCAACTCTTATCTGCCTGCACATAATCCACAGCCCTCACTTCCCAGCATATTGCTCAATGCCAAAGTCACGTCTGCCCTTGCGTATTAGCATTCTTCATGAGATTTTACTGTCCCCTTGGTGAAAGCAAAGTATTTGTTTAGTACCACACCTACATCCTGAGACCCCAAGCACAAATTCCCTCCTTTATCCTTGACAGGCCCGACTTTCTTCCTATTTACCCTCTTGTTTCTAATTGTAGGTATAAACATTTGTGGAATTTTCCTTAATCGGAATTGCTGAGGCCAATTCGTGGCAACTTTTGGCCCTTCGAATTGCGGGTGTCAGAGGTTATGGGGAGAAGGCAAGAGAATAGGGTTAGGAGGGAGAGATAAATCAGCCATGATTGAATGGTAGAGTAGCCATGATGGGCCGAATGGCCTAATTATACTTCTATCACTTATGATATTATGATCAGATGATTGGCCGCTTGTGTTCTTTCCTCCTTTCTTCATATTTCTCAAAGGCATCCCCTTATTTAACCCTCTTAAGCCTTGCATGTACTTGCTTTATTTTTGACCAAATTTACAACATCAAAGGTTCAAAGGTTCAAAGGTCTGTGTATTGGTACAATTAAGGTACAGTGAAACTCGAATTACCATACAGCCAAACTAAAAAAAAAGCAGCAAGACACACAACCACATAAAAGTTAACATAAACATCCACCACAGAGGATTCCCCACATTCCTCACTGTGATGGAAGGCAATAAAGTCTAACCTTCTTCTTCTTTATTCTCCCGCGGTCGGGGCAGTCGAACCATCCGCAGTCGGGGTGATCCTAGCTCCCGCAGCGGTGATCGAAGCCCCTCGCATCAGGGAAACCAATGCTCCCGCTTCTGGGCGGTCGAAGCTCCTGCGCGTGGATCTCCCGAAGTCGGTCTCCAGCAAAGGCCGCCAGCTTCACGATGTTAGGCCGCAGAGATACGATAGGAAAAAATTGCATCTCCATCGAGGGAAAGAGATTTTAAAAAAAATCCCCCAAACCCCGCCACCCCCACATAAAACAAGCTAAAGAACACTAAAACATATATTTAACATATACTAAAAAACAACAATGAAGGAAAGGCCAAGACAGCCATTGCGGGCGCCACCTGGTGGCAGGAGTAAAAGTATACGGCTGTAAAAGCGTGGATGGGCTACACATGGGGTATACAGTTTTGGGTTCTTTACTTGTGGAATATATTTGCTTAGTTTAGTTTAGTTTAGAGATACAGCGCGGAAACAGGCCCTTCGGCCCACCGAGCCCACGGTGACCAGCAATCCCTGTACACGAACACTATCCTACACACTAGGGACAATTTACAATTTGCACCAAAGTCAATTAACCCACAAACCTGTTCGCCTTTAGAGCTTGGGAGGAAACCGGAGCACCCGGATAAAACCCACAAGATCACAGGGAGAACGTAAAACTCCGTACAGATGGCACCCGTCGTCAGGATCGAACCGGGGCCTCTGGTGGTGCAAGGTAGCAGCTCTACCGCTGCGCATTGGGCCGCCCGATGCACAACTGTTCCACCCGACATTGTGTTGGAGGCAGTGGGCTCACAAGATTGATTCCTGCAGTGAAGGTCCTATTCTACGGGGAATGGAGACGCAATAACCTGCAGATGCTGGAGCCTTGATCAAAACCCAAAGTGCTGGAGGAACTAGGCAGGTCAGACACCATCTGCGGAGGAAATGGATGGTCTGAAGATGGGTCCCGTCTTGAAACATCATCTGTCCGTTCCCTCCACGAATGCTGCCTGACCCGCTGAGTTCTTCCAGCACTTTGTCCTTTTATTCCCATGAGGAATGTTTGAACAGGTTGGGCCTGTAACCACTGGAGTTCAAAGGAGAGCGGTGACCTCACTGAAAACAAAAATGATCACGGCTGGTAAAACGAGGAGCCTTCTGTTTGAGACGGAAGCATTTCTTCTTTCAGAGGGCCACAAAATCTTTGGAATTACCTACAAAGAGAATTTTGGGGTTGGAGTCATCAAATATTGGACAATATGGTGGTGGTTCTGGAGGATGGGTTAGGAAGAGAGAGGTGAGGCAAAGATCAGATCATCCATGATCTTATTGAATGGTGGATGCTGTTTAAAGCAGCTTGATAAAGTAGCTCTTTAACTAGCACTACCCCTGATGTTATATATTTTGCAACGTTACAATGACTGTGAATAGAGATTTAGCCACCACAGCAAGGGTAATAATCATTAACTCCAGTAGCCAGCAGCAGAAAAAGTCTAATGCATTGGCAGACACAATTAACGATAAGGTATTAACAGCCATCCGTTAAGTGAAGGAGAAGGAGTATATTATGTAGCCTTTTCTAGCTCCATTGTAAGCTGTGATGGTTATCATTTAGCAATTATGTCGTTATTGATTTAATTATCGGATTTGTTAGAGTTCTGAGCAGTGGCTACAAAGCAGGACAATAAAAGACTAATTTTTCTATTTATTACTAATACTTGGCATTTAAATAACGAAAAGAACATTTACAGCCGTACTTGAAAAGTGTCACAAAATCAAATGTGCTTTCTCTTTTAGCTATGATATGTTTTTGAAGGAACTTTAGTTTAATTTTAGTGAGAAGCATTAGTTTGCTATCTAGTCACTAACAAGACCATCCATGATCACATTCAAGTCATCCACAGTGTACAAGAAAAGGGCACAACATTTAGTGCGATAAAATCTGATTAATGATAGATCAAAGGTCTCTAATGAGGTAGGAGGTCAGGACCACACTCTAGGTGATCATTCAGTTGAATGATTACAGCTATGAAGCTGTGAACATATTTCTATCCTGAATCTGGAGCTGTACAGAGGTATACTTCTGCACCTCTTGCCTGATGGGAGAGGGAGACTGGTCCTTGATTATGCTGGTGATCTGGCCAAGGCAGCGTGAAGTGTAGATGGAGTCAAAGAAGGCTGGTTTGCATAGTGTATATGCTACAGCTTCATCTAATGTTAATAAGGGGCGGCATGGTGGCACAGCAGTAGAGTTGCTGCCTTATAGCACGCAGCGCCGGAGACCCGGGTTCGATCCCGACTATGGGTGCTGTCTGTACGGAGTTTTTATGTTCTCCCCGTGTCCTGCGTAGTTTTTCTCCGAGATCTTCGGTTTCCTCCCACACTCCAAAGACGTACAGGTTTGTAGGTTAATTGGCTTGGGTTTGTATACTTGGTATAAGTGTAAATTGTCCCTAAGCTTGTGTTAATGTGCGGGGATCGCTGCTCGGTGCAGACTAGGTGGGCCGAAAGGCATGTATCCACGCTGTATCGCTAAAAACTAAAAAAAAACTCTGCAGTTTCTTGCGGTCTTGGATGGAGCTGCTCCCAAACCGTGCTGTGATGCATCCCGATAAAATGCTTTCTGAGACGCATAAGACTAAGAAGGCAGTGAGGGTTGTTGGGGACATGCCAAACTTCTTAAGCCTTCTGACGAAGTAAAGGCATTGGTGTACTTTCTTACCCATAGCTTCGACGTGGCTGGTCCAGAACAAATTACTGGTGATATTTATTCCCAGGCACTTAAACTGATTTTCTTTATTGAGTTTTGCTATCTGATATTGCTTAGTGGTGATGATACGTTTGGGAGGGAGCCTTGGATTGATCCCTATCAATTAGAAGGGGCGTAAAGATCTCCCTACAAAACACAGTGTGGAGTTGTACAGAGAAATGAAGAGAAAAAGTATTTCCGCATCATTGAAGAATAAGGAGATTTAGCCATTTAGAACGGAGATAAGGATACACTTTTTCATACAGAGAGTTGTGAGTCTGTGGAATTCTCTGCCTCAGAGGGCGGTGGAGGCCGGTTCTGTGGATACTTTCAAGAGAGAGCTAGATAGGGCTCTTAAAGATAGCAGAGCCAGGGATTATGGGGAGAAAGCAGGAACGGGGTACTGATTGGGGAAGCACCGGACTGGCTGGCGCGTCGCTCCTGCCAGCGGTAAGTTTAAACCTACAGATAAGTTTTGTATTTCTTACCAGGTTTTTGATTTTCTTGCAGGAACCTCTTTTTACAGAGGCTTCCTGGTGGATATTGTCGCGAAGTCCGGCGAGGGAACCGGCTATGGGCTGTGGGGAGACCCCGGTTCCGACCGCAGAAGCGGATAGCCGGCGGATGTCGGGTTCGCGATCCCAGTCACTGACAATGCGGTCAGTGGCTTCCAGACCGATGTGGTTTCCGTGGAGGGGTAAATCCAGCAGGAAGACGGTACCACCACCAGAGTCGCTGACAGTGTGGTCAGCGGCTCCTAGACCACAGTGGTCCCGAGGCATGGGGTAACACCACTAATAAATCGGTCAGCCCCAGGACTCGTACGAGTCGGGCTGGGCGGGTTCCCCTCCGGTAATGCAGGATGGAGCTCCTAATGGACAGGATGCTCCACCTAGATACGCTCCAACAGCAGGAGTTGTGTCAGCGCTGGCCTATGGGAGAGCCCGCGCCAGCAGCGCCTAGGACAGGGCTGCTTAATGTCTCCCTCTTGGAGGAGGAGAGCATGCCGGGTCAGTGTAATTCTGACGCCGCGTCTGAGGGTATAGCCGTGGAGCATACCCCAAGGGATGAAGGGCACGTGTCAGAGGTACCATTCCTGGCAGCAAGGTTTGCCATCCCAACAGAATCAGTGAAAAAATGTTCCATCCTGGTATAGGTCCGTTGCAAGGGCCATATCAGCGCAGGTATCCTCAGGGGCCTGGGGCAGCACCTGTTTCCGGGCTGCCTACGAATCGCCCTCTCTGAGGAGGGGAGTGCGAGTGGGCAGATGTAACTGACTTCAAATTCTAAAATATGTCGGTGGAACATTCTGGAGCACATGCATGCCGGCAGTGAACAGCGCTATCAGGGGGACATTAGAGCTAGCCGCCGAGTCTTCTATTCAGGTAAGACCTATTCAACAGGCAAAACCTGGAGGACGAAGCAAAAGCTGTCGGACCAATCAAGGCCAACGACGAGCAAAGCTTCTTCGTTTCGGCGACAAAGCACCCCACGCCTTCATCGGCAGTAAGCGGCTCACTGAAGCTGGTGGCAGCATGACAGCTGGGCACAGGTTCCACGCACCCTACCAGTCCTACTCAACATAACTAGGCAGGTAGGTGGGTCTGGCACTTCTTTAATTGCTGCATTTCTTTTGATGAAGACCAGGGGTGGGGAACATGCGGCCTTTTAGGCCATTAAGTGCGGCCTTTTAAATGAATCCAAATTTTGTAGAACAAATCCTTTTATTTTTATTAATATGTTTTTGTTCGTCTTTTATTATTTTTTATTTTAATCTTAAAATGAACGTATTTAAAATACCAAAGAGTAAAAGAAGATTCAACAAAATAATCCTATATCTATTTGAAGTGTCTTGGATGCAGCCTTATTAGGTTACAGCTAACTTAATGTGGCCTTCCAACATGAAAAGGTTCCCCGCCCCTGATGAAGACATTCTTCAATACCGTAGGGATGTCAGTTCCAGTAACAATGAAGAACAAAGGCCACACATACATGGTGGGATGATATGTTACGTAGTTTTGTTTATTGTCCAGTGTACCGAGGTACAGAGAAAACCTTTTTTTATAGCGTGCTATCCAGTCAGTGGAAAGACTATACCATCAAGCCGCCCACAGTGTACAGATACAGGATAAAGGGAATAACGTTTAGTGCAAGATACAGTACAGTAAAGTCCAATTAAAGGACTTTACTGGTAGTCTGAGGGTCTCCAATGAGGTAGATGGTTAAAGGTAGTCTGAGGGTCTCCAATGAGGTAGATGGTAGGTCAGGACCACTCTCTAGTTGGTGATAGGATGGTTCAGTTGTCTGATAACAGCTGGGAAGAAACTGTCCCTGAATCTGGAGTGTCCAGGGTGCGACTCGTCCTTGATTATGCTGCTGGCCTCGCCGAGGCAGCGTGAGGTGTAAATGGAGTCAATGGAAGGGAAAAGTGGGAAATCGGGCAGGAGGGGCCTGTTTATATACCTGCTGCCCTTTTATTTGCCGGTGGCATAGATTGCGGGATAGGAAGGGGTGGTAGTAAAACTTTCTGACATCTTTTATTAATTCATCTTTTGGGCTTCAAAGGTAAGGCCCATCCCTGATGAACTAAGAATGGCTTGATAATCCATAGAGTCATAGAAACGTACAGCTCAGAAACAGGCCCTTCGGCCCAACTTGTCCATGCTGACCAAGATGGGACCTTGCTAGTCTCATTTGACAATATCCCTCTAAACCTTTCCTATTACAGCCTGGGACTGGATGTCAAGTATCCCGACAGGCTATGGGAGGATGTTACTCACTGGAGACAGACAGAGTGAAATGCTGGAGCCAGGAGAACAGTGAAAATAGTCACGGCATTGACATCTGTTGGGAGTAGAACTGAAGGTAACTTCACGGCTAGGCAGTACGGCCTTGAGAAGATAAGGTGCCTGGAACGGACATTTTGCAAAATTCTGAGAAAGAGATATGAATAGGCAATGCGATTAAGAACTCTCCAGCCTGATAAAGAACCAAGATGTGTTTTGTTTATTCAGCCCTTGGAGGAATGGCTACTTGAAATGATTGACTTTAAAGTCATGAGAGCCTTGGATTAGAACAAAGGCTTCCTTTCGAAGATGGAAGGAAATTTAGTATAAAAGAAGGACATCGGCAGAGACAATGAGGGAACAACCATCGCAAGTATCAAAGCAAAAGATGATGCATACAAATTAGCCAGAAAAAGCAGCATACCAGAGGACTGGGAGAAATTCAGAGACCAGCAGAGGAGGACAAAGGGCTTTATTAGGAAAGGGAAAATAGATTATGAAAGAAAACTGGCAGGGAACATAAAAACTGACTGCAAAAGTTTTTATAGCTATGTGAAGAGAAAGAGATTAGTTAAAACAAATGTAGGTCCCTTGCAGTCAGAAACGGGTGAATTGATCATGGGGAACAAGGATATGGCGGAACAATTGAATAACTACTTTGGTTCCGTCTTCACTAAGGAAGACATAAATAATCTGCCGGAAATAGCAGGGGGCCGCGGGTCAAAGGAGATGGAGGAACTGAGTGAAATCCAGGTTAGTCGGGAAGTGATGTTGGGTAAATTGAATGGATTAAAGGCCAATAAATCACCAGGGCCAGATAGGCTGCATCCCAGAGTACTTAAGGAAGTAGCTCCAGAAATAGTGGATGCATTAGTGATAATTTTTCAAAACTCATTAGATTCTGGAGTAGTTCCTGAGGATTGGAGGGTAGCAAACGTAACCCCACTTTTTAAGAAGGGAGGGAGAGAGAAAATGGGGAATTACAGACCAGTCAGTCTAACATCGGTAGTGGGGAAACTGCTAGAGTCAGTTATTAAAGATGGGATAGCAGCACATTTGGAAAGTGGTGAAATCATTGGACAAAGTCAGCATGGATTTACGAAAGGTAAATCGTGTCTGACGAATCTTATAGAATTTTTCGAGGATGTAACTAGTAGAGTGGATAGGGGAGAACCAGTGGATGTGTTGTATCTGGCCTTTCAGAAGGCTTTCGACAAGGTACCACATAAGAGATTAGTATACAAACTTAAAGCACACGGTATTGGGGGTTCAGTATTGATGTGGATAGAGAACTGGCTGGCAAACAGGAAGCAAAGAGTAGGAGTAAACGGGTCCTTTTCACAATGGCAGGCAGTGACTAGTGGGGTACCGCAAGGCTCAGTGCTGGGACCCCAGCTATTTACAATTTATATTAATGAGCTGGATGAGGGAATTGAAGGCAACATCTCCAAGTTTGCGGATGACACTAAGCTGGGGGGCAGTGTTAGCTGTGAGGAGGATGCTAGGAGACTGCAAGGTGACTTGGATAGACTGGGTGAGTGGGCAAATGTTTGGCAGATGCAGTATAATGTGGATAAATGTGAGGTTATCCACTTTGCTGGCAAAAACAGGAAAGCAGACTATTATCTAAATGGTGGCCGATTAGGAAATGGGGAGATGCAGCGAGACCTGGGTGTCATGGTACACCAGTCATTGAAAGTAGGCATGCAGGTGCAGCAGGCTGTGAAGAAAGCGAATGGTATGTTAGCTTTCATAGCAAAAGGATTTGAGTATAGGAGCAGGGAGGTTCTACTGCAGTTGTACAGGGCCTTGGTGAGACCACACCTGGAGTATTGCGTACAGTTTTGGTCTCCAAATCTGAGGAAGGACATTATAACCATAGAGGGAGTGCAGAGAAGGTTCACCAGACTGATTCCTGGGATGTCAGGACTTTCATATGAAGAAAGACTGGATAGACTTGGCTTATACTCGCTAGAATTTAGGAGATTGAGAGGGAATCTTATAGAAATGTACAAAATTCTTATGGGGTTGGAAAGGCTAGATGCAGGAAGATTGTTCCCGATGTTGGGGAAGTCCAGGACAAGGGGTCACAGCTTAAGGATAAGGGGGAAATCCTTTAAGACCGAGATGAGGAAAAACATTTTCACACAGAGAGTGGTGAATCTCTGGAACTCTCTGCCACAGAGAGTAGTTGAGGCCAGTTCATTGGCTATATTTAAGAGGGAGTTAGATGTGGCCCTTGTGGCTAAAGGGAGCAGGGGGTATGGAGAGAAGGCAGGTACGGGATACTGAGTTGGTTGATCAGCCATGATCATATTGAATGGCGGTGCAGGCTCGAAGGGCCGAATGGCCTACTCCTGCACCTATTTTCTATGTATCTATGTATCTATGTAAGAAGAAGGGACCTGAGCTCGAAGTCAGAGAAGACAAACCCCGACCAACAGAGTGAATCTGGCCAATTCATTCATACGGGTAATATCTGACTCCAAGTCATGAGTTTTGTGATTTAGTTTAAGAAGTGATGTTGAAATAGTAAAGTAAATGAGAAGTTATTAGAAGACTACATGTTTGCATGCATGTTTAAGTTACTCGAGTGTTAATAAATATTGAATTGGACTAAACCTTGGTGGCGTCATGGAGTGCTGAGAGGCGCTGCAATTAGCTCCGCTCCCGAAGAATGCTTTAATGTGCAAAAATATGAGTTGGAAGACGGAGGAGTTCTAAAAATAACTACCGGAGCAGTTATTTTAATTGTGTAAAAGGAGTTATCAGAAATCCTGCTGATAACGGGGTTTTCTGATACTTTTAAATGCACAGGAAGAATTCCAAGAGACCTGCTACAAGATCTCAAGTAAACAACGGACCATAGAGCTGGATAAAACTCTGCAAACAGCAGCAGAAAGTTCCAAAGAAGAATCCGAGGTTCAAAGAATACCTACTGTAATGGCTTCAAAGGAAAAACAGTTGGAGCAACTAGAGCAGTCGGTAAGAACCTCATTAATGAGTGACTTTGCTAAAATGATACTAGATGGGAATTCTGCACTGGAGAAAAATCTGTCTAAAAAAATTAAGCGTGGTAATGAGGAAGTCATTGAGGAAATAGCTACTTTAAGGAAACGTATTGAAGAAATTGAGGATGACTTAAATACAGAAATCAAACGGGTTGAAAAAGATTGTAACGAGAAGTTTGATTCTGTTCTCAAGACCACTAAAGCATTCTCCACGGTTATGGAAGATATGGAAAATGCGATGAAGGATATGTCTGAAGAGATGAAAAGACTGAGGAAGGAGCAAGAAAGTGTCTGGGGGCAACTAGCCAAAATGACTGACAAATGCCTGGATTTGGAAGCACGATCAAGAAGGCAGAATTTAAGAATAGTTGGAGTGAGAGAGGGAAGGGAAGCTGGAAAGAACCCTTGGGAGTTCGCTGCTAAGTTACTTAAAGAAGTATTTAAGCTGTCTGAGAAATCGAAAATAGATGTGGCTCATCGGGTTCGAAGAGTTCAATCAAGGCTAGGAGCCTCTCCAAGACAGATCATAGTGAAATTTCATGACCTTTCTGCTCTGGAAGATATCATGAAACAAATTCGTTACGGAAGGAATCTGACATTTGAAGAGGACAATTTGAGATTTGTCAGGGATTATCTAGCAGAAATAGCTAAAAAACGAGACATGTTCACAAAGACGACAGATTCTGAAAGGAATCCAAAACGTACGATATGGCATAATGTACCTTGCAAAAATGAGGATTACTTATAACAACGTGGAACGTGCCTTCATTTACCCAGAAGAGGCATTCAAATATGCACAAGAAATTTCAAGAGCTGGTCCTTCATAATATCGACAGAATTATCTGAAGATATGACTTTTTAATAAAAGAAAATGCTCTCGTTAAGATGGCAAAATTTTACACGAGGCATTGGCTAGACATTTTATCTCTCTGGAATGCGAACCGAAGGCCGAGCTTTATGTTTCACTCTGAATGAAGAACAAAACAAAGCGGGGTCATGGAACATGGAAAACTTATACAAAGGTACTTGAAAATAATAGTTTATGAATTAAATTATTTTTTTTACAATCTTATACTAACATATAAGTAATCAAGTAATTGAATTAACTTAGCAATAGCAATAGCAATAAAATATGAATTAGTATAATGTAATAATGATTAGCCCCTCACGGGGGGAATGAGCTAAATATATCGATATATACTATACCACATTAATAAACTACAACAGATATAACAGATTTGGCCCCAGTTGTGCGTGGAGGGGAGGAGATTCAGACACTTTGCAGATAGCCAGGAGTCTGATTCTGATTAACCCCTTCCAACCTGCTGTTGTCTAATATAAGAGACTGGGGCCTAACTGGGAAGTAAAATGTAATAATTGGCTGTATATGTGTAATGCTAGATTATTTGTAGTACATTTAGATATACAGGTTTGAAGTTTAAAAAAATATATATATATATCATGGAACTGGCCTTTCTTCCTTTTACAATATTTGGCCAAGGGAGTGGAGCATAATGTAAATGAACATCTACGGAAGTTCATAAGAACTTAGCTACCACTAGGTGGTTATTTTTTTTTATAGTATCCTTATTTTTATTTTTAGATACTATAATATCATCTTTTTTATTTTTATATCACCTTACACTTTTCTGTTGTTTTTTTCAAGTTTAAAGGGGATATACAAACAGAACTTAGCAACCGAGAGTGCCCACCCAACACCTAGAGGTCTGAGGTATTGTGTTGCACCATATGACTTGAAGGTATTAAAGTCATTCATAATGCAAGACGATAAACAAAAGAAATTCGGAGGAATCACGTTTTGTAGCAGGAATATAAGGGGTGCCAATGAGCCAATTAAAAGGGGTATTATTTTCGCACAATTAAAATCACTTAATACAGACATAATTTTCCTACAAGAAACACACCTGAAACTCCAAGCTTAGACCAGACTCAAGGCAAATTGGATTGCCCAAACATATTATTCTTCATATATCTCTAAATCTAGAGGCACGGCAATTATCATTCGTAAAGATATACCATTTAAATCAAAGAATATCATAGCAGATAAAGAGGGGAGATATCTTATAGTTACGGGAGAAATCAACTCTACACCACTTACTATGGTAAATATATATTAGGTATGTTACAAAACTTACCTTCAGTCGCGCTGTAATTCTGCCACTGGCCGTGTGCGCGATTTTGGCGCCTTTAAGGGGGGGGGGCGGGGTTAAAACGCGGTTTATCCTCCCTTGTCCTGGAAATATTTTGTTGGAGTACAAAACTTCGCTGACAAAATTGTTCCTACCGGCGTTTTGTGAATTTTAAAAAAAAATTAAATCGTCAATGTCAGCGCTACAGTCATTTTAAAAGCAGCTCCTGAAGCGTCAACGCCAATAACGGGGACGGATTTCACACAATGGACAGGTAAACGAAAGTGCTTTCTTTAAATGTATAAAAGTGCTTCTTAAGAAGCCTTTAATTCACATTTTGTCATGCGACACGGTGATTTTATTCCCCGAATTAACGGCAGTATTTTTCATGCCAATACGGGGTTAAATTCACCGCAAATGAACGTTCCAAAAGATCGCGTTCCAGAAATTCTCACTCGCAAGATGAATTAAATCCCCATTAATTTACAGGTATTAAACATTCAATTCCTTCCATTTGGCCTGTAAATTCATGAAAATTAGATTTAAAAATTATGTTATATTGTGAATTATTGTGTGAATGTTATTTGGACACTTAGGCTATTTAAAAATGTTAATCTATTCTTAAGAAATTGATAGATGTTTAGATCTAGTAATTGAATTTTGTAATTAGCTACAATTAGGTAACTAACTAATTATATGCTTTACTTTCATGTCTTCGAAGTAAGATTGTTTCATATTTGTTTCAGAATGCTTCAATCTATAATACCTGAAAATTTCTTTCAGTTACCATAATTTTTAAGAAAGTTATGGGCTTTTAACTGTCCTCGATCACAGCTTTTGTGTTAAGTCAATGGAAAAGCAATAGGGAACTAGATGCTAATTTCTGAGTATGATAATGGCCATAACTTTTTTAATACTGAAGATATGAAAGTGAATTAAGTGTCAAATTAAACTTCTTTTTATGCTTTATCTGATGGGATAAATTGCAGACTTTATTTTTTAAATCTCAAAATTTTGTAACATTGCTATATATATGCGCCTAATTTTGACAATCCTCAATTGATATGATCTATGAATATGTGCATACATATATACATGCATACATATATACATACATACATACATACATACATACATACATACATACATACATATACACATACATATATAGACACACACACACACACACGCATATGTACACACGAAAAGAACAAACACATCATCCTGCATGCATCTGCTCATATTGGAAGCAAATTGGTATCCATTATTCCAATTAAATCACATAACCTAATTTTATAGTGGTATGGAGCAAACAAAATACTGAATATAATTTCAGAGTTTAATTATCAAAATATATTAATGGGGGAGATTTCAATTGCGTTTTAGATCCATACCTGGATAAATCTGCACAACAAAAGAGGCTTAACATAAAATCAAAAGCTAGTGAACTCCTAAATACATATATAAAAAATATAAATATAACAGATGTTTGGAGGATCGCTAATCCAGTTGGAAGGGAATACACTTTTTACTGAACGGTACATAAAACTTACTCACGTATTGATTATTTTTTAGTTGACACAAAATTAATTCCGTATCCATCGAATCCTAAGTATCAGAATAATATCATTTCTGATCACTCTCCATTAACCTTCTCTTTAAAAATAGAAGGAATGCCCAATAAAAAATCGTTTTGGAGGTTTAATCCCCAAATTTTAAACGATCCACAAGCTGGTATACATCTAAAACAACAGATGGAATTTTTTTTTTTAGACTAACGACATGCCAGGCATCTTACCCTCTTTATTATGGGAATCTTTTAAGGCATTTATTAGAGGATCTATAATTTCATATCAAGCATTTCAAAATTAAAAAAATAAGGAAGAACAATTGCAGTTAGAAGAACAAATTAGACAATTAGACTTAGATAATGCTAAAGAACCAACCATAGACAAACACAATAAAATAATAATATTGAAATTCAAATGAAATAGAATCTTATCCACAAGAGTTATAAGACTATTTCAAATTACAAAACAGGAAAACGTTGAATTCGGTGATAAACCACATAAACTCCTGGCACGTCAACTGAAAAAACGCGTAAAGGATCATACGATTACAAAAATTAAATCAGATAAAGGCGAATTATTAACATTGCCTAAAGACATTAATAAAAGATTTGCTCAATTTTATCAAAATTTATACACATCAAAAACATCAGCAGATAACACTAAAGTTACAAACTTCTTGGATAATTGTAACCTTCCAAAACTTAATCTGCTGGAACAAGAGAAATTAGGAGCTCAGATCTCAATTAAGGAAATAGAAGAGACAATAAACTCACTGAAGAACGGTAAAACGCCAGGACCAGATGGATTTAGTAATGAATTTTATAAAAGATTCTACGAGACAATCTCACCACGTCTACAAAAATTGTACACACAGGCTTTTAAAGAACAAACATTACCAGAAACATTAGCAGAATCAACTATTACACTCATACCGAAACAAGATAAAGATCTAGAAGATCCTGGTTCATATAGAACCATTGCATTGTTAAACACAGATCAGAAAATACTAGCGAAAATTCTAGCAAGAAGATTGAGCAAATATGTTAGTAAATTAATACATGCGGATCAAACGGGATTTATACCCAAGAGATACTCATTCAACAATCTGAAACATCTGTTTAATATAATTTATTCACATAATACTAAAGAGGAAGACTTATCAATTATTTCATTGGATGCAGAAAAAGCATTCGACCAGGTGGAATGGGAATATCTCTTCATAGTAGTGCAAAAATTTCAAATGGGAGAGAATTGTATCTTATGGGTAAAGTTATTATATGACAAGCCGACTGCTAGAATACTGACTAACAATATACTCTCTTTGAATTTTCAACTATCCAGGGGCAATAGACAGGGATATGCACTATCACCCCTGCTATTTGCTCTTGTGATGGAACCCTTAGCAGAAAGTATAAGAATGCATCCGAACATCCACGGTTATAATACAAAACATTCAAATAATAAAATATCATTATATGCAGACGATGTATTATTATATATTACAAAATCGCAAATTAGCATACCAAATATATTGAATTTAATAGAGGAATTTGGATCCTCAGGATATAGAATAAATTGGAATAAAAGCGAAATTATGACGATAAAACCTCAAGAACCGACACACCGAAATAAAAAGATATCATTCATTCATCTTTTAAAATTCCCCTTTAGAATTGCTACAGAAAAATTTAAATATCTCGGTATTCAAATTACCAGAAAATATAAATCTTTATTCAATGCAATGCTTTGATTAAATTTTGGAAAACATTACCAATGTCTTTTAGGCAGAATAAACGCCATAAAAATGATTTTTTTTTGGCAACAAATCCTTTATTTATTTCAATCAATACCAATATACTTACCTAAAATTAAAAAAAAAACTCGATTCCGATATCACAAATTTCATATGGGACTATGTCTCATAGAATTCAAAGAAGACACCTTTGTAAACCCAAGGAATTTGGCGGACTGACACTACCCAATTTTCTGTACTATCACTGGGCAACGAATATTAAAAACATAATTTACTTGTTGGACAATTCTGCCCAACAGGTAGATTGGATAGCAAAGGAGAGAGAGGATTGCTCTCCTTTTAATATAGGAGCGATCCTTCTCTCACCGACAAAACTGAATAATACAATATACAAGAAAAATCCAATTATTCATCGTACAATACGAACGTGGAAACAAATAAAATCAACTTTCAAATTAAGAAATCTATCGCGTCTTTCTCCTATTGTTAACAATCCGTCGTTTAAACCATCTATTATCGATAAAACGTTTACACACTGGGAAAGAATAGGAATTAAAATGTTTGGAGAAATGTATGAAATGGGAAACCTTTTATCATTCCAACAAATACAACTTAAATATAACCTGAAAAGTAATCAATATTTTAAATATCTTCAAATCCGTGACTACTTGAAAAAACATACAAAAGAACATAAAGCTTTGACTTCAGATATATTAGATGAAGCTATGAACAGAAAGGCGGGTTTCTACTAATTTAATATCTTATTTGTATAATACCATTATAAACATAGAGATACCACCGTCTGATGCAATCAGAAGAGATTGGTAACAAGAATTATCTATAAATATCTCGAAAGACAGATGGGATAAATATTTGCTATATGTACATAAATGCTCGATAAACGTATGACATATCTTAATTCAATTCAAAATTTTACACAGATTATATTACTCAAAAACTAAACTGAATAAAATATTCCCAAATGTGTCCCCCATCTACGATAAATGCTCATCTCAAGATGCAACTATAGCACACTCTTTTGTTTTTTGCATAAAACTTCAGAAATTTTGGAAGGAAATCTTCGAGATTTTTACAAAAGTATTTAAAACAAAATTGAACGCAGAATTGATTATCTTTGGAACAATGGAGCCCGGCCCTGAGCTGACTTTGTTCCAAGAGAGTTTCCTTAACTATGGCTTAATAACGGCAAATAAACTTATATTAAAATTCTGGAAAAATGCCCAATGCTTAAAATGTGGATTTCAAACATGTCTGAATTGTTACACCTAGAAGATATGAGATTCGTCCTAGCAGACAAATCAGACCAATTCTTAAAGATTTGGTCTCCATTTATCGATTTATTACAAGCATATGGTGCAACATAACCCTGGAAATGAACTGTTTCAGAACTGGGTGAGGGGTGCGCAAAGATACGAAGTAGGTATATCCCTTTTATTTTATTTTTATTTATTTTTATGTTTATCTTTTCTGTTTTTTTCCCTCTCTTCTTCTCTCTCTTTTTCTTGTATTTTTCACGAACTATCACTTTCACCACTCTACCTAACCTTTTTTTCTCTCTTTTTGCTTCTATTACTTTTTTTTATTATTATTATTAAATTTAAAAACAAGAAGTTGTATATGAAATGTATTATATTACATCTGAATTGTGTACACTACTGTATATGAACTAATAATTTTTTTTTTTTTAAACCCCAAAAAACAAAAAAAAACTTGGTTTGGAGTCTTTTGTTCGACATGTCAGTTGACACCCTATAGAGGTGATAGGGTCAACATTTTGGCGTCCCTGGGTGGGCACAGTTGAGTGGTTAATGTTTGTGGTCCCACCATGCCCGAATAAGGACGTGCCAAACAAAACAGTGGTCGCAGAGGGACTGGGCGGGAATTTAGCGGGGAAGCCAGTCACTAAGGATTGAAAGGTTGTCCATACGCCCTCCTGACTGCACATCAGAACTGCTGGACCCTAACCCCGGGCGCCTCCCAAGCTCGTTGGATGTGATCCAGAAATAGTACAATAATGGCCCGGTGCCCAGATTGGGAACAGGTGCTCCGGGAGTGCCTAGATCATAAATGGCCCGTGTGGGTCGAGTTTGCAGATAAAATATTGGAGGCTTCCAGGACAGATAGCCACCAATTGGTCACAGGAGTGGAAGGCAACCTCATCTCCATTACACAGCTATATCTCTTCACCAGATAAAAGTTGTCCAGGGTCTGACCTCCCCAGAGGAGCATGGGTGAAGCTTAACAGACTTGGTACTGGAGTTGGGCATTTCAATGCCAGCATGTGGAGATGGGGACTCCGACAGAGTCCAGCCTGTGAACGCGGAGCAGAACAACAGACAGCCAACCATGTCATCTCTGGGTGCCCGCTCTACCACCCACCGAATGGAGCTCAGGGCCTGGCAGACATTGACGCAGAGACAACAACCAGGCTGCTCAACACCCGGCTTGAGATCTAACTATTCCTTTGGTTTATGTTTCATTCGCAAGAAGAAGAGGCTTCCGGGACCCGTGGGACAGAAGTATTGGAAAGAATTAAGGAAAGATCAAACAAAACAAGCCTCAAAGCTTTGTAAAGGGGCTGTCCCACTTGGGCGACCTAATAGGCGAGTTTAGAAGAGTTTAGGAGAGTTTGAAAAAATGACATGTTGAAGACCTCCTTCGACTATGTAGAAGACCTCCTTCGACTATGTTGAAGACTAGCTTCGACTAGCTACGACTAGCTACATCTAACTTCAGGAAAATTGGACACAGAATAGTGGAGAGTGAAGACGACCTCCTTCGATCTCCTTTAACCTCCCTTCGACTATCTACGACTACCTTCGACTACCTTCGATTACCTTCGACTGCACTCGATTACCTACGACTAACATGCCGACCTACTACAACCTACTACGACTAAACATACGAGTAAAAAAAGTATCAATTTTTTCCATGGCGACCTTTTTTTACTCGCAGGCATTTTTTAACATATTGAAAAAAACGCCACGACCTAGCTGAGGCCTCGAGTACACGGGGACTACTCTCAAGCATGAAGGAGAGTTACAAAGACCTCCTAGGACCTCGTGTCGATCATGCTGCGAGTATGAGTCGAGGGCAAACTCGCCAGAACTCAGGATTAGGTCGCCCAAGTGGGACAGGCCCTTAAGTCTGCAGCAATAGCCAGTGGCATGATTGAGTTATGGGAGAAAGATATTGAGAATTCAAAGTTGAAAAAGGAATTAGAAATTGTAAAACAAGAAGCGCAAGAGAATCAGCTGCAGTTAAAGAAGGAATTGGAAGGAGCACAAAATAATCAGCTCCAGTTAAAGCAGGAATTCGAAGCCGCAAACCACGAAGTGAGTAAGTTACTTGAGAAGGGAGCAGAGGAGGAACAGAAGAATCAGTTGCATCTGATGCACTGAATCAATTTCAGACGCAGTTTGAACAGGCTTTATCAGGAAAAGCAGAGCATGAGTAAGTTACTTGAGAAGGGAGCAGAGGAAGGACATTAGCTTGGAGGATGTGGAATCGGTATGGGTAGAGCTGCGAAACACTAAGGGGCAGAAAACGCTGGTGGGTGTTGTGTACAGGCCACCTAGCAGTAGTAGTGAAGTTGGGGATGGCATCAAACAGGAAATTAGAAATGCGTGCAACAAAGGCAAAACAGTTATAATGGGTGACTTCAATCTACATATAGATTGGGTGAATCAAATTGGCAGGGGTGCTGAGGAAGAGGATTTCTTGGAATGTATGAGGGATAGTTATCTAAACCAACATGTAGAGGAACCAACGAGAGAGCAGGCTATTCTAGACTGGGTATTGAGTAATGAGGAAGGGTTAGTTAGCAGTCTTGTTGTGCGTGCCCCCTTGGGCAAGAGTGACCATAATATGGTTGAGTTCTTCATTAGGATGGAGAGTGACATTGTTAATTCAGAAACAACGGTTCTGAACTTAAAGAAAGGTAACTTTGAGGGTATGAGACGTGAATTGGCCAAGATTGACTGGCAATTAGTTCTAAAAGGGTTGACGGTGGATATGCAATGGAAGGCATTTAAAGACTGCATGGCTGAACTACAAAAATTGTTCATCCCAGTTTGGCAAAAGAATAAATCAGGGAAGGTAGTGCATCCGTGGATAACAAGGGAAATCAGGGATAGTATCAAAGCAAAAGATGATGTGTACAAATTAGCCAGAAAAAGCAGCATACCAGAGGACTGGGAGAAATTCAGAGACCAGCAGAGGAGGACAAAGGGCTTAATTAGGAAAGGGAAAATAGATTATGAAAGGAAACTGGCAGGGAACATAAAAACTGACTGCAAACGTTTTTATAGATATGTGAAGAGAAAGAGATTAGTTAAAACAAATGTAGGTCCCTTGCAGTCAGAAACAGGTGAATTGATCATGGGGAACAAGGATATGGCGGACCAATTGAATAACTACTTTGGTTCCGTCTTCACTAAGGAAGACATAAATAATCTACCGGAAATAGCAGGGGGCCGCGGGTCAAAGGAGATGGAGGAACTGAGTGAAATCCAGGTTAGTCGGGAAGTGGTGTTGGGTAAATTGAATGGATTAAAGGCCGATAAATCACCAGGGCCAGATAGGCTGCATCCCAGAGTACTTAAGGAAGTAGCTCCAGAAATAGTGGATGCATTAGTGATAATTTATCAAAACTTTAGATTCTGGAGTAGTTCCTGAGGATTGGAGGGTAGCAAACGTAACCCCACTTTTTAAGAAGGGAGGGAGAGAGAAAATGGGGAATTACAGACCAGTTAGTCTAACATCGGTAGTGGGGAAACTGCTAGAGTCAGTTATTAAAGATGGGATAGCAGCACATTTGGAAAGTGGTGAAATCATTGGACAAAGTCAGCATGGATTTACGAAAGGTAAATCGTGTCTGACGAATCTTATAGAATTTTTCGAGGATGTAACTAGTAGAGTGGATAGGGGAGAACCAGTGGATGTGTTGTATCTGGACTTTCAGAAGGCTTTCGACAAGGTACCACATAAGAGATTAGGATACAAACTTAAATCACACGGTATTGGGGGTTCAGTATTGATGTGGATAGAGAACTGGCTGCCAAACAGGAAGCAAAGAGTAGGAGTAAACGGGTCCTTTTCACAATGGCAGGCAGTGACTAGTGGGGTACCGCAAGGCTCAGTGCTGGGACCCCAGCTATTTACAATTTATATTAATGATCTGGACGAGGGAATTGAAAGCAACATCTCCAAGTTTGCGGATGACACTAAGCTGGGGGGCAGTGTTAGCTGTGAGGAGGTGCTAGGAGACTGCAAGGTGACTTGGATAGGCTGGGTGAGTGGGCAAATGTTTGGCAGATGCAGTATAATGTGGATAAATGTGAGGTTATCCACTTTGGTGGCAAAAACGGGAAGGCAGACTATTATCTAAATGGTGGCCGATTAGGAAATGGGGAGATGCAGCGAGACCTGGGTGTCATGGTACACCAGTCATTGAAAGTAGGCATGCAGGTGCAGCAGGCAGTGAAGAAAGCGAATGGTATGTTGGCCTTCATAGCAAGAGGATTTGAGTATAGGAGCAGGGAGGTTCTACTGCAGTTGTACAGAGTCTTGGTGAGACCACACCTGGAGTATTGCGTACAGTTTTGGTCTCCAAATCTGAGGAAGGACATTATAGCCATAGCGGGAGTGCAGAGAAGGTTCACCAGACTGATTCCTGGGATGTCAGGACTTTCATATGAAGGACTGGATAGACTTGGCTTATACTTGCTAGAATTTAGGAGATTGAGAGGGGATCTTATAGAAACGTACAAAATTCTTATGGGGTTGGACAGGCTAGTTGCAGGAAGATTGTTCCCGATGTTGGGGAAGTCCAGGACAAGGGGTCACAGCTTAAGGATAAGGGGGAAATCCTTTAAGACCGAGATGAGGAAAAACTTTTTCACACAGAGAGTGGTGAATCTCTGGAACTCTCTGCCACAGAGGGTAGTTGAGGCCAGTTCATTGGCTATATTTAAGAGGGAGTTAGATGTGGCCCTTGTGGCTAAAGGGATCAGGGGGTATGGAGAGAAGGCAGGTACGGGATACTGAGTTGGATGATCAGCCATGATCATATTGAATGGCGGTGCAGGCTCGAAGGGCCGAATGGCCTACTCCTGCACCTATTTTCTATGTATCTATGTATAGTCAGAATGTGCAAAACTGCAAAGCAGGAGACTGCAGCAGCCGTAGGAAAATACACAGACATACAGGCAGCAATAAAACCCCTCCACCTGGTAGGAAGGGCAGATATGTATAAACCAGCTGCTCTTATCAACTGCCAACATGAAATTGATATGTTTAAGGCACAGCTCTCAGTTCAAAGAGGAACGATGTGCACCTTCGGAACTCCTGATGTAGTCAGAGGGGAGAGTGAAGTAGATTGGGGAGAATTGGATGAGATAGTCCTGAGATGTGGAGAGAGAAATGGAGAACCGGAGTGGGGTTTGAGGCCTCCGCCCCCCTAGGATGGAACGCAGGGCATCACAACACACATCTGTCCCCATTTAGCACACGCCACACAGAGGCAGGCCTCGGGATAATAACATAGAGCACACCATTTACAGTAGCACAACTGTCTGAGATAGCAAAGAGCATCCCAGTCCTTGAACCTTCCGCTGACCCCCACGAGCTCTTTGAGCGTGTCCGCCAGCAGAAGTTGACGAGGAGAAGAGAAATGGGCTAGTTGACGAGGAGGAGAGAAAGCTCCTGCTTGCATGTCTCAGTTCTATCATACATTCAGCGTTACCCGACCCTCAGAACATGGGGGCATGGGCGGAAATCCCCAGGGGGGGACGCCCCTCCATGTTTTGAGAGGTGGGGGACAATCCCACCCCATACTTTGTAATCCGGATTTTGAAATTCGGTGAAAAAAAATCAATTAAAATCTCAGCTTTCCGCGAGACAGTGGGGGTGGGACTGATGATCGAGGATGCCGATTGGACGAGAGAGACGTCGGTCAGCAGGCAGTGGGGGGGGGGGGGGTGCGATGGAGGGAGGTGTCGGTCAGAGGCGAAAGTAGGTTCAGAGTTTGGAATGTGAAGCTTGGGAATTGTTGTAATGGTGGTTGATAGGGTCATAGATTCATACAGTGTGGAAACAGGCCCTTCGACCCGACTCCCACATCGGCCAACAAGGTCCCAGCTATCCTAGTCTGTTTGTTGTTCCCTTGCAAGGTACTGTTCACATCTAAATGTTACTTATTCTTTAACCATCGATGATTTTAGACGGAACTCATGATGGTAAGTGCTCTGGATATTCTTTCCCCTCTTCCTTGTAAGCTGCCCTTCTGTCTCCGAAACCTATACATGTATAAGCCATAAATCAAAACAGTGACTTTTGCTTGACACAACCTTCCCTTTTGATTGTACGGTCTCCTTCCTGTTTGTCGGATAGAGTGCTATTTGATACGGGTGTCAGAGGTTATGGGGAGAAGGCAGGAGAATGGGGTTAGGAGGGAGAGATAGATCAGCCATGATTGAATGGCAGAGTAGACTTGATGGGCCGAATGGCCTAATTCTGCTCCTGTCACTTATGACCTTATTAGCACCACAAAGATGTATTGATGGAGAAAAGTATGTGTTTATCAGCAGCTTAAAAGTTGTTAATGATATTTAGTGATAAGATTTTGTCATATTTAATGATAAAAGTTGTCCCCTGATGTCGATTGAAGGGCCTGTCCCACTGCAGGGACCTAATTTGCGAGTTTAGAAGAGTTTAGGAGAGTTTTAAAAAGTGTCATGGTCTTGTTGTATCGCCGAAGTAGAACACCTCCTATGACCTCCTTCAACTATGTAGAAGACCTCCTTTGAATATGTAGAAGACCTCCTTCGATCTCCTTCGACCTCCTTCGACTATGTTGAAGACTAGCTTCGACTAGCTTTGGGAAAATTGGACACCAAATAGTGGAGAGCAAAGATACCAGAGGAGCAAGATAGACCACTCCTACGAAATCCAATGGACTGACGTGTAGTACGGATCGGAACGTAACGGAACGTCACTTCCGCCATTTTAGGAATAAGACCCCGATCCCTGTTATGCCTCTCGCTGTTTAATCCACGTCAGTCCATTGGATTTTGCAGTTTATCTTGGTCTATTTTAGCCTTCTATGATGGACCATTATGATCTTTGTTTATAATAAATAAGTTGCTTCTTAAAAAAAAAAAGATTTTAAGGGAAACTGCGTATAAAATAAGCGGCAATGCGCAATGAAAGGTCTCTGGACCATATGCATTATTATATTTGGTTTAATCAGTGTTATGGGGGAACGGTATGTGTGTGTTTCTGTGTGTGAGAGGCAAGATACAGATAATAGATTTCAAAGTTCCTCATGGATCATAAGCAACTGATTTAAAGCAATTCATGATGTACATGAGCCATTTTCATGATGTACATAAGCCATAAAGGCAATTATATTTGCCTTTATTTTTTTTGCCTATAAGATATAAGGGACATAAGCCATAAAGGCAAATATATTTTCCAATAGTTGTATATAATAAACACGTTTATATATTATATATATATGATACACACATGTATACAAATGTGATATTGATGTATATAATTATATAACACATACATATTTCTCTAGTTTCTTATATATATATACACACACATATATTCAATATATATATATATATATATATATGATGTGTACATATGTGTGATATATGTATGTAAAAATATAAAACACACACATATATGTATTTCTCTAGTTTCTTTCTTGTGCTCCCCTCTTTATTTGATGAATCTTTTTCTTTCTTTCATTCAACCTCTTTCCAAAATCCTAATTTGTGAATAAAATAATGAACACATGCCAAGATATTCTTTCATTCTATATTAGTGTAAAGACATGTAGTGTATACGTACCTACATTGATGCAGAAGTGCGAGCTTTAGACATGAATACTGTGCATTGCTACCATAGTTTAGTTTTTAATTTAGCATATAATTGAGGAAAATCTGACATATATTTGAGGGAAATGAGTCACCGTATTTCCCGGCAATGAAGACGCACCACCATTTGAATCGCTAATTTTTATTTAAAAGGATGGCAGGACAGGATCGAGGGTTTGGTTTAGTCCAGGGGTCCGCAGTCTTTTTTGCATAGGGGCCAGGACCCTCCAGGACTAGCTGCAGTTCCCAAGTCACCTGTGAGCCCCGGGTCTAGCTGCGGTTCTGCTGTCCGGTCCCGGCGGCCGCTCACAGCCACCCGAGCTCCAAGTGAGTTTTTAAATGTGAATATCTCATTACTAAACATTTGTGGGTTAGCAGTATATTGCATCAATCCACTCAATTTTAAATCATTCTACAACAAAATTCATAAACAAGGATAACACTTTTTATTTCTGTCATTTATGGTAAGATTTACATAATTTATTGTTTGATGTGTGAGATATATAGGGTGTTCAGAACAAAGACGGCAGTTCTTTGACAAGTACTCCATAGTTCGCTATAGGAGATCTTATCAACGAGTATTCTGGACCCACTGTCAACATCTGAAATTACAGTCAAATATCATATAGAATTAACTTATAAGAACAAATCTGATTACAACTACATAACTGCAGAATGGATGATATGTCACTTAAATGCAATTGTTTTCAGGGGTGGGGAGGGACATGTATATTGAAGATGCATTTTTCCTCTAATAGGTCAATTTATGCCTACTGAATAAATTCTGTATTCATGCGTACTATATTCTGTTGTGCTGAAGCAAAGCAAGAATTTCATTGTCCTATCTGGGACACATGACAATAAACTCTCTTGACTTGATATATCTTAAATGTAGAAGAGCTTACAATACCATGCATGCCTTACAACAAGAACAAAACCAAAAATGTACAGCAGTGTAAAAATTGATACCTATTATTGTTTAAGAAGGAACTGCAGATGCTGGAAAATCGAAGGTAGACAAAAATGCTGGAGAAATTCTCCAGTATTTTTGTCTACCTTTATTATTGTGCTGTCTCGATCTATAAAAGAAGACTTTCAATGGTTTATAAAAGAAGATTTTCTATAACTTGCTCATGTACCAAAAATGTCATATAATATAATACATTATCAGGATCATAAGAATAGAATTATATATGTTACAGTGATCATACATTGGGAAGGAAATTAAGGCTTTAATGTGTGCTCCTCGTGGCATGTCGTTGTTCCATATAACTCCATTTATCATGTATTTCAAACACCATTGATCCGTGTACATTGTGTATATTTAACACCATTTATCATGTATTTTAAACACCACTGATTCATGTACATTGTGTATATTTAATACCATTTATCATGTATTTTACACACCATTGATCCGTGTACATTGTGTATATTTAACACACTAATCCTGTATTTTAAACACTATTTCAAACCGGCTTAAACACAAGCCGATTCGGGACCTCCAATGCTGGGAGATCCCGAATCGGCCGCCTCCTACCGGAGACCGGGGCTTCACGATGTTATAGGCCGTGGGCCGGCGGTCGGAGCTTTTCTCCGGCGAGGAATCCCAGACTCCGCGAGGGAAAGTGCACGCTGCCCCCGCGACTACAAGCTCCGCACACCGCGGATTCAGGGTGTTATAGTCCGCGGGCCAGCGATCAGAGCAATTCTGCTGGCGACCCCCGGCTCCGCGATCTGAGCTATAGGAAGAGATCGGGCAGGCCTCAAGACAGAAAGTTATAATTGTTTTCTTACCTTTCGTCTTTAGTGTGGAACCTGAAGAAAGACTGCAATAAAGTGCTCGAATCGCTTACATTGGCGATTCGAGCACTATAGCAGAATGGCTCGCTACGCTGGCAGATGTGGACGCCATGACAGAAGCCCATTAAAAAAAAAACCCTCATATATTCGATTCCCAAAATGGCACGAATAAAAATACCCATTAGCCCATGACCGTACTACGTCTTTTTCGTCAAGTGGTTTATCTTGCTCCTCTAGTATCTTTGGTGGAGAGGACGACCTCCTTCGACTACCTTCGACTATACTAACACTATCTACGACTACCTTCGACTAACTTCGACTAACTTCGATTACCTTTGATTGCCTTCGATTACGTATGAATAACATGCCTACCTACTACGACCTACTTCGACTAAACCTACGAGTAAAAGTAAATTTTTTTCATGCCGACCAATTTTTACTCGTGGACAAATTTCAGCATGTTAAAAAATACTCCTCGACCAAACTGAGGCCTCGAGTATGCGGGAACGTCTCTCAAGCATGAAGGAGAGTTACATAGACCTCCTAGGACCACATAGGACAAAATGCAAACTCTTCTAAACTCGCATTTTGTGTTATTGTCTACCCATAGTCAATATTTTTATACTAAATATCAGTTTTAGTCCCATGTATTGTGCACAAAAATAATGATTTTAATTATATTGAGTGGATGTTTCTAGATTAATTTATGGGAATTAAACATTAAATTCCTTCCATCTGGCATATAAATTCATGACAGTGAGATTTAAAAATCATGATATATTGTGAATTCTTGTGTGAATGGGATTAGTTTGTTATTTGGATACTTAAGCTATTTAAAAAATATATCCTTTTCTTAAGAAATGGAATCTACAGGACATTCTTAATGGGAAAGTAGTGGGCAGAAAGGCATGTCATGTGTGGTTTGAGGAGCAAAAACTTGTAGTTTACAATGCCAAAATTGAAAAGTTGAGGAAAACAAGGTGTACAGAGTTGCTTATTGGTTACAATCTGAGGAGTATGATGATGCTACTGATTATGATATGCCAATGTACCAGCTAGCAACTGATCTTCTCCATAAAGACTTGGTCTATTGCTAGAAATTGTAATTTATTTACCTATCTGTTATGGATTTACAGCATATTATACAATAATATTAAAGTTCTGATCTTGAGAATATCACATTTTTGAATTTTCAAGGCAGTCTGGGTGTTTATTACTATTTCCGTCACAGCAGTCAATTTTGTAATTAACTACAATTAGGTAATCAACTAATTATATGCTTTAATTTCAGGTCATCCAAGTACGGTGTTTTATATTTGTTTCAGAATGCTTCAATCTATAATAACTGAAAATTTCATTCAGTTCTCTTGATTTTTAAGAAAGTTATGGGCTTTTGACTGTCCTCGATCACAGCTTTTGTGTTTAGTCAATGGAAAAGCAATAGGGAACAAGATGCTAATTTCCGAGTATGAAAATGACCATAACCTTTTTAATACTGAAGATATGAAAGTGAATTATGTGTCAAATTAAACTTCTTTTTATGCTTTATCTGATGGGATAAATTGCAGACTTGATTTTTAAAATCTCAAAATTTTGTAACATTGCTACTAGATGCAAAGAACTCATTTTGGCAAATACCGCTAGACCATGCGTCCTCCATGTTAACCACATTCGCGACGCAATTCGGACTCTACCGATTCTTACGAATGCCATTTGGCATCAATTCAGCCAGTGAAGTATTCCAACGTACTATGGAACAACACGGGCTACCCATGCGACATAATCGTGGAGGACATCCTGATCGCCGGGTGCAATGCACAAGAACATGACTCAAACCTGAAGTAGGTCCTGGATCGTGCCAGGGAGGTAAATCTCAAACTCAACCCCCTCAAGTGCAGGTTTTGGGTCGATGAAGTGACTTGCGTTCACCAACAACGGACTTAAGCCAGACCCGTCTAAAACCATTGCCATCAATGAAATGCCAGCACCTACGGACGTGACAGCTCTACAACGATTTATAGGCATGGTAAACTACTTGGGAAAATTCATCCCAAACTTCAGCGAGCTGTCAGCCCCGCTGCGACAACTGACCCACAAGGAAACGCACTGGTCCTGGCACCAGCACCAGCAGAGGGCATTTGAAACCCGCAAACAACTAATGTCTTGCGCTCCAACCCTCACATACTTTGATGCCGAGTTACCCGTCACCCTCACCTGTGATGCCTCCCAGTATGGACTGGGCGGCACTTGCCTACAAGACGACGGGAAGGGTCCCAGACCAGTTGCCTATAACTTTTGCCTGCAAGAAATTCAAGGACTTTATCTTTGGCAACCCGATCACGGTTGAAACCGACCGCCAGCCCCTGGTCAGTATCCTCAGTAAACTGATCCACACGGCACCAGCGCATTTACAACGCATGATGATGGAACTGGAGAGATATACCATCAGACTAACCTACAAACGTGGTAAGGACATGCACTTAGCTGACACCCTCTCACGGGCACCTCACGCAGCCTGCGAAAAACACCTGTCTGATGGTGAGCACGAGGGGTTCATGGTTCTGATGGTCTCCTGCCTTCCCTCCGTGAGCTTAGACATCCTAGTGGCACAAACAGCTGTAGACGAAATGCTACAATCGCTGGCCACTGTCATCCACCGTGGCTGGCCAGACAAACAGCACCACCTGCCGCAGGCTATCTGCCCGTTCTACCCTGTCCGTGACGAACTGGGCATTCATGACGGCATTATAATGAAAGGACATAAGGCCGACATCTCTTCACAGTAAGTACTTTGATATTGTCCATGGGGGCCATCCTGATGCAGAAATAACCCTTCAACATGGAAAAGGTATGCTTTTCTGGCCTGACATGGCTGACTACATTCTCGAGAAAGTTACTGCCTGCCTGATTTGCAATAGCCTGACCCCGCACCAACAGAAATAACCCACACCGGACCTACCCTGGTCCACAGTAACAGCCGATATCTTTGAGTGGCACGGCAAACAATACCTGGCTCTAGTCGATTCCTACTCAGGATGGTTCGAAATCGACCTGCTCAGTAGCCCTACCTCAGCCATGGTCATTCAAAAACTCACTCGCCACTTCTCTGTCCACGGAGCCCCCCTCAAGTTACTCTCAGACAATGGAGCTCAATTCTCCAGTCAGCTCTTCAGAGATTATGTGAAACACTGGGACTTTCACCACACCACACCACCAGCAGCCACGAGTACCCGCAGTCCAACAGCCTGGCTGTAAGAAGTGCAAAGGAACTAATGGAACGCTCACACAGGGCCGGCTCTGATGTCTATCATGTATGTGTATGTGACAAATAAAGTTGACTTGACTTGACTTGACTATCTCGACTTACTCAACCTACGGAACATTGTCCGCGACCCTCTCCTGGGATCTTCAGCCGAACAGCCCATGTCCCGACGAACCTGCTCAACCCAGCCTATGGCCAAGCAACTGCTAGAACCACAAGTTTGTGCACCGTCGGTGATCCAATCCCAGTTCCAACGCCGCCGCGAGATACAAAGAATGTACTACGATAAAACCAGCTCTCCGCTTCAACCGCTCAACAAGGGACAGGTTGTCCGTTTGCGGTCACTGCGAGTTTACGACCACCTCGGCGTCATTCTGGGGTTAACCGCAGAGCCACGCTCGTACCTGGTCAGTATTGACAATGGCATCTATCGACGCACCCGTCAACACCTCCTCCTAGTTAATAAACCGGCACCTCAATATCCTTACCCGGACCAGCCCGCCAGTCTTCCCTCACGCTCCGTGAATGCCACTCCAGCGATTCCTCTGCCGGTGCCAGCACCATCCCTGCCTTCCTCGGTGCCCCCATCTCCACCAGTGTCTCCTCCAGGTTCACCCGATAAGGGACTTGCTCCCTCAGAGAAGGATGAGGGGTACACGAGGGGTACTACCGTACATGTGCAGGTCGTGTCTGCAAGCCAAACCCGCTGATTGGAAAGTTCACTGGCTACACTTGAACTGTGCATGACCCATCTTGTTTTATGTGGTCACATATGCACAAGCATGTACACGTAAAATAATAATGCCCAGGCCCTATACTGGTGTTTTACAATGTGCTCCACTAACCACTATATATGCTTTGCTTCTTTAAGAGGAAGGATGTAGATTAACCCTTATTAATCCATGCCATTTATAATCTCCACTACACATATGTGTCGCCACCCACTACATGGTATTACTGTACTACACAGCTTTACATTAGCAAGGTTAGCCGGCTCTCACAAGCCACGCCGAGCTGGAAGTTTAAATGTTCCTGATTGCTTATGGAATAAAGATTAATCTTTCACTATGTGTGTCGTTGTGGATCATTCACAAACACCGGATATTTACACTTGCAGAGGTCTATTGAGGATAGACTGAGCCACACTGAAGGGATCTTAGTATCCGTATTGCCCCATAAATGTGGTGACTCTAGTGTAGTGACTAGGTGAGGTCTGTGTAGGATTTTACCGGGTTGTCTACAAAATAAAGAATTCCACTGTTCTGAGGTACATGCGACAATAGAGTTTCATTGAATCATTGCGATGAGTTTGGTGACATTGTCACATCGCAGGGGTTCAGAAGAAAATCCATGATTCGCGACTCTTCAATCCTGTCTCATACCTTCTGCTTTTATCTCGGGTCTTAAGTTACCACCCATCTGCTTCTCAAATCCCCGCCTGTATCTACATATTAACCAAAGATCCTATAGCGGAGCAAGATAGACCACCTGCTAAATGCAATGGGCTGACATGTAGTGTGCAACGGAACGGAACGTGGGCCTTTTTTTCATCCATTTCCGTAACCTGACCCGACTCGCAGTGTAATCAACGTTGCGGGGGAACAGTTTGTGTTAATAAATTAAAATTCTGAAAATGAGGAGAAGATTTTTACCAAATAACGTTTATTTTTACGAGGATGTTTCCGTAACCGGCTTCCGTCTCCGCACTATTATCCTATGGGATCTTTGGTGTAGGAGACAGAAGCCGGTTACGGAAATGGGGCCTTAAATTACCCATGAATCTGCCCATGACCGTACTACGTCTTTTTCGTCGAGTGGACTATCTTGCTTGTTATAGGATCGTTGATATTAACTGCCTTGCTTAGCCCTGCCTCTCCTCTCTCCCAGCGTTCTTTCCCACCCTGCTCCCCCTACAATCATTCTGAAGAAGGGTCCCGATCCAAAATGTCACCTGTACACGTTCTCCAGAGTTATGGATTTCACTTTTAGATTACCTGCTGCTTCCTCTTCCATGTTTATCCACTCTCCTCATCGTGCCAGCTACTGATTCCTGGCTTGTTACAATGTAAGTTACAATGTGAGGGCTGCACGGCCAAAGACCCGGTACGATATCAACTACGGCGGTGCTGCCTGTACGGAGTTTGTACGTTCTCCTCGTAGATCTTCGGTTTCCTCCCACACACCAAAGATGTTCAGGTTTGTAGGTAATGTACTGGGCAAGTTTTTTGTTTGCATAGAGAGTGGTGGGTGCCTGGATTACATTGGCGGCAGATGCAATAGTTGTGTTTAAGAGGCTGTTAAATAGGCATATGGATATGCAAGGAATGGAGAGACATGAATCATATGCAGGCAGATGAAATTAGGTCATAAGGTAATGTTCAAGTTTGCGTTTATTGTCACTTAACCAACTAAGGTACAGTGACATTTGAGTTACCATACAGCCATAGTAAGTGAAACAAACACAATACACATATAAAATAAAATTTGTCATAAACATCCACCACAGTGGAATTAACATTCCTCACTGTGATGGAAGGCAATAAAGTTCAGTCATCTTCCTCTTTGTTCACCGTGGTCGGGGCCTTGAACCTTCCGCACTCGCCGCTGCCGACGGTCCGATATCCAAGCCATCTCGTCGGGATGATCGAAACTCCGGCATCGGGACGGATTCCAACACTCCGCGGCACGGAACTCCCGAATCGGCCACTTCTGGCGAGGCAGCCATTACAGGCGACACCCGGTGGTCCATAAGGGATATGAGCAGAATTAGGCCATTCGGCCCATCAAGTCTACTCAATCATGGCTGAACCTATCTTTTGTGAGTGTGTGGAATTCTCTGCCTCAGAGGGCGGTGGAGGCGGGTTCTCTGGATACTTTCAAGAGAGAGCTAGATAGGGCTCTTAAAGATAGTGGAGTCAGGGGATATGGGGAGAAGGCAGGACGGGGTACTGATTAGGGATGATCAGCCATGATCACATTGAATGGCGGTGCTGGCTCGAAGGGCCGAATGGCCTACTCCTGCACCTATTGCCTATTGTCTATTGTCTATTATCAGACTTTGCTGGCTTTACCTTGCACTAAATGTTATTCTCTTATCATGTATCATCTATACACTGTAAAAGGATTGATTTGAATCATGTATTGTCTTTCTGCTGACTGGTTAGCAAGCAACAAAAGCTTTACTGCACCTCGATACACGTGACAATAAACAAAACTGAAAGTGAAAGGCCATTTAGAACAGAGAAGAAGAAAAACATTTTCACCCAGAGAGCTGTGAATCTGTGGAATTCTCTGCCACAGAAGGCAGTGGAGGCCAATTCCCTGGATGCTTTCAAGAGAGAGTTAGATAGAGCTCTTAAAGATAGCAGAGTCAAGGGATATGGGGAGAAGGTAGGAACGGGGGTACTGATTGTGGATGATCAGCCATGATCACATTGAATGGCAGTGCTGGCTTGAAGGGCCGGATGGTCTACTCCTGCATTTATTGTCTATTGTCTATTGTGTACCCCCATTCTCCTGCCTTCTCCCAATAACCATTGACATCCGTACTAATCAAGAATCTATCTATCTCTGCCTTAGAAACATCCATTGACGGCCTCCACAGCCTGATCTGGCAAAGAATTCCACAGATTCATCACCCTCTGACTGAAGAAATTCCTCCTCATCTCCTTCCTAAAGGAACGTCCTTTAATTCTGAGGCTATGACCTCCGGGGCAGCACAGTGGCGCAGCGGCGGAGTTGCTGCCTTACACGAATGCAAAGCCGGAGCCCCAGGTTCGATCCCGATTACAGGTGCTGCCTGTACAGAATTTGTACGTTCTCCCCGTGACCTGCGTGGGTTTTCGCCGAGATCTTCGGTTTCCTCCCACACTCCAAAGACGTACAGGTTTGTAGATCAATTGGCTTGGTAAATGTAAAAATTCTCCTTAGTGGGTGTTGGATAGTGCTAATGTGTGGGGATCGCTGGTCGGCGCGGACCCGGTGGGCCGATGGGCCCGTTTCCGTGCTGTATCTCTAAAACTAAACTCTCCCACTAGTGGAAACATGCTCGCCACATCTACTCTATTCAAACATAATAGTTTATATCCACATGCAGGATGCAGGAGCTTGGTCGCCCTGACACGAGGGCCTAAACGTCACCGTCTGCGGGAGCCAAGATCGCCCCGTCAACGAAGGCTCGAGTCCCCCGACCGTGGGAGAACAATGAAGGGAAGAGATTGAACTTTTTTTCTCCTTCCATCACAGTGAGGAATGTAGAGGAGTCACTGTGGTGGATGTTTATGTTAAAATGTATTTTGTGTGTTCTGTTGCTTTTTATTGGTATGACTGTATGGCAAATCAAATTCCTCGTATGTTTCAAAATATGATTATGATTACGATGATCATGTTCGGCACAGACAATGTGGGCTGAATGACCTTGTCTTGTGCTGCACTGTTCAATGTATTCAGTCAGCTTGGTCACTGGTGGTAATCTTAAACCACACGTTGAAGCTCCCCAGCTCAGAGTACATCCTACCCGTGGTTCTTGTAATTGCTCTTCAACATGAGGGAGCTATGGTCTCTCATTCAACAGAAACATAGAAACATAGAAAATAGGTGTAGACCATTCGGCCCTTCGAGCCAGCACTGCCATTCAATAGGATCATGGCTGATCATCCAAAATCAGTACTCCGTTCCTGCTCTCTCCCCCTATCCCAGATGACAGTGGATGGTAGATGCCATTCCATGGGAGATTTTATTTGCCCAGAGTCCATGTCTTAATGCTACCAACTAAAGCACACCTAACAGGGGTGGGCAAATTCCCCAAAGAATCAGAAAACAGAAGATATCAGCCTCTTAAAGAGAGCAAGACCAAAAGTCAACGGTGAGATACAGGTCCACCACCGATTTTCCAGCACCCTTGGATCCTGAACCTTTCAGGATTATCCGTTTTGCCGGATCGACAGAGGTCACTGCCTGCGAGAGGAGTCCATTGGTACCAGAATGGTCCGTCTGGGCAGCTGAGGGTCCAAGATACCGGCCCTCAAAGTCGGCATCGGAAGTCGGCTTTGGGAATGGATTTGCCCGCTTCGGCCGAGCAGGAGTTCCAGAGCCCCGGCCACAGGGGGGAAAATTCAACCCGCCGATTGGCCGCAGAAGTCCCGATGAGGTCGAGATCGTCTGCCTCACCTGGTCTAGGCAGCACGACTTCCTGGGAGGATTTCAAGTGCGATCTTGTAATTTCGAGTGCCAGACCACCAGTTCGACTTTACTTTAAACTTTAGAGATACAGCGTGGAAACAGGCCCTTTGGCCCACCGAGTCTGCGCTGACCGATGATCACCCCGCTCCATACTTCTATTCTATACACTAAGGACAATTTACCAAAGCCAATTAACCTACAAACCTTGCACGTCTTTGGAGTGTGAAACTGGAGCACCTGGAGAAAACCCACGTGGTCACAGGGAGAATGTGCAAACTCCGTGCAGGCAACACTCATGGTCAGGATCAAACCTGGGTCTCTGGCACTGCAAGGCAGCAACTCTACCATTGCACCATGGTGCCACCACAGTGTGGCAATGAATTCTTCAGATTCATCACACTCTGGTTCCTCATTATTCTAAAGATACGTCCTTTTATTCTGAGGCTGTACTGCCTGGTCCTGGAAACATAGAAACATAGAAAATAGGTGCAGGAGTAGGCCATTCAGCCCTTCGAGCCAGCACCACCATTCAATGTGATCATGGCTGATCATCCAGAATCAGCACCACATTCTGGCTTTTCCCCCCATATCCCTTGATACCCTTACCCCTAAGAGCTAAATCTTACTCTCTCTTGAAAACATCCAGTCAATTGGCCTCCACTGCCTTCTGTAGCAGAGAATTCCACAGATTCACAACTCTCTGTCATAGTCATAGAGTGATACAGTGTGGAAACAGGCCCCTTGGCCCAACTCGCCCACATCGGCTAACAATATCCCATCTACCCTAGACCCACTTGCCTGCGTTTGGTCCATAACCCTCCAAACCTGTCCTATCCATGTTCCTGTCTAACTGTTTCTTAAACGATGGGATAGTCCCAGCCTCAACTACCTCCTCTGGCAGCTTGTTCCATACACCCACCACTCTCTGTGTGAAAAAGTTACCCCTCAGATTCCTATTAAATCTTTTCCCCTTCAACTTGAACCTATGTCCTCTGGTCCTCGATTCCCCTACTCTGGGTAAAAGACTCTGTGCATCTACCCGATCTATTCCTCTCATGATTTTTCCTCACCTCATTCCTAAATAGCCTACCCCTTATTCTTAAACTGTGATCCCTGGTTCTGGACTCCCCCAACATGGGGAACATGTTTCCTGTATCTACCCTGTCCAATCCTCTAAGAATTGTTTAGACTCTCCCGTCTTCTAAACAGCGGGTGGTCGGTGCCTGGAACGCACTGCCAGTGGTGGTGGTGGTGGAGCCAGTTACAAACTTGCACATACAATTTACAAATGCCTCATCAACTCTGAATTGTGATAATAGATGGGCCATCTAATGTTTCTTTGTCTTTCCTTAAATTCAAATACTATTCATATTTCCAGTGCTCTTCCCGATTCAGAATAATTGGATAAGGTAAAATTTGGCTGGCTTAAGAATGTATCCTATTAATATGTTTTTTTTTAAAGTATATTGAAAGTTTAAACACGAGAACATGTCAAAGTGTGTTTCCATAGAGACTACACGAGAAAATCAGGCATTGTTATCTTTAAGAAAAGTTGAGGGGTTTTTTTCAGGTTATTGTAGATGAAGGAAGATGGCCTCATGCAGACAAACAAAAATAGATCAAGACATCAGGGAGAAATATGTACACATTCAATGAATGAGGCAATGCAAGGAATAGTTCACCATCTTCAGACTGGAGACTGAAGACCCAAATTGTCACCCCGTCTATTCAAGATACAAGATACAAGATACAAGATACATTTATTTGTCACATGTACCAATTGGTACAGTGAAATGTGTTGTCACCATACAGCCTTACGGATAATAAAGAGCATAGAACACGATAGACTTTAAAGGGTCTGTCCCACTGTACGAGGTAATTCAAGAGTTCTCCCCAGTTTCCCCTGATTCGAACTCGGGGAATTACGGTAATAGCCGTTCGTAGGTACTCGGGGCTCTCGTGGACATTTTTCAACGTTGAAAAAACTTTACGAGCTTACCGCGTTTCCCGAGTACCTGCCGTTAGCGTTACGAGCCGGTAAGAGACGTCCCGAGCTCCGACGTACCCGCTACGTACATTCTACGTACTTACCACGAGTTTGATTTTTTTTTAAAACTCGGGAGAGCTCTTGGGTAAACTCGTATAGTGGGACGGGCCCTAAACACAGACATCCCCACACAGCGGAATCAAAATTTCCGTCCACAAATCCTGGATGACTTCCTGAATTTAGCCTAGAGATACAGAGTGCATACAGATACAGAGTTCCTTCGGCCCATGCTGACCATCGGACATCCATTCACACTAGTTCTAGGTCATCTCACTTTTATATCCACTCTCTGCACACTAGGGCTAATTTACAGCAACCAATCAACCTACAACACCGCACGTCTTTGGGGTGTGGGAGGGAAACCGGAGCAACCGGAGAAAACCCACGCGGTCACGGGGAGAATGTGCAAACTCCGTACAGGCAAAGCTTGTGGTCAGGTTCAAACCCGTGTCACTGGCACTGTAAGGCAGCAACTCTACCATTGCACCATAGTGCCACCACCTTCTGCAGATTCACCACCCTCTGGCTCCTCATCTCCACACTAAAGGTACGTCCTTTTATTCTGAGGCTGTGCTCCCTGGTGCATAGAAACATAGAACATAGGTGCAGGAGTAGGCCATTCGGCCCTTCGAGCCAGCACCACCATTCAATATGATCATGGCTGATCATCCAAAATCAGTACCCCGGCTTTCTCAGGAGCACCCGGAGAAAACCCACGCGGTCACAGGGAGCACGTGCAAACTCCGTACAGACAGCACCCGAGGTCTGGATCGAACCCGGGTCTCTGGCGCTGTGAGGCATCAGCTCTACCCGCTGCACCACCGTGCCGCACTAGTTACCCCAGCACTTTGTGTTTTGCTTGTAGAATGCATTATTATGCCCAGAGGGCTGCAATGTGTCTGAAGATGAGGTGCTGTTCCTCAAGGTGGCTGCACTGTGACTGTGCAGGGAGATGCAGACTAATTGGTCAACTTGGGAATAGCATGGAGAATTCCTTTTCCTTCTCTCCAGAGATGCAGTCTGACCCGCTGAGTTACTCCAGCTTTTTTATGTGTCTATCTTTAGAGAATTCAAGAGGCATGCAACATCATGTTCAGAGTCATTTTCCAAAAGGTACATTTCTAGAATCTATTGCTCAGCCTAACTTTAAAAAAAACATGGGTATTCCATTCAAAGTAGTCAGAGAGCAATGGTCCAACAATGAAATGGATCATTTGCTCCTTTCACATCCATGAACTGCTACAACTTTGCACAGCTTATGGTCGAATGAAATACTAATTCTAAATCACTGCCTTAAGCTTAAAGGAATTATGTGCCAAATCTTCCCGATGTGGGACCTCATTAGTTCGACATCTTCACACTGTTTAAGGATGATTTATTGTAGAGCTTGCTTTAACAGAGCTGATAGTGGCACATCAAGTCCTCAGGAGCCTATGTGTCTTCTGTAAATGGCGCAAGCAGTCTCCTTCCCCAGTGAACCTTAAGGCGAGAGAGAATAAACCGGAACGAAAGAAGCAGATTTGTGTCATATCAGAGGTCACAAATCACAGTGTTATCACCTCTGAAGATGGGTCCCGACCCAAAACATCTTCCCTACAGCCATCAAGCTATTAAACACTACAATATTGTAGTGGCTCTTTGAATTACTTCCCTCTGGAAGGCGACTGTCAAAGCTGCCACAGCCAGACATAAAAACAGTTTTTATCCACAAGTAGTTGCTCTACTCAACAACTGTAGCCTCCCTTTGATCTGGTATTTTGTTGGTTCACATGCTTGATCAATGGTGTTTTATCATTAATGTCTTATTATTATTAATGTTTAGTGTTTTCTGAGTCATTCGTAACTGTCACTGTATGTCATGTTATTACTTGTGGGCGGAGCACCAAGGCAAATTCTTTGTATGTGAATATTTGGCCAATAAACTTACTTACTTACTTAATATTAAACACTACAATCTCCAAATAAACATCTCTGAATCTCTCTCTCTGCTCTCTCTCTCTCTCTGTCTCTCCCTCTCTGTCACTCTCTCTCTGTGTTTGTGTGTGTGTGTCTCTCTCTCTCTCTCTGTCTGTCTGTGTGTGTCTCTCTCTCTCTCTCTTTCTCTCAGTCTCTCACTCTCTCCCTCTGTCTCTCTCTGTGTGTCTCTCTGTCTCTCTATCTCACTCTCTCTGTCCATCTCTCTCTCTCTCGCTGTCTCTCTCTCTCTCCCTGTCTCGCTTTCTCTCGCAGTCTCCCTCTCTGTCTCTGTCTCTGTTTCTTTCTCTCTGGTGTACGGGGTGGTCGATGGTCGGTTCGGACGGTGGGCCGAAGGGCCAGTTTCCACGCTGTATCCCTTAAATCTAAAAGTTAAAGCCATAAAAAAACACTTTTTAAAATAGAAGCAGGAACAGACCATGCAACCCTTTGTCCTTGGGATGTCATTAAATGAGATCATGGCCGATCTTCTACCCCAACACAAACCCCCTGCACTGATTGATATCCCTTGAGATCGAAAAATGCATCCATCTCCGCCTCGAAAATACGCAATAACAATGTCACAACTGGCCTAAGATCATAAGACCAGACAATATAGGAGCAGAATTAGGCCATTCGGCCCATCAACACAGAAACAGAAACATAGGTGCAGGAGTAGGCCATTCCGCCCTTCGAGCCAGCACCGTCATTCAATATGATCATGGCTGATCATCCAAAATCAGTACCCCGTTCCTGCTTTGTGCCCATTTCCCTTGATTCCTTTAGCCTTAAGAGCTCAACCTAACTCTCTCTTGAAATCAACCAGTGAATTGGCCTCCACTGCCTTCTGTGGCTGAGAATTCCACAGATTCACAACTCTCTGGGTGAAGAAGTTTTTCCTCATCTCAGCCCTAAATGGCCTACCCCTCATATAGATAAGCTAGGTGAGTGGGCAACAACTTGGCAGATGAAATTTAATACTAATAAATGTGAAGTCATTCACTTTGGGAAAAAAAATGATAGGGCAAGTTATTTTCTAAATGAGGTGGAGCTGCGTTGTAATGCAACGCAAAGGGATCTAGGGGTAGTAGTACATGAATCACTAAAAGTTAGTATGCAGGTGCAGCAAGCAATCAGGAAGGCCAATGGAGTTTTGGCCTTTATTGCTAGGGGGATTGAGTATAAAAACACGGAGGTCTTGCTGCAGCTGTACACAGTATTAGTGAGACCACATTTGGAATACTGTGTACAGTTCTGGGGTCCATACTTAAGAAAGGATGTACTGGCCCTGGAGGCAGTGCAGCGAAGGTTTACAAGATTAATTCCTGCAATGAGGGGATTGACATATGAGGAAAGGTTAAGTAGGCTGGAACTCTACTCTTTGGAGTTTAGAAGAATGAGAGGCGATCTCATTGAAACATATAAGATCGTGAGGGGCCTTGATCGGGTGGATGCACCGAGGATGTTCCCAATGATCGGGGAAACTAGAACTAGGGGACATAGTTGTAGAATAAGAGGGGGCTCTTTTAAAACTGAGATGAGGAAGAACTTCTTCACCCAGAGGGTGGTTAATTTATGGAATTCACTGCCCCAGGGAGCAGTGGAAGCAGAAACATTAAATATATTTAAGTCTAAAATAGATGGTTTTTTAGCTGCCAAGGGGATAAGGGGCTACGGGGAGAGGGCAGGGATATGGACCTAGGTATGGTTAGTATAGTAAGACCTGAGTGATCTCCTGGACAAGTGTCGATCGCCAGGATTGGGGTCGGAGAGGAATTTCCCGGATTTTTTTCCCGAATTGGACCTGGGTTTTTATCCGGTTTTTTGCCTCCCCCAGGAGATCACGCGGTTCTTGGGGTGGAGAGGGGTGATAGCGATATAAAGGGGAGGGTAGTGTCTTGTGTTCTGTGTCTTGTGTCTACTGTTTGTGGGTAAGGGTGTCTGTTTAGTGTTCAGCCATGAGCGAATGGCGGTGCGGGCTCGATGGGCCTGGTGGTCTACTCTCGCACCTACTTTCTATGTTTCTATGTTTCTATGTTTCTTAAACTGTGTGACCCCTGGTTCTGGACTCCCCCAACATCAGGAAACATTTTCCTGCATCTACCCTGTCCAATCCTCAAAGAATTTAATATGTTTCTATAAGAATCCCTCTCATCCTTCTAAATTCCAGCGAATACAAGCCCAGTCGACCCATTCTTTCATCATACGTCAGTCCCGCCATCCCGGGAATTAACCTGGTGAACCTACGTTGCACTCCCTTAAAAGTAATAATGTCCTTCCTCAAATTAGGAAACCAAAATTGAACCCAATGCTCCAGGTGTGGTCTCATCAGGGCCCTGTACAACTGCAGTAAGACCTCCTTGCTCCTAAACTCAAATCCTCTCGCAATGAAGGCCAGCATGCCATTGGTTTTCTTTACTGCCTGCTGTACCTGCACGCTTACTTTCAGTGACTGATGTCCAAGCACACCCAGGTCTCATTGCACATCCCCTTCTCCTAATCTGACACCATTCAGATATTAATCTGCTTCCTGTTCTTTCCACCAATGTGGCTAACCTCACATTTATCCACATTATATTGCATCTGCCATGCATCTGCCCACTCACCCAACCTATCAAAGTCACCCTGCAGCCTCATAGCATCCTCCTCTCAGCTCACACTGCCACCCAGCTTTGTGTCATCCGCAAACTTGGAGATGTCACATTTAATTCCCTCGTCTAAATCGTTAATATATATTGTAAATAACTGGGGTCCCAGCACTGAGCCTTGTGGCATCCCACTGGTAACTGCCTGCCATTCTGAAAAGAGCAGTTAATTCCTACTCTTTGCTTCCTGTCTGCCATCCAGTTTTCAATCCATATCAATACCCTACCCCCAATACCATGTTCTCTAATTTTGCACACTAATCTCTTGTGTAGGACCTTGTCAAAGGCTTTTTGAAAGTCCAGATACACCACATCCACTGGCTCTCCCTTATCCATTCTACTTGTTACATCCTCAAAAAATTCCAAAAGATTAGTCAAACATGATTTCCCCTTCATAAATCCATGCTGAATTTGACTGATTCCATCACTGCTTTCCAAATGCGCTGCTATAACATCTTTAATAATCGACTCCAGCAACTTCCCCACTACCGATGTAGGGCCGATGGTCTATAATTCCCTGTTTTCTCTCTCCCTCCTTTCTTAAAAAGTGTAGTTACATTGGCTACCCTCCAGTCCACAGAAACTGACCCAGAGTCGAGAAAACATTTGAAAATGTTCAATAATGCATCCACGATTTCTAGGGCCACCTCCTTGAGTACTCTGGGATGCAGACCATCAGGCCCTGGGGTTTATCTGCCTTCAGTCCCAACTGTTTACCTAACATCATTTTCTGACTAATGTGGATTCCCTTCAGTTCCTCCCTCCCACTAGATCCTCGGTCCCCCAGTATTTCCGGGAGATTGTTTGTGTCTCCCTTAGTGAAGACAGAACCAAAGTACTCGTTTAACTGTTCTGGCATTTCCTTGTTTCAAGTGCTAGTTCAAGTTCAAGTTCCCATATATTGTCACATGCACCAATTGGTACAGTGAAATTTGAGTTACCATGCAGCCATACGAATAAAAAGAACACAATACACAATAGAGTTTAATATAAACATCCCCCACAGCGGAATCAACATTTCTCTGTGATGGAAGGTGATAAAGTTCAGTCACTCTTCCTCCTTTTATTCATCCGTGGTCGGGGCATAGAATCCTCCGCAGTCGCCGCTACGAACGGCTCGATGTACAGGAACTCTGACGTTGGGACGGATCTGAACACACTCAGCGGCTTGGAGTTCCCGAATCGGCCGCTTCTTACCGGAGCCCGCGGCTTCCGAAGTCCACAGGCCAAGCTGGATGGAGCCCGAACACTGGCGATCCTCGGCAAAAGATCGCAGGCTGCGCGATTGCAGAGTCAGTGCCGCTCCGCGGCTAGAAGCTCCGCAGACCACAGCTCCACGATGTTAAAGTCAGCAGGTCCCGCTGTCGGAGCTCCAACACTGGCGATCCTTCACAGGGATCCCAGGCAATTCCGCGCTGCGCCTGATGCTGAAGCTCTGGGCCGGTCTCAGGTCGGAAAGGCCGCGCCAATCCAGTTGGTAGACCGCGAGGGGGGGGTGAAGATGCGACACGGAGAAAAGACGCATCTCTGTCCACGTAAGTGACTGAAAGAACGGTTTCCCCCCCATTCCCCCCCCCACCACCCCCCACATAGACATACTGAGAAACATTAAAACATACTAAAAATAGCACTAAAAATAACAAAAATGCGAAAGGACTGACGAGCTGCTGGCGAGGCAGCCACTGCGGTGGCGCCACCCGTTGGATTCCCATTATAAACTGACACCAGGTGGCGCCAGCAATGGCAGCCTCGCCAACAGTCTGTCTGTCCCTTCTTTATGTTTTAATAGTATGTGCTAAATGTATGCTTTTAGTGTTCTTTAGCTTGTTTTATGTCGGGGGTGGGGGAGGTGGGGGGGGAGTTGGGGGAAACGTTTTCTAATCTCTTACCTCGACGGAGATGCAATTTTTCCCCGTATCGTATCTCCGTCTGCACTGCTGCCTAACATCATGGAGCCTCTGCTGGAGACCGATTTTGAGAGCTCCACCGCGGGTGCCTGCGGACTTACCATAGTGGAGCTCGAGGTATCTGGTCAGAGACCGAATTCGAGAACTCCAAGCCGCAGGAGCTTCGATCGCACCGACGCGGGAGCTCTGATCGCCCCGAAGTGCACCTCGGACAATGGAGCCACCCACAACTATTGTCTATTGTCTATTGCCTGACGTCAGTCTCGCCGGTCGAATCTCAACGCTAGGATTCGAGTCACAGACCTGTCCGCCACGCGGACTGGAAGTGTCGTCTGCCCCGAACACGACTCGCTGGTCTGGCTGTTGCTGCTCAGCGATCTTCCAGATAATTGACTCTTGGCACTCTTTTTAAACCTCCTGAACTTTACTCACCTAGGAGAAAGGCTTCCTTCAGCTAAACAAGACTTGGCCCATCAATACTCAATGACTTGGCCTCCACTACCGTCTGTGGCAATGAATTCCACAAATTCAACACCCTATGATTAAAGAAATTCCTCATTCATAAGTTCATGTTCATAAGTTATGGGAGCAGAATTAGGCTATTCGGCCCATCAAGTCTACCCCGCCATTCAGTCGTGGCTGATCTATTTTCCTCTCTAAACTCCATTCTCCTGCCATCTCCCCATAACCTTTGATGCCCTTACTAATCAAGAAACTATCAATGTTTAAGAAAGAAGAGCAGATGCTGGAAAAATCGAAGGTAGACAAAAGTGTGAAGAAGGGTCTCAAGCCAAAACGTCGCCTATTCCTTCTCTCCATAGATGCGGCTTCTCCCGCTGAGTTCCTCCAGCATTTTTGTCTACCTAAGAAACCATCAATGTCCATTTTTAAAATAGCCAATGGCCTCCACAGCCGTCTGTGGCAATGAATTCCACAGATTCAACACCCTCTGGCTAAAGAAATTCCTCCTCATCTCCATTCTGAAGGTACATCCTTTCATTCTGAAGCTGTGCCCTCTGTTCCAGGACTCCCCCACTACTGGAAACCTCCTCTCCACATCCATGCCATCTCTCTGTGTACAGAATTCCAAAGTTTTGGGTGAAGAAATTTATTTCATGTCTTTCTGAATGGCAGACTAATATTTGTGGAATATTATCTGCAATCTCGTGTTCTGGACATGTCAGGCAGGAGAAACATTAACTCCGCATCCGCATCCAACTTGGAAGAGTTTTGAATGAGATCACCTCATGTTCTCCAAAGTAAATTCACCTGTTTCTGACTTCAGGGGACCCACATTTGTCTTAATTATTTTTTTCCTCTTCACATACTTAAAGAAGCTTTTACTATCCTCCTTTATATTCTTGGCTAGCTTACTTTCGTACCTCATCTTTTCTCCCCGTATTGTCTTTTTAGTTACCTTCTGTTGTTCTTTAAAAGTTTCCCAATCATTTGGCTTCCTGCTCATCTTTGTTATGTTATACGTCTTCTCTTTTATTTTTATACTGTCCTTGACTTCCTTTGTCAGCCACGGTCAACTCTTACTCTCCTTAGAATCTTTCTTCCTCTTTGGAATGAACTGATCATGCATCTTCTGGATTATTCCCAGAAATACCTGCCATTGTTGTTCCACTGTCATCCCTGCTAGGGTCTCTTTCCAGTCAAATTTGGCCAACTCCCCCCTCATGCCTCCATAGTCCCCTTTGTTCAACTGCAATACTGACACTTCTGATTTTCCCTTCTCCCTCTCAAATTGTAGATTAAAACGTATCATATTATGGTCACTACCTCCTAATGGTTCCTTTACCTCGAGTTCCCTCATCAAATCCGGTTCATTACACAACACTAAATCCAGAATTGCCTGCTCCCTGGTAGACTCCAGTACAAGCTGCTCTAAGAATCCATCTCGGAGGCACCACAAACTCCCTTTCTTGGGGTCCAGTACCAACTTGATTTTCCCAGTCCGCCTGCATGTTGAAATCTCCCATAACAACCGTAGCATTACCTTTGTTACATGCTAATTTTAACTCCTGATTCAACTTTCACCCTACAGTATATCCAGGCCACTGTTTGGGGACCTGTAGATAACTCCCATTAGGATCTTTTTGCCCTTACAATTTCTCAGTTCTATCCATACTGACTCTACATCTCCTGATTCTATGTCACCCCTCGCAAGGGACTGAATTTCATTCCTTACCAACAGAGCCACCCCACCCCCTCTGCCCACCTGTCTGTATTTTCGATAGGATGTACACCCTTGAATATTCAGTTCCCAGCCCTGATCCGCTTGCAGCCATGTCTCTGTAATTCCTACAACATCATACTCACCAATTTCTAACTGTGCCTCAAGCTCATTCACTTTATTTCTTACACTTTGCGCATTCATATATAGCTTGGTATAGATGTAAATTGTCCCCAGTGCGTGTCGGGTAGTATTAATGTGTGGGGATCATTGGTCGCCTCGGACTCGGTAGTCCGAAGGACCTGTTTCCGTGCCGTATCTCTAAACTAAACCAAATTAAATGATTACCATAGACAATGCATTCTAATTTTGACAGCTCCAGCCAAAGCGCTCCAGCAATTACAGTCCCTGCACATAGCCCCTGCCAGACCTCTCTAGACATCATACCCATGACAGCCCATACACAGTGTAAGAGCCCAGACAGCATATATTGGTGGGCACACACCAGGCAGTATCTCTGCCCAGCGCATAATTGGAAAAATAGGAGAAAAAAGACAAGCTGTTCTTTTTTTTCTGAAAAGGAGCCAGGGATTCATAAAGACCTGACAGGGTGGCATATTTTCTCATCAAAGATTAATTAAAGTCTGATTGATGACAGCTCACTCTCTCACTGGCAATGGTTTAGCCATATTCGAGAAGGACTGAAGATCTCGAAATGCTCAGGGGTTCAGTCAATGTGAACGGGAGGGTGGCAGGTTGTGAAGAGAGAGAGAGAGAGAGAGCCTTCATTGTAACATTGGTTAATCTCAATTTCAGCAGTCCCTCCGGGTCAAGAATGATCAGTGATATATTTAAGGCAGAGATAGATAGATTCTTGATTAGTACGGGTGTCAGAGGTTTTGGGGAGAAGGCAGGAGAATGGGGTTAGGAGGGAGAGATAGACCAGCCATGACTGAATGGTGGAGTAGACGTGATGGGCTGAATGGCCTAATTCTACTCCTATTCCTGATAACCTTAAGAATTACTTGATTTTACTCTGCTTCTATCTGTTCTGGGGTGGCTGATGAGGACAAGTCAGGAAAACCTTGAGCAACAGGTTGAAGAACAGCTTCTGCCCAGCGACCATCAGGCTTGTGAACTCTGCATAATACCAACCTCAGCAACTATGATCTTAGTTCATTTTAGTTTGGAGATACGGCAGGCCCTTCGGCCCACCGAGTCCACCCTGACCATAAACCACCCTTTCACGTTGGTTCTGTGTTATCCCACTTTCTCATCCATTCCTTACACGTTAAGAACAATTTTACGGAAGCCAATTAACCTACAAACCTTCATGGTTTTGGGAAATGGAAGGAACCTGGGAGGAAACCAGCACACGAGGTCAGGATCAAACCGAGGTCTCTGGTGCTATGAGGTAGCAGATCGACCAGCTGCGTCACTGTGCCATCCATCTTCTTTGTGCTGAGTCCTTGGTTGGACTGTGGTCTTTGGTTTTTGCACTGATGTGGTTACCTAGTATGCTTATCAATTTATTGTATATTGGATTAGTATATAATACCTTGTGTGTTGTGACTGTTGGCAGACCAATTCCCCTCCGGGGATGAATAATTTTTTATCATATCGTATCGTAGATGTCCATTTGTGATTACATGCCTGTTATGCTAAAAAATCATAATTCCATTATCGGCACAAATGACTACGAAACTCATACGCGCTCTAGATCCACAGATGCTGCTACAGCTGGGGCAAGAGATGTTTGATGGTGTGGATGTTATGTAGTCCAGAGGTGTACAACTCTTCTTGCTTTTAAGGAGAGCTCATGCAAGCTCCTTCCAAGGGACTCAACGGTCAATGTCATCCTGAATACTTCTTTATTTTGAGTGGTCCTGGGCCAGGGATTGGCATGAATTGGCAGGGATGTCATGCTTACTTCTGTACCCCACACCCCTCGTGCCCTCCACACCTACCCTCTCTCCCCCCTCAAATTGCCCAATCCACATTCTCCACCCCATATCCCTCTCCTCCCTTCTAACCTCTCCCCGCCACTCCTCCCCTTCCCATATCCCTCTCCTCTCCTCGCCTCCATCTCCTTCCCTCTCCCACTACCTCTCCAATCACCCCCCCCCCCACCTATTCCTTTTCTCTGGAGATGCTGGCTGTCCCGCTAAGTTACTCCAGCACTTTTGGGTTTATATTTGGTATAAACCAGCACCTGCAGTTCCTTCCTACACTTTCAGTCTCTGGGGATTGAGGAACCAATGTCAACAAGAGAGGATGGGGTGGGGGGGAGCCAGAGGGTGTTCCAAGATTCAGTAAAACACAAAATAGGGTCAGTGGCATAAAGGAGGTGAAGTGTGTGGAGGGTGGAAAACGGGAAGGTCATTTAGCTGGGTGATAAATTCAAGGATGGAAGCAAAAGATGTTATAAGTTGTAGAGCTGGCTGGTATTGTAGAGGTGGTAAAAGACTGGGTGTTCAATCAGGGTTCCCATTCTAGTTTCTTTGTTTCTACAAAGTACCTTATGGGTGGGGGATCCCATTGAACCTTGTCAGGTACTGAAAGAGCTAGATTCAAGTTCAAGTTCAAGTTCGCGTTTATTGTTACTTAACTGATAATATAAAATGTAACATAAACATCCACCACAGTGGAATCAGCATTCCTCACTGTGATGGAAGGCAATAAAGTTCAGTCATCTTCCTCCTTTGTTCACTCCGCAGTTTGCCGATGCCGACGGTCCGATGTTCGGGCCCTCTTGTCGGGATGATTGAAACTCTGACGTTGGGACGAATCGGAACACTGGATTTCCCGAGTCGGCCGCTTCTTACCGGAGACCGCGGGCTTCACGGTGTTAAAGTCCACAGGCCCCGTGGTCGGAGCAATTCTTCTGGCGATCCTCGGCAAAGGATCGCAGCTCCGCAATGTTAAAGTCTGCGCCACGCCACGCCTGCGGCTTGAAGCTCCAGGCCAGTCTCCAGGAAAGGCCTCACCAATCCAGTTGTTAGGCCGCGGGTAGGGGCAGAGAAGAGACACTGAGAACTTCGCATCTCCATCGAGGTAAGTGACTGAAAAAAAGTTACCCCCCATTTCCCCCCCCTCTTCCCCCCACATAAACTAACCCTAGAAACATTGAAACACACATTTAAAACGTACTTAAAATAATAAAAACAGAGAAGGAACGTGACAGACTGCTGGCGAGGCAGCCATTGCTGGCGCCACCCGGTGGCAGGATAGAGTGGATGTGAAGAGGATGGATGTTTCCAGTCATGGGAAAGTCTAGATTCAGAGGACACAGCCCCAGAAAAGAAGGAGGTAACATTAGAACGAGATGAGGAAGAATTTCTATATCCAGAGAGTGGTGAATCTCTGGAACTCATTGCCACACACGGCTGTGGAGGCCAAGTCAATGGCTATTTTTAAAGCAGAGTTTGATAGCTTCTTGATTAGTAAGGATGTCAAAGGTGATGGGGAGAAGGCAAGAGAATGGGATTGAGGGGGAAAAATAGATTAGCCATGATTGAATGGTGGAGTAGACTCGATGGGTAGAATGGCCTAATTCTGCTCCTATGTCTTACTGTCCTATGATCTCAAAGTTGCAAGAGCAAACACAATCAGCACATTTTTAGTTCAAAGTTAATGTCAAATTTATTTGTCACTTGCACCAACGAAGGTGCAGTGAAATGAATTTGCCAGCAGCGATACACTTAAATAAAGAACACACAATACACAATAGAATTTAACACAAACATCCACCACAGCATTCTTCACTTTGGTGGAAGGCAACAAAGTTCCGTCAGTCCTCCTCCTCTGTTCATCCGTGATCGGGGCCATAAACCCTCCGTAGTCGCCGCTACGGATGGCCGGATGTACAGGCCCTCTTGTCGGGATGACCGCGGCTTCAGGATGTTATAGGCCTGAATTATAGGCCTAGTTGTGATTCAAACACACCACATAGATTATATTCTCTTGTGTGAAAGGAGATAGGTAGCTAAGCCATTACACAGCAGCTTCTAATTGAGGGCTAATCACTAAAACATTTCATTTGTTATCTATTCACAGAATTTCATGCCTTATAAAATAAAGTGGGACTTATTTAAAGTCCATTTGACCCATGAGAAATGCAGTGAGCAATTACTCAGATCTGTATTCTGGGTATTTGGAGATAGTAACCCAATTAGGAGGGAACAAATTAAACAGGCATCACATTCACCAACTGATCTTCCTTTGTGTATATTGACTTGTCACAGAGAAGATGAGGATTCACAGAGAGAAAAGAGGAGACACAGCAGAACCGTTAGCAGTACTGAAGTGACTGCTTGAACCTGCAGTTATTTTTGAATCAAGATGGACTGTAAATAATTTAGCACCGCATCCCAGGCACATCTTGAGAGAGAATGCCTTTCACTACAAGGTCAAGATGGACAACTCATTATATAATAACAAGGATAGACACAAATAGCTGGAGTAACTCAGCGGGTCAGACAGCATCTCTAGAGAAAAGGAATAGAGATAAATCTTCAGACCGAAGAAGGGTCTCGACCCGAAACGTCACCTATTCCTTCTCTCCTGCTGTCTGACCTGCTGAGTTACTCCAGCATTTTGTGTCTATCTTCGGTTTAAACCTGTCTGCAGTTTCTTCCAGCACATATAATAAGGAAGTGGAGATGCTGGTTTTTACCAAAGATAGATGGGTAGCACGGTGGCGCAGCGGTAGAGCTACTGCCTCACAGCGCCGGAGACCCGGGCTACATCTTGGCTACTGGTGCTGTCTGTACGGAGTTTGTACGTTCTCCCCGTGACCTGCGTGGCTGTCCTCCGAGATCTTCGGTTTCCTCCCACACTCCAAAGACGTGCAGGTTTGTAGGTTAATTGGCTTGGTACAAATGTAAATTGACCCTAGTGTGTGTAGGTAGAATAGTGTTACGGGCCGGACCCACATAGGCGATTTTTCAACGGACTGCCGGCGACTGTCAAGTTCGCGGTACTCGTCTGAAAAAACAGGAACTGGAACGGCGACTGTCAGAGTGGAACACACACACACACACACACAAACACATCGCAAAGGCGGGGGCCAGGGCAAGCGGGGGGAGCGCTGTCTGAAATTCACACGGTGCAAAGCCAAGGTGACACAGACACACACCGCGATGAACAGGAAGGTTAAGATGGCTAGCACAGTGTACGGTAACTCTTTTAAAAGAGGGGGGGAGGGGAGAAGGGGGGAGAAGGAGTGGAGACACTTTTAAGAAGCCAGACAACTTTTAATAAGCCAGAGATACACAGCTGTGAAGTTCGGCAGACATTTAACATTACCCGTCGGTTATCCTTGGTTCTGAAAACTCCTGCTTACGTTTTTTTTCCCCAATGAGCAAATGAAAATGACCGGTCAGCAAAGGCGATTAACTAAAACTACCTACGACTACATCGACTACCCATAACTACATGGCGACCCCACTACAACTGCACCTACGACTACAGGATTATCGATTTTCTCCATGGCGACCAATTTCTGGTCGCATTATTTTTTAACATGTGGAAAAATTTGCGGCGACCATACTGAGGCCGCGACTAGTTCCCAGAATGCGGGAACTCCTCACGACCATGAAGGAGACTCACCAGAGACCACCAGCGAACATGTGGCGACCATGTGGCGATCATGTGGTGAGCGCAGATTCTCCTGCACTTGCCTAAAAAGTCGCCTAAGTGGGACAAGCCCATTAATGTCTGAAGAAGGGTTTCGGCCCGAAACGTTGCCTATTTCCTTTGCTCCATAGATGCTGCCACACCCGCTGAGTTTCTCCAGCATTTTTGTCTACCTTCAATTTTCCAGCATCTGCAGTTCCTTCTTAAACAGTGCGTGGGGAACGCTGGCCGGCATGGACTCGGTGGGCCAAAGGTGCCTGTTTCCACGCTGTATCTCTAAACTAGGCTAAAATACACACAAAGTGCTGGAGTAACTCAATGGGTCAGCAGCATCTCTGGAGAATATCGATAGGTGAACTTTTGGGTCAGAACCCTTCTGATAGGGTTCTAATGACATTCTCCAGAGATGCTGCCTGATCCACTGAGTTACTCAAGAATTTGAACCTATTATTGGTATAAACTAGCATCAGCAGTTTAGTTTAGTTTAGAGATACCGAGTCTGCACCGACCAGCGATTCCCGTACATTAACACTATCCTCCACACAATTTTTACACATACACCAAGCCAATTAACCCACATACCTGTACATCTTTGGAGCGAGGAAGGAAACCAAAGATCTCGGAGAATGGGGAGAAGGTACAAACTCCGTACAGACAGCACCCATAGTCGGGGACAGGTATGTAGGTTAATTGGCTTGGTATAAGTAAAAATTGTCCCTAGTGTGTGTAGGGTAGTGTTAATGTGCGGGGATCACTGGTCGGCATGAACTCAGTGGGCCGAAGGGCCTGTTTCTGCGCTGTGTCTCTAAAACTATAGCTAAAAACAATGAATAAGATTGTTTTGTTGCACAATTAATTACAAGACTTAAACAATTTGCGCTTTTTAAGTAAACCCATTTTCCAATTACATTCTGCTGTTCCTGGCGATGACAATTGTACAAGATCTTTCATCGTTATTGATACTTAGGGGAGTCAGTCTACCCCATGACAGAAGGGGGAGGGGTTGTACAGTTTGAAACAGTACTGGGAAAAGAGTATCTCCTGTGGAGTTCTGTGCTGCATCTTGGTTGGAACCAGTCTGCTGCTGAAGGTTGCAACTACAATGGCAAACTTAAGGGCCTGTCCCACTTTCACGACCTAATTCACAACCTCTGCCGAGTTTGCCCTTGACTCATACTCGCAGCATGGTCGTCATGAGGTCGTAGGAGGTTGTGATTCTAGTCGTAGGTACTCGTGGCATCAAGTAGGTCGGGGCGTTTTTCCAGCCTGATGGAAAATGTCCACGAGTAAAAAAGGTCGTGAATTCGGTCATGAAAGTGGGACAGGCCCTTTAAGTAGCTTAACACCCTTACACTCAGCACCAAGATATAGTAAACAAAATGGAATAATTTCACAATATTAAACTGTTTACAAAATTCTTGCAGCCCTTGCATTATACTGCAGACCATGTTCCTGCACTAAACCCGAAGTCCATTGATTCCCTTCGTAGATGTCTCACAGTGTACAATGGCCAAGTCTCAGTTTAGTTTAGTTTAGTTTATTAATGTCACGTGTACCGAGGTACAGAAAAAAGGTATTTTGTTGCGTGCTATCCAGTCGGCGTAAAGACTGGACATGATTACAATCAAACCGTCCACAGATACAGGATAAAGGGAATAATGTTTAGTGCAAGATAAAGTCCAAAAAGTCAGGTTAAAGATAGTTTGAAGGTCTTGCAATGAGGTAGATGGGAGGTCAGGACCGCTCTCTAGCTGGTGAGATGACGGTTCATTTGTCTGATAACAACTCAACCAGGGATCTGCAAATTTAGACACAAATTGCTGGAGTAACAGCGGGACAGACAGGAGGGAAGGAATGGGTGACGTTTCGGGTTGAGATCCATCTTCAGACTAGAGTCTGATTGAGTCTGAGTCTGAGGTGCATGAGTCAGCATCTGCAGTTCCATCCGACATATCTGCAAATTTGGACAGGCAAAACTTACTTGTCAGAAATGTCTTCTGCCATTACACTTTCAGAGAATGATTTAATGACCTCCACTTACCAATGTTTTGAGACCCAAGTGTTTACTCGAACATTGGAGTCCGCAAGCGAAGACCGGGGACGCCAATAGGATCAACAAGATCATCAGGAAGGCTGGCTCCGTCCTGGGGGCGGAGTTGGATTCACGGGAGGTTGGTCTTGGAGGGGAGGATGCTCCTCAAACTGTGGAGCATCCTGGACAATACAGCTCACCCCCTCCATGACACACTGGTCAACCTGAGGAGCACCTTCAGCAACAGACTGGTTCTGCCGAGATACAGTACAGAACGCCACAGGAGATCCTTCTTCCCTGTGGCTATCAAACTGTACAACTCCTCCCCCTTCTGTCCTGGGGTAGACTGAGATTAATTCCCCCCCCCCCCCCACCCACCCACCCACCCAATCTTTGCACATCCCCGATCCTTTCCACGTCACTTTACTTTCATGTTTCATGTATCTTGTTGTGTGTTTATGACTGTTGGCAGAACAATTTCCCTCCTGGGATAAATAAAGTTCTATCATATCGTATCTTACCATATATCTATTCATTGGCCGGAAATCGGGTATCAGAGAAATGTCTTGCCACTTGCAATCTGTCTCATTGTTCAAACTTCTGCCAACATGTTTTCTGTGATTGTTGAGTATTTACATTGTGGCTTCATATTCAACGGAGCCTCAAATGACTCGTGAACGGCATAAACAAAAATCAAAAATTACCCTGCAGAATTGGTGCACAAAAAAACCCACAATTAAGATCAAATGCCACATACAAAGCATTCATTTGAAGGACGGACCTTATTGAAGTCTCAGTTTCAATTTAATACTGTCTCAGATTAACTTATTGCAAGGAACATTTGCAAACTCATCTTCCTTTGATTCAGTGGAATTGATTACGTGCTATATATTAATCATTCCAAACAAAATTAAAATGAAGCCTAATGTTACCACAGTTTATTGGGCAGCGTCTCTTTCTATAACTTATAAATTAATTGAATTGCATTCATCAGATTCCTCCTTAATTAAAATAACATCGCAGAATAGGGTTGAAAGGGAAAGTCATAGTCATAGTGCAGAAACAGGCTCTTCTGCCCACCGTATCCATGCAAGGCAAGTTAACATACTGGACCAGTCCAATTTGCTTTCATTTGGCCCACAACCTTTTAAACTATTCCTATCCAACATCTATCCAAATAAGTAGTAACTATCTGTTTCTATAGCTTCCTCTGACAGCTTATTCCGGATAATCTTCCTCTGACAGCTTATTCCGGATACCAACTACCCTCTGATTGCAAAAAGTTGCCCCTGAGGCTCCTCTTAAATCTCTTACCTCTATTCTTATTCCTAATTGTATCCAAATTGTAGCTCTCTCTTCTCCCTCTCTGTTTCCTGTGCTTACACCCCCCCCCCCCAACCCCCCCACCCCGCCCAAGCCCGTTATTTTTGTTTTGTTTTAGAGATACAGCGCGGAAACAGGCCCCTTGGCTCACCATGTCCACAGTGACCAGTGATCCCCACACATTAACTATCCTACACACACTAGGGACAATTTACACTTATTCCAAGCCAGTTAACCTACAAACCTGTACGTCTTTGGAGTGTGGGAGGAAACCGAAGATCTCGGAGAAAATCCATGCGGTCACGGGGAGATCGTGCAAACTCCGTACAGACAGCACCCGTAGTCGGGATCGAACCCGGGTCGCCGGCGCTGCAAGTGCTCTAAGGCAGCAACTCTACCGCTGCGCCACCGTGCCGCCCTAGTGTGCACACATTTCTCCCACTATTCAGCACCTTGCCAACAACCCTGTCCCTCCCCACCTGTATCCCAACCCTGGCTTCACATTCCACTCTGCTTCTCTCCTTATCTGATGTCCTTTTGTCACCTTTTCATCTCTGGCCTTTTGCCAATCCACCTCCTAATCCCCCCCCACACCCCTCACCTGTATCCACTTATCATTGCGTAGGAGGGAACTGCAGATGCTGGTTTAAGCCGAAGATAGACACAAAAAGCTGGAGTAACTCAGCGGGTCAGGCAGCATCTCTGGAGAGAAGGAATCTCTTGACCCGAAACGTCACCCATTCTACAGAAGGGTCTTTCTTCAGAAGGGTCTCGACCCGAAACCTCACCGATTCCTTCTCTCCCGAGATGCTGCCTGTCTCGCTGAGTTATTCCAGCACTTTGTGTCTCTCTCCACTAAAGGGGCTGTCCCACTGCAGCGACCTAATCTGCGAGTTTAGACGAGTTTGCCCTCGACTCAAACTCGCAGCATGTGGTTCCAGGCAATTGGGACTAGTGTAGATGAGACATCTTGTTCAGCACGGGCAAGTTGTGCTCTAAGGGGCTGTTTCTACACTGTATGACTCTATGACTCTAAGACATTTGTTCAGGTACATGGATAGGAGTGGTTTAGAAGGATATGGGCCAAACGCTGGTAGCTGGGACTAATGGAGACAAGGCATCATGGTCGATGTGGGCAAGTTGGGCCGATGGGCCTGTTTCCACGCTGTATGACTCTAATAAAGCAACCATTGCTGTAAAATTGTTACCATTAGGTCATAAGGTATAGGAGTAGAATTAGGCCATTCGGCCCATCAAGTCTACTCCACCATTCAATCATGACTGATCTATCTCTCCCTCCTAACCCCATTCTCCTGCCTTCTCCCCAAAACCCCTGACACCCGTACTAATCAAGAATCTATCTAACTCTGCCTTAAATATATCCACTGACTTGGCCTCCACAGCCTTCTGTGGCGAAGAATTCCACAGATTCACCACCCTCTGACGATAGACATTTCTCCTCATCTCCTTCCTAAAAGAACGTCCTTTACTTCTGAGGCTGTGACGTCTAGTTCTGGACTCTCCCCCTGTGACTATAACTCCATGAACTAATTAGATATCAAACAAAGTACAAATCGAAGGAAACACACGCAAAGGGGTTGCCAAGTATGTATCTCGATGTGAATGGCATCAATTAGAAAACAATCTTCCGTGTTAGCAAATGTTGCACCTCAGTTTAATTGACAAGCAAATTGAAAAATATCCCATTTTAAAGTAATGAGATTTTTCTCTGGGAACAGTTGCGCACATTTTTTTTGGCAGATGTAAAAATTGAAAACAATTAAAAAAAAGAATGAAACTTGGCTCATCTGTCACCTTCCCCGGGGATTGTCAATTTAAACCATGCAATACTGGCCAACTGATGAGAACAATTTTGTCTGTGCTAACATGTGCATAAATAAATTAAAAATCATTACTTCTCTCTCACAGCTCTCTGTTGACCACTGATGAAAATGAGCAGATTAATTAGCCTGTTGGTAGCAACATTATTTTCCCATGGAGCAATTATTTTAAAAAAGTTTTTCTTTTTTAATTTTTTCGGAATCTGAGCATTACAATAGACAATAGGTGCAGGAGTAGGCCATTCAGCCCTTCGAGCCAGCACCGCCATTCATCCCCAATCAGTACCCCGTTCCTGCCTTCTCCCCATATCCACTGACTCCGCTATTTTTAAGAGCCCTATCTAGCTCTCTCTTGAAAACATCCAGAGAACTTGCCTCCACCGCCCTCTGAGGCAGAGAATTCCACAGACTCACCACTCTCTGTGAGAAAAAAGTGTTTCCTCGTCTCCGTTCTAAATGGCTTACTCCTTATTCTTAAACTGTGGCCCCTGGTTCTGGACTCCCCCAACATCGGGAACATGTTTCCTGCCTCTAGCGTGACCAAACCCTTAACAATCTTATATGTTTCAATGAGATCCCCTCTCATCCATCTAAACTCCAGAGTGTACAAGCCCAGCTGCTCCATTCTCTCAGCATATGACAGTCCCGCCATCCCAGGAATTAACCTTGTAAACCTACTGTATGCGCCTCCTCCTTTCTTCTTCCCGCCCCCCCCCCCCACATCAGTCGACCCGAAATGTCACCTCTTCCTTCGCTCCATAGATGCTGCCTCACCCGCTGAGTTTCTCCAGCATTTTTGTTTACCTGGTGACATATTTGTGTTCAGTTTTGCTCACCCTCCTCTATAGTTTTCGTTTTTGCTTAGAGATACAGCGTGTAAACTGGCCCTTGAGTCCGCGCCGACCAGCAACAGCACTATGCTACACACAAGGGACAATTTACGATTTTTGCAGAAGCCAATTAACCACAGACCTGCATGTCTTTGGAGTGTGTGGATGGAAACCGGAATACCCGGTGAAAATGCACGCGGTCACGGGGAGAAGGTACAAACTCTGTACAGACAGCACCCGTCATCAGGATCATACCCAGGTCTCTGGCGCTGTAAGGCAGAGACTGTACCACTGCACCAGAAAAGACAACAAGTCTGGGATAAGGATTGAAGAAACACAAATTATGAAACCAGAGGAAGGAATATAGGTGAAGGACATATGGGGGCAAATGGGAGAAATGGGTGCAAATGTACTGTAGGTGGGACATAGGGAAGGGGGAAGGAAAAAAATAGTAAACAGTGGGGCCTATTAAACAGATTAGATACATTACTGACTTGATAGCTGGCATTCATATCATATTGGACAAAGCAATATGAAAGCACCAATTGCAGCAGATTATAGTTTGCTAAATGTGATTTTGCTGTGTGACTCCAAATTACTGCAATAGAACAGACTTGAAGCTTAACACAAAAGATTACTGATTCTTTGGATACCGCTGCTAACAGTATCACACTGAGGCAGGAAAACCCAATCCTCACATTCGTTCTTGGATTGATATCAAGAAGGCAGATGTTTAAGATCCACATGTGTGTTGGATGAACTGTCTGTAGCCCGTTAAAGTGCTGGTGTTATTACTCAAATCCCAAGATAATCGTAGATGACCAAAGCCATCTTGATTCATCCATGCACCACTGAAAGAGACGGGTTAAAGAATCTCTTCTTTAGACTTTTAGACTATTAGAGATGCTGCGCGGAAACAGGCCCTTCGGCCCACCGAGTCTGTACCTACCAGTGATCGTCCTGTACACTAACACTATCCTCAACACAAGAGAGAATTTACAATTTTACTGAAGCCAATTAATCTAAAGACCTGTATGTCTTTGGAGTGTGGGAGGAAATTGAAGCACCCAGAGAAAATTTACACAGTCACGGAGAGAACGTACAAACTCTGTACAGACCGCACCCGTAGTCAGGATTGAACCGGGGTCTCTGGCGCTGTGAGGCAACAACTCTACCGCTGCGCCACTGTGCCACCCCTACAAATAGATGGAACATAGTTGGAAAGAACACAAAGTGCTGGAGTAACTCAGCGGGTCAGGCAGCATCTGTGGAGAACATGGATAGGTGGCGTTTCACAGAGTGCTGGAGTAACTCAGCGTGTCAGGCAGCATCTGTGGAGAACATGGATAGGTGACGTTTCACAGAGTGCTGGAGTAACTCAGCGGGTCAGGCAGCATCTGCGGAGAACATGGATAGGTGACGTTTCACAGAGTGCTGGAGTAACTCAGCGGGTCAGGCAGCATCTCTGGAGAACATGGATAGGTGACGTTTCACAGAGTGCTGGAGTAACTCAGCGGGTCAGGCAGCATCTCTGGAGTACATGGATAGGCGATGTTTCACAAAGTGCTGGAGTGACTCAACAGGTCAGGCAGCATCTCTGGAGTACATGGATAGGCGACGTTTCAGATCGGGATCCTTGTTCAGACTGCGTAGGTCTGTGCATTCAGAGGGGGATGAGATTGGAGTGGGTAAGGGGAGTGGAGAGATTAAGAAGGTTGATGTTGTACCGGTAGATGGAGATAAGAAGACCCAGAGCCGGTGGAGGAGTGCTCGAGATGGGGAGGTGAGGACTTCTTGCCCGAAACATAGGCCCGAGGTGACAAAAGAAGAGGTGCACATCCTAACAGGCTTGGAACCCATTGTGGAATGGGTACAGGGCTACAAAGGTAAAGGGCCTGTCCCACTGTACGAGTTTACCCAAGAGCTCTCCCGAGTTAAAAAAAAAAAATCAAACTCGTGGTAAGTACGTAGAATGTACGTAGCGGAGCTCGGGACGTCTCTTAGCGGCTCGTAACGCTAACGGCAGGTACTCGGGAAACGCGGTAAGCTCGTGAATTTTTTTCAACATGTTGAACAATGTCCACGAGAGCCCCGAGTACCTACGGGCGGCTATTACCGTAATTCTCCAAGTTCGAATCAGGGGAAACTCGGGAGAACTCTTGAATTTCCCTCGTACAGTGGGACAGGCCCTTTAGGCCTCTGCTGAGGACACACCATTTCACAATGAGCCAGAAGAAGGGTCCCAACCTGAAACATCACCCGTCCATGTCCTCCAGAGTTCTACCTGTCCCGGCTAAATTACTCCAGCACTTTATGTTCGACACAAAATTCCAGCATCTGCAGTTTAGATTAGTTTAGTTTTGAGATACACCGCAGAGTCACCGAGTCCACACCGACCAGCGATTCCCCACACACTAACATTATCCAACACACACTGGGGACAATTTACACTTTTACCAAGTAAACAAACCCAAACCAATTAACCTACGAACCTGTACGTCTTTGGAGTGTGGGAAGAAACTGAAGATCTCGGTGAAAACCCATGTAGTCACAGGGAGAACGTACGAACTCCCTACAGACAAGTACCCGTAGTCGGGATCGAACCCGGGTCTCTGGCGCTGCAAGCGCTGTAAGGCAGCAACTCTACCGCTGCACCACCATGCCGCCTGATAGTTTCTCATAGTCAATCCAAGCATCATTCTGGTAAACCTCCTGCACCTTTTACAAAGCTTCCACATCCTTCCTGCAAAGGGGCGGCCAGAACTGCACGCCATACTCCAAACGCGGCCCAATATGTCTATAAAGCTGCATCACGATGCAACAGTAATGCCTGGAGTGGGAGCCACATCTAGGGTTGCGGTAAGACTATACATGATTATTCCCCCTTCCCACTAGGGTCGCCAACTTTCTCACTCCCAAACAAAGGACAAAAGGTCAAAATACGAGACAAATTCCCGACGGCAATTCGCTGACCGACTCGGCCGTGGCTGGGTGAATGATGAGTTGTCCCGGGTGCTGGACTGCACACAAAGCCCAGCCGGTGGGCCAGCTGAGGAGTTCTGGCCCGGGGGCTGCACAACGTCGCGCGCAAAGTCCGGTACCCCATCCAACTCATGAACCGATGATCGGCCGTGAGAAGGAGGGGTGGTGGTGGTGTCGGCGGTAAGCGAAGGTCCGAACGTCGGACAGCTGGCCGGGCTGCCGACCGACCAACGGGGCCACGGGCGAGGCGCTGCTGCTGCTGCACTCCATGGGCTGCACTACGTTGGGACGGGTGAGACGGGGCCGGACGCGGTGCTCCGACCCGACAGTCCCCTCGACCCGAGTAGTAGCAGCCAAATACGGGACAAGGGCGGTCCCGTATGGGACAAACCAATTTAGCACAAAGTACGGGATGTCCCGGCTAATACGGGACAGTTGTCAATCCTTAGGCTCACCCGAGGCTCGTCTCCTGCTCTCCCCCGAAGTCTGGGAACTGAAGAGTGGGGGTAGTTGGCGACGGTGGCGGATGCTGGACAATATAGAAACCGGGGGGGGGGGTTACCTTCCACACCCTCAAGAGCAGTTGTGGGAGGCAGCCCCAGCTCACGAAGGCTTAAGGCTGAAGGCCGGGTGAGGAGAGGGATGATGGTTCACTGATGATCCGGATGGAGGTGACGGCCGCAACGGGCCTTCATGTCCAGATGCAGCTGGGACTTCGAAAATGGCACCAAAACCTGCAACTCTTGCATATGGACTCAGTGGACAGTTTCTAGACATTCTGTATTCAATCGGGGATTGTACTTATGTATGGCGATAATCTTACTGATCTGCATGCAATAAAAGAATTTCATTGCGACTTGGTGCACGGGATAATAAAAGAAACTTTGTCATCATCCAAGGACTTCTTTGTTAAATAAATAAATATTTCTCTCTACTGCCTATTTTTTACCAACATTGGTATTTATAGGATAAATTGAGATATTTCTGACCGACTCGGGTGGCACTGTGGCACAACGGAAGAGTTGCTGTCTTACAGCGCGGGTTCAATTCCAACTATGGGTGCTGTCTATATGTTCTCCCCATGACCTGCGTGGGTTTTCCCCGAGATCTTCGGTTTCCTCCCACACTTAAAAGATGCACAAAAAATTGGCTTGGTGTGTGTGTAAATTGTCCCCAGTGTGTGTAGTGTTAGTGTGTGGGGATCGCTGGTCGGCGCGGACTCAATGGGCCGAAGGGCCTCATTCCACAATGTATCTCTAAACGAAACTAAACAGAATGACCCTCCCAGCCATGCTGATCATTCGTGATTAGCCCCAGGCCATATATAACCATATAACCATATAATCACGAATGCTGATCATTCGTGATTAGCCCCAGGCCTTCCCACATGCACAGAAATCCTATCTACAATAATTCTCTACAATAATTTCCATCCTTCTGATGTAAGGTTCTCCAGCCTGGCAGTTCCCTGGCTTATTCCTCCTTCCCTTCTGAAATAAAGTAACAATTTTAGCAATGCTTCCATTCATCTGGTACATCAAATCTAACTAACGAAGATGTAACAATCTCAACCATCTGTTGGGAAGGATCCCAGGCATCCACTCCCTTGCTTAGATTAGTTTAGTTCAGTTTATTGTCACGTGTACCAAGGTACAGTGACAAGCTTTTTGTTGCATGCTAACCAGTCTGGCACTCCAGAGAAACCAATCCAACCTTTCACTGCAGCAAATACCTCCAAATCTAGGCATCATTCTGGTAAACCTTCTCTGCACCTTCTCCAAAGCCTCCACATCCTTCCTGTAATGGGGCGACCAGAACTGCACGCAATACTCCAAATGCTGCCTAAAGGGCCTGTCCCACTTGGGCCGTCACTTACGCGACAGGCCGGTAGTGACGGTCGCGCGACGGTCCCGCGAGAGTCGCGCGCGTCATCATCGAAGGGTCTTGACCCGAAACGTCACCCATTGCTTCTCTCCAGAAATGCTGCCGGTCCCGCTGAGTTACTCCGGCATTTTGTGTCCACCTTCAATTTTCTTGGCCCCGCTCTTTTTTATTTCTTTTTATTTTCTTCTTTTTTTTTTTCCCGTAAATGTTTTTTTTATTAGATTTTTAAACAAATGTACAATTTACAAGGGATGGTAGAAAGCTCACACAATTAAAAAAACACTTACACAAAATTATCAAATTAAAATATTAACATTTTTATCTATAATATATTCAACCTCCTGCGGTGACCAACGTTCACAGAAGGCCTCCACAGTCCCCGTGGACACCGCGTGTTCCCTCTCTATTGACACGCGGGCACGGACGTAACCCCGGAAAAGGGGCAGGCAGCCGACCGCTGTGCGGCCATCGACCGCCCGCTGCCTGGACCCGCGAATGGCCATCTTGGCCAGGCCCAGGAGCAGTCCGACAGGGAGACCCCCTCCTCCCTCCCGACCCTCCCCCCTCTGTACCGGGTGCCCATAGATTAATAGCGTTGGACTAAAATGTAGCCAAAACCTGAGGAGCAGCCCTTTCAGATACTCGAACAGGGGCTGCAACCTCTCGCACTCTATATACACGTGGAACACGGTCTCTTCCTCACCGCAGAAATGACACGCAGGGGAAGAGTCCGTGAACCGGCTCCAGTACCTATTACAGGCCACGGCTTTGTGCAAAACTCTCCACCCCAGGTCCCCGATGTAAAGGGGGAGGACTCCCTTGTAGAGACCTCCACTGGGGACCGCTCCCCTCGTCAGGTGGTAACACGGACCGCCAGGGTGTGTCTGGACGGAAGACGAGGGCGAGGAAGTGGAGAGTGTGCAAGAGCAGCCTGTACAGTACACGCCTCTCCGCGCCACGGAATGGCACACTGGGCATCTCAGAAAGGCGGCTCATGTTGCATGGGGCCGGCTCTCGGGGAGGGTCCCGGGCCATGGGCCCTATGAACAATTCCGACTGAGCAGGGGTAAGCTCGTCCGGAATCGCTCCATGTACACGCCGCTCCTCGACACCCACCGTCCCAGCCACGACACCCCCCTCCCCCTGAGGAGCAGGGCCCTGGCTGAAGGTGACCAAATTCCTGGCCTTCAGGAGTTCACGGTAAAAGCCAGGCAACTCCCGCCTAGCGCGTCGACTCATGCCCGCTACCGGGAGCCGGGAGCCCTCCTGAAGGCACCGCCCCTGACGGAAAAAGTACGTCGCCAGCACGTGCCATTTAGGAGGGTAGTCCGAGTAGACGTACCTCCGCAGGGTCCTGAGTCGGAGAGCCGCCACCTGGGTACGAATACAGACCAGCGCCTGACCACCCTCCTCCAACGGGAGACTCAGAACCCCAGCAGAGACCCAGTGGTTCCTCTCCCCCCAGAAGAAGTTGACCAATCTCCTCTGTAACATGGTTATAAAATAAGAGGATGGGACCATAGTGGCCATCCGGTACCACAGCAGAGAGGCCACCAGCTGGTTTATAACTACAGCCCTGCCCCGATAAGAGAGCACACCAAGTAGGCCTGACCAACGTCCCAGCCGGGCGACCACTTTCGCCTCCAGCTCCTGCCAGTTCGCCGGCCACCCCTTCTCAGCGGGACTCAGGTAGACCCCCAGATAGAGGAGGTGCGTGGTACTCCACGCAAAACCTGCCATCTCCTCCGGCAAGGAGTCCACCTGCCACCCACCCATCAAGAGACCAGAACACTTCCCCCAGTTGATCCTGGCGGAGGATGCAGCCGAGAAAACCTGCTGGCACTCACGCTTCCTCCGCAGGTCAACAGGGTCGGTGAACATCAGAAGGACATCATCGGCGTAGGCCGAGAGAACCACCTCCATCCCCGGCCCCGGTAAAGCCAGGCCTGTCAACCGCCTCCGGAGAAGGCACAGGAAAGGCTCGACACAGATGGAATACAGCTGGCCGGACATGGGACATCCCTGACGAACCCCCCTCCCAAAGGGAATGGGGGCCAACAAAGAGCCGTTGACCTTAACAAGGCATTCTGCAGCAGTATATAACAGTCGGACCCAGGCCACAAAATGCGGTCCAAATCCGAACGCCTGCAGAGTCCCAAGAAGGTAGTCGTGCTCCACCCTGTCAAACACCTTCTCCTGGTCGAGGGAGAGAAAGGCGACCGACTGACCAGCCCCCTGGGACAGATGGATCAGGTCCCGGAGCAGATGGATATTGTCCTGGATGGACCGGCCCGGGACTGTGTACGACTGGTCAGGGTGGATCACCTGGGACAGCACGGGACCCAGGCGATTCGCCAATGCCCGTGCAAAGACTTTATAGTCCGTGCTGAGGAGAGAGACCGGGCGCCAGTTCTTCAAAAGGCGAAGATCGCCCTTCTTGGACAGCAGGACAACAACTGCCCTGCGCCAAGAGAAAGGCATCTCCCCGGTCGCCAGGCTCTCCCCCAGGACCTTCATATAGTCGCCCCCCAGGACATCCCAGAAGGCTCTAAGGTACTCCACAGTCAGCCCATCCAGCCCTGGAGACTTGCCCCTCCTAAGCTGGTGCAGGGCACCAGTCAACTCCTCCAGAGTTAGGGGATCATCCAGGTGTTCAGCCACATCATTGCACACAGCGGGTAAGCCCTCCCACAGGACCTCTTGCGCCTCCCCACTCGATGTGCCAGCCGAGAACAGAGTCCTGTAGAATGACCGAACTGAGGCACCAATGCTCTCTGGATCTGTGACAGAGGAGCCATCATCCGCAAGCAACTCTACAAGCTGCCTGCGGGCTCCTCGCCCCTTCTCCAGAGAAAAGAAAAAGGGGGAGGCGTGGTCCAGGTCATGCAACATCTGGACTCGCGACCTCACATACGCACCCCGGGACCTCCTAAGCTACAAGTCCCTCAGTGCTCCCTTCTTCTCCTGGTATTCCTCCCACTCACACGAAGCCCCACCAGTCTGATCCAGACGAGCCTCCGAGTCGAGCAACTCTCTCTCAAGCCGTCCGATCTCGGATTCCCGCCCCTTGGTCGACCCGCTCGCATAGTCCTGGCAAAACGGACGGACGTAGACCTTCCCCACGTCCCACCACTGCCTTAGGGAAAGGAAACGCCCCTGCCTCTCTCTCCACCTCACCCAGAACTGCCTGAATGAATCCCGGAATCGGCAATCCTCCAACAGCTGGCTATTAAAATGCCAGTACGCGGACCCTGCCCGTGTGCGCGCTGGGATAAAGTCCAGTCGCACCAGGCAATGGTCCGAGCATGGCGCCGGCTGCATGGAGGCCGCCGAAACACAGGAGACATAGGCCTTGGACACGTATAAATGATCAATACGGGAACCACCACCCTCAAACCTGTACGAGAAGGCGTTAGAGTCAGGATGGAAATTCCGCCAAGCATCTACCAGCTCAAAAGAGTCCACCATCTCCCTCAAAGTCTTCACTGCTCCCGGGTCACGCTGAACGCCAGAGCGATCTCTTGTCTCGAGGGCACAATTAAAATCTTCCCCAAGGAAAACACACTCCCCATGGTCGATAGTATTCAACAACGTGGTCACTTCCCTTGTTAAGCGCGTCTGCATTGCGCCGATCTTGGGGGCGTACACATTAACGAAGTGTAATGGCACACCATCCAAGCGCACGGCCAGATACAGCAAACGGCCTGGTACAACCTCCTGCACTTTGAGGATCTCCGGCTGGAAAGACGGGGCCAACAGGAAGGCTACTCCACTCGATTTGGAGCTGAGATGACTCATGTAGACCCCCCCTTCCCACTCCAGGAGCCAGGTGGGTTCATCACTAGCCACAGTGTGTGTTTCCTGCAGGAAGCTCACCGCATACCTCCCATCCCTGAGCACTGAGAGATGGTGAAACCTACGGAGAGACCCCCTGCCCCCATTGATATTCAGGCTGGCTATAGTGAGCTTCATTTTGAAAGTACACTAGATCTTTTACCCGTCCCTGGTGATGGATTGGAGCCGCCCCTACCCTTCTTCCCTCTCTGTAGGGCCTTAAAAAGCTCTTGGAACTGGCGCCTCTCATTTCTTACCAGCCCCGCCTCATTCCCCTTCTTCTGAAGGATGGCATGAATGGACTGCATGGGCGCCATCAGGTCCGACCAGCGGTCAACAGCCAAATCCACCTTGTTCCTACTCCCTCTAGTTTCCTTTAAGAACTTCCGAAGTTCCCAGACTTCGACAAGTCGAGACACGGGGCCGTGGGTGGAGCAGTCCGTCAACTCACTGTCGATGGACTCTGGGTACCCTTCCTCCTCGCACTCAATGTCCGAGCCCGAGTCCGGAAAGTTACTACTCTCAGCCGCCTCGCTCACCCCTCCCTGTGAGGTGGGCATTCCAGCCACATCACACAGTCCCTCCTCTGCCACCATCCCACCCCCAGGATCAGTGACAGGGGCAGGTACCGGTGCCTCTGACCGCGGCAAGATATCTGACAATTGGCCAGTCTCCTGCACGCTCCCATCGCCCTCTGTAACCGGATTGGGAACAGTGAAGTCAGAGCGAGTCTCCGGGCCTTGCTGTAAGCGGGTCTGTCTGGAGTCCGACCTAAGGACACGATCCAAAACGATCTTGCCCTCCTCCGCACCCAGGGTATCTGCCCCTGCACCGTCACCCAGAGAGTCCCCGTCCCCCACCACCAGGTGAATCACCCCACTGTGGCCCTCAGGGGCCGATGTTACTGGAGTCTCCCCTGCTCCCTCAACCAGTGGGGCATCACACCCCTCAACTGGGCTTGTAGCCTCAACGGGGAGCTCATGTTGGGGACCCACCCCCTCACCCAAGTCCCCCCCTTCAGGCTGCCCCTGGTCATCCACTAAGCTAGCAGACGTGTTTTCTGGGGGGACAGCCCCCAAGAGCAATATATTGCCACTCTCAGGTAGTCCCAGACCTACAGAGGCATCCTCCCCCTCAGAGGAAACGTGCCCTGGGTACCCCACCTCAACAGGAGGGGAAGGCTCCCCTTCAGGTTGCCCCTGAACTTCAGGGCCCTTCTCTGTATCGGAGGACCCATGCCTCCTCCTCTTCGAACCACTGGCGTAAGGTGGTACGGTGAGCTCCATTGCAGAAGCCTCTACCTCCACACTACCGTCTATCTCAGAGGCGAGCATGAAATTATCTGCTGCCTGAGGTCCCGCTTGGAGGTGATCATCTTCTAGGGGATCAGCCTGGAGATGTTTCTTCTTTTTCTTGACTTTCCTCCCCCGCTGATGCTCCCATACCTTCCCATCCACCCTACGCACTTCTCCGGCATCCACCGCCACAGGTACGGGACATGGGGGTGGTGGGGGGATAGGGGTTGGGGGTAGGGGAGTAAAGCCTTCACGGGCCACCGTGGTAAAACCAGCAGCCCCAGATGGGCCAGCAGTGCTTTCCCGTGCCATCGTGGTTGAACTGGCACCCCGGGTCCTGGGACAATTCTTGCGAAAATGCCCCACCTTTTTGCAAGCGTGACAACGCACTTGGCCCGCATTCCAGAACACGCGATAGGAGAAATCATCCACCTCCACCTCAAAACTCCCCTCCGTGTCCGTCCCCTGTGCCAACTGTATATACACGCGACGCTTGAACGTATATATATGCTGCATCTCAGGATCGTCAAACCTGTACAACAGTTTGGTGAGCCCTGACCGCACCTCCCCCAGCTTCCTTACATGTGGGAGCAGGAGCGCATCCGGAACAAAAGTGGGAACGTTGGACAGAATGACCGGCAAAATGGGACCCCCCCATGGGTCCACCGCCGTGAAAATCCCCCCTGCTGTTACCCCCCTTTCCAGAGCCAGAGCCACCGCCTGTTCAGTCTTTAGTATAACCACAACCTTCCCACTGACCACCGCGCCCGAGACTATGGCTTTCTTGCCAACACTCTCACCCAACGCATCTAGGAAGGCCTTTAAGGGCAGGTTGCTCTTCATGTACATTTTTACACCATATGTGCGCCCCATCAACTCGTGGCCCTCAGTCTCGGAGACTGCCGACCGTGCAACAGCTGCATAACTCTGAGGGGCCGCCATCTTTAGGGCGTGGCACAACACACAAAGTATCAGTAGTTTATATCCAAAGCAGTCTTTCTGCTGTTGCTGCACCTCCACTCTTTTGCAGCAGTTAAATAGTCTTGTGAAGGCTTTCTTGGTAAGCAACAGAAGCAGTCTCCTCCTGATAAGATAGGAATTTCAGGACTAAAAGTCCTATAAGCCTGCATCATGACTTCCTGACTCTTATGATAAATGGCCCCACCTATATACACCATATACCATATGCTTCTTTACAATGTCTTAATCTAAACTGACATTATGCAGCAAGACATGGATGATTTTACTTTGGAGTCACGTGAGTGATTCCGTGAAGAACCCCGCCAGTCCGCATGCGTGTCATTACGTCTGACGCATGGCGCAGCGACCGGCTGGGAGGAGCGCTCCTCCAGCGGTAAGTTTTAAAAACCCTCAGGTAAGTCTAAAACAGTCGGAGGTCGTTTTCTGCGCTTGGTAATTCTTGTTTCAGGAGCGAGTTCGAGTATGGAGAAAGCGTCGAGGGTGAAGTCAAGGCGAGCCGCCGGGAGAGTAGCTATGGAAGACCGCGAGAGTGCGGGTAGCGGGCGGCCACCTAGCTCACCTACCGAGTTGCTAGCGGTATGACCAGCGACTGCAGACTTGGTGTCTAAGAGCACCGTGGCTGCACCTTTGGGGCGGAAAGCCACTCAAAAGTCTGCACGGCTAGTTGACTTGGACGAGTCGGGCCGGGAGGGTTCCCCTCCGGGAATGGATAACATATTTGGACGGTTGTCCAGGATGGAGCTCCTAATGGAGAGGATGCTCCACCAAGATACACTCCAACAGGAGGAGTTGTGTCAGCGCCGGCCTCTTCCAGAGCCCGCGCCAGCGGCACCTGTGTCAGGGCTACTTAATGTCTCCCTCTTGGAGGAGGAGAGCATGCGGGGCTAGTATTATTCTGACGCCGAGTCTGTGGGTTTAGCCGTGGAGCATACCCCAAGGGATGAAGGGCACGAGTCAGAGGTACCATTCCTGGCAGCAAGGTTTGCCATCCCAACAGAATCAGGAGAACCGCTGGGTAAAGAGTTGGCCGCAAGTATTAATTACTTGGCGTCACATCAGCTTCAAGAACTTACTATGGATGAAACGTCCAAAAAGTACGACACCCCGGCTAATTGTGTTCTGCTCAAAGTGCCGGCTGTTAACCACGCCATCTGGGGTCATATGGGCGTAGGCATCAGAGCTCAGGAAATGAGGCTTCAGAGGGTGCTGAAGCTGCTCGCCTCGGGCATTACAGCGTTCGCCAGGTCGGTGGATGGAGGGCACCTGTCTGATGTACAGCAGGATGCCCTGGCCCTCATGTGCAATGCGCACTTCGAGATCAATTGTCTGAGAAAGAGCGCCATCCGCCCTACCATCAACCCGAAGTTCGCCGCTCTGTGCAAACCCAGCAATATCCAGCCACCGAATCTGCTGTTTGGTGAAGACCTCGCAAAAAGAGTCAAGGAGCTGGACGACGAGGCAAGAACGGTCGGACTCATAAAAGCACCGATGACCAGCAGAACGCTACGGCGGCAGTATCCCTACAAACGGTTTGCTGAAACCGGGTCCTGTCAAGGACCAAGCCGGCCATACACAAATATGCGCAGCTGGCGCACTCCAACAGGGGCACGGGCGAACATGTCCTTTCCCACCAGAAACAGGGGACAGAAAATTTCACCGGTAACCATGGAGGTAGGTGGGTCTGGTTCTTGTCGGAACATATTAAGTGAGAATCACCTACAAGTTGGGAGGAGATTACACTTGTTTCTGAAGGAATGGTATGGGATAACATCAGATTTGTTTATACTGCGCAGTATACAAGGGTTTCGAATTGAATTCCTTCCCAATTTGCGTCCACCCACACAGCAGACACCAAGTCGGGCACTCATTTTCTCACAAAAAGAGAATTTGGATGTTCAAGCTGAAATTGAAAAGTTATATAAAAAAGGGGTAATTGAGAAGGCGGTTTATCAACCTCACCAATTTGTGTCTAATATTTTTCCTAGGTCAAAGAAGGATGGGGGGTGTCGAATCATTCTTGACTTGACGAGCCTTAATCCTTTTGTGCAGTATAAACATTTCAAAATGGAAACATTTGTTACTGCCAAACAACTGATTTCCAGAGAATGTTATATGGCATGTATATTACTTAAGGATGCATATTACTCAGTGCCTGTTCATAGGGATCATCTGAGATATTTGAAATTTAGCTGGATGAGGCAATTATGGCAATTTAAAGCACTGCCTAATGGGTTAACCTCGGCCCCTAGATTATTTACAAAACTGTTAAAACCAGTACTGGGGCTACTCCGGGCTCAGGGTCATATTGTAATGGCTTATTTGGATGATATCTTAATCATAGGAAAAACTCGGGAAGCAGCTGAATTATCTGTTTCAGTTGTTAAACTCATGTTTGAGAGATTGGGGTTTCTCATTCATCCAGTTAAATCCAAATTGATATCAGTTAGAGTTATTGATTATTTGGGATTCACTATGAACTCAACTCACATGTCAGTGACTGCCCAGGGGCAAGAGATTAGATTTAATTGAAAGCTGCAACAAGCTCAGGGTGGAGCAACAACCTTCAATTAGACATGTGGTCAGCTTGATTGGCAAATTAGTGGCTGCCTTTCCAGGTGCACAGCTTGGGCCTTTGCATTACCAACATTTACAGTGTGCAAAGGAGCAGGCCCTCAGGATACATGCAGATCATTTCGACAGGCCCATGCAATTACCAGCTGAAGCCATTGCTGAAGTGCATTGGTGGATAATGAACATCTCAAGTTGCTCCAGCAAAATTCTGGTTGAAGAACCTTCAGTTGTCTTACAGACTGATGTTAGTGCCCTAGGTTGGGGTGCTACTGATACCATCTCTAGCTGTGAAGGCAGATGGAATAAGCATGAGGCATTTATTCTTCAATCAAATGGCATTAACAATTTAGAGCTATTGGGAGCATTTTATGGGCTTCATGCTTATTGTTCTACTAAGCGTCACTTGCATGTTCAGCTTCAGATTGACAACACTACGGCAGTGGCGTATGTTAATCACATGGGTGGAATCAAGTCAGAATCTTGTGATAGATTGGCTAATCTTATTTGGCACTGGTGTATTACAAGAAACATTTGGGTTTCAGCTATCTACCTACCAGGTAGATTCAACATGGTGGCAGACACCAGGTCACGCAAATTCAATGACATCACAGAATAGATGTTGATTCATGATGTATTTAATGATATTGTTGTTCGGTATGGGATGCCAGATATCGATTTGTTTGCATCCAGACTCAATCACCAGTTACCTAAGTATGTTTCATGGGAACCAGACGCAGGGGCAGTAAAGGTAGATGCATTCTCGCTACACTGGGGTGGAATGTTTTTATATGCATTTCCCCTATTTTGCCTCATCAGTCAGTGCTTGCTCAAGATCAAGCAGGACTCCGCCTCAGGAGTTTTGGTGGTACCCGACTGGCCTACACAGCCATGGTTCCCTCTCGTTTTGGGGATAATAACACAGCCTATTATGACTGTCCCGAAATGTAGTGACCTACTGGTGCACCCTGTAACTGGGGATCCACATCCATTACATGACCGTATTGATCTGTTAATTAGCAGATTCTGAGGAGGCCATACCTGGGGCTTGGACTATCCAATCTTACCGTGGATATGATCACTGCGGCCTGGAGGGATAGTACCAAAAAGCAGTACATCTCTCATGTCAGGAAATGGGAGGTGTTCTGCTTACGGGGGAACATTACATATCACACGGCATGCATCTCAGATGTGCTAGAAGTTCTGTCAACGCAATATATTGATGAAGGGTTGAGCTATAGTGCCATCAATAGTGCCAGAAATGCCCTGTCATCATACATATGGCTGTGGTCGGAACAACATTCTGTTGGACTTCACCCTTTAATATCCCAGTTTCTGAAGGGTATTTTTAATTCCAATCCCCCCAGGCCCAGGTATTCTGAAATCTGGGATGTGAGCGTGGTACTCACGCTGCTTCGCCAGTGGGCTCCAGCCACATCCCTGTCTTTGCCCAAAATCACCCTTAAGGTGGCCATGCTCATGGCGCAACGGGTCCAGATGTTGCAGAAGCTGCGACTGGACAGGATGGTATCATCTGGAAATAATATTACGTTTTACATTTATGATTTAATTATGCAAAGCAGACCAGGGGTGTCAGGGTTCAAGCTTATTTTTTTGGCATACCCCACAGATTTACGACTGTGTGTAGTGTCGCACTTGCAATATTATATCAAGGTCACCAAGAGCCTCAGAGGTTCGGAATCAGCATTATTTATTAGCCACAAAAAGCCGCATATGAAAGTGTCGGTTCAGACCATTTCCAGGTGGCTGAAACAGGTTCTGGTTTGTGCAGGAGTAGACACTGACAATTTTAAATCTCACTCCACCACGGTGACATCAACGTCAGCAGCAAGGGCAATGGACGTCCCTCTCGACCATATCCTCGCGGCCGCAGGATGGTCAAATGAACTGACTTTTCAAAGATTTTATAACAAACCGCTTACCGAACCGGGGGTATTCGCCCATTCTATTTTAAGTTCTGTTTCATAGCTTCCCCCTGGGAGAGAGGGGTCGCTGTTGTTTTTCTTTGTTAAATAAACCACTAATAGATTCAAATCACTGCCATGGTTCAATGAATTGTTTATTATTCACTCATCCTGAGTCAATTGATGCAGTGAGACGCCTGGATTCGTATTTACGGCATGAAATCTCAGAGCTTTGAAATCTTCATGGAATCACTCACGTGACTCCGAAGTAAAATAGTAAGATTAAATGAGAACTTACCAGTTTGAAGTTTGATCTTTATTTTATGAGGAGTTGCGATGAGTGATTACGTGCCCACCGCTCCCAACCCTCATATCACAAAGGTCATCTGGTAGTTCTAGGTTTCTAATCTTACTATGTTACTTCAATTATTGTTATCTGTGATTTCACACCGCTGCTTTGAAGATTGACACGGATGCGGACTGGTGGGGTTCTTCACGTAATCACTCATCGCAACTCCTCATAAAATAAAGATCAAACTTCAAACTGGTAAGCTTGTTTAATCTTACTATTTTATTCTTTAACTCGGCTATGGAGATTTATCCAGAAGGTACATTTGTATTCAGTGTGTGGCAAGGACATTCAACACACTCAAATAAGGCTAGGCTGCAGCAATTTTCTTGAGTGTGTACATCATTTTTACTTGTGCCTTGCTACTTCTGACAATAATATCTCGTGGTTTAATGTTATTTAGTGTCAGTAAGTTATTTTCAAAAGACTGCTGAGTGTGAAGAATGGGCTAAACATTGGATATCCTCAGTGCAATTCAAGAACGGTAGTTACAATCTGTTTTCAGACAATTGCTAGTTTTTAAGTCAGCACAGAGCACTCTACATGTTTATACACCATACGATTTCTCTTAGTAGGCTTGACGGCCAGTTGGCTGGCTGTAGTCATATTGTTATGCAGTTGTGCAGCTCTTTATTGTTTCTAAGAGGATGCTAGCATAGCAACCAGGTAAGACAGATATCACTGATATGTTTACTGACACCTTGTGTAATTTTTCCATGTTTTAATCTGCCTTTGTTTTACCAGCCCTTGAGTGAGATTTAGCTCTTAGGGCTAAAGGAATCAAGAGATATGGGGAGAAACCAGGAACGAGGTACTGATTTTGGATGATCAGCCATGATCATATTGAATGGCGGTGCTCGCTCGAAGGGCCGAATGGCCTACTCCTGCACCTATTTTCTATATTTCTATGGTTATTCCAGCGAGCGATCAGCAACTTGACATGTTTCGTCGTCATATAATGTAAGGAATAGACCAACACTAGTTGGTGGATCATCAACTTTCATTAAGATGGCACCTAGGACATTCACATAGAGTGCCTGACAGGGGCCTAATCGAACCATCAAAAAAATATAATGCCAGATCACAGAATGAGGTACGAGGGTAAGTGACCAAAGGTTTGGTCGTGGAGGTGGGTTTGAAGGAATAGCTGAAAATAAAAGGGAAGAGAAAGCGAGGCAAGAAAACTGAGGGGGGTCGTTATAGAGTTCAAAGCTTTGGCAGCCAAAGGAATGTGGTCATAAGTTGTCATGTGATAGGAGCAGAATTAGGCCATTCGGCCCATCAAGTCTACTCCATCATTCAATCATGGCTGATCTCTGCTTCCTAATCCCATTTTTCTGCCTTCTCCCCATAATCCTTGACACCCATTCTAATCAAGAAATCACAGAAAGAGGTTCGAGGGTATGTGATTAAAGGTTTGGTCATGGTCATATGTGGTCATCAGGTCATAAGTGATAGAAGCAGAATTAGGCCATTCAATCATGGCTGAACTATATCTCCTAGCCCCATTCACCCGCCGTCTCGCCATAACCCCTGACACCCGTACTAATCAAGCAAGGTCATAAGGAATAGGAGTAGAATTAGGCCATTCAGCCCATCAAGTTCCGCCAATCAATCATGGCTGATCTATCTCTCCCTCCTAACCCCATTCTCCTGCCTTCTCCTCATAACCCCTGACACCCGTACTAATCAAGAATCTATCTATAGGCCCTGTCCCACTTTCACGACCTAATTCGCGACCTTTTTTACTCGTGGACATTTTTCGTCATGCTAGAAAAACGCCTCGATCTACTTAATGCCACGAGTACCTACGACTAGCATCACGGCCTGCTACGACCTACCTACGACCTCCTACGACCTTGTGACGACCATGCTGTGAGCATGAGTCAAGGGCAAACTCGGTAGAGGTCGTGAATTAGGTCATGAAAGTGGGACAGGCCCTTATCTCTGCCTTAAAAATATCCATTGACGCCCTCCACAGCCTTCTGTGGCAAATAATGCCACAGATTCACCACCCTCTGACTAAATATACACTGTTATATCTTGGACAAAAGTTTGATGTTATTAGAAGTGTTATTTATTGCTTACAGTCCTGCTGACCTAGCTAGTGTCTGCCAAACTCACCCTAAAAGAGAACAAATTGGCATCTACCAACTATCGGACAATGAGAAGATCATTCAAAAGCCCTTGCTGGTTTGGATGAGGAATAACAGCTAGACATCACTACACCCAACAATGGTATGGTTGTGGCGCCACCCGGTGGTTAGGCGACTTACTGTGTGAACCCTCAGCAGCCGGGGGCAGGGTCACGTGACTGTGTTTGGCGGGAGGGAGTTGTCACGGGATTTAGGTGGGTGCCCTGAACCCCGTGTATATACTGAACCCCGGGTCAACCTTCCCCCATTCGTGTGTGTGCTGATCTCTTTGTTTCACCACGCGTGGCTTGATTATTCGCCTGCCATATGGTGACCCCGACGATCCAAAACGGTCACTACGGACACATCCAATGACCAACCTCAACAGCCCGAGGTCGCTGGCAATTCAGCCCAGCAGGATGCTGTCTTCCTGAAGCTGCCCGTGTTCTGGACATCGCAGCCCCAGGTGTGGTTCCAGCAGGCCGAGGCCCAGTTCCACATCCGACGCGTCACTCTCGGCTGATGACACCCGGTATTATTATGTGGTCGGTGCGTTGGATCACGAGACGGCCGGTCGCCTGGTTCATTACCTTCGCTCGCCGCCGGATGAGGGCAAATACGAGGGCCTCAAAGCGCTACTCCTGCGGACCTTTGGGCTCAGCCGCCGGGACCGCGCAGCGCGGCTCATGCACGTGGGCGGCCTCGGCGATCGCAAGCCGTCGGTGCTCATGAGTGAGATGCTCACCCTCATGGACGGTCATCAGCCCTGCCTGCTCTTCGAACACGCCTTCTTGGAACAGTGGAGCGTGCGGACGTGCTGTGGCAGTCCAAGCAGCAGGGCGGTGACTCGATCGATCTGGTGCCGGCGGTGCCCTGGAGGGACCAGAGACCAGGGCCCTGCATCCACCGGGATTTTGGCTGCGCCGCCTGTCCCGGGAAGGGGAAGTGGTGTTACTACCATCAGCGCTGCGGTCCTGCAGCCCGTCAGTGCCGCCCGCCCTGCTCGTATTCTGGGACCGACATTCGGGATGACGGTTGCTCGTTGATATGGGTGTCGAGGTTAGCGTTTTGCCCCAATTGGGGGTCGACACTCGTTCTGGGAAGTGGGGGCCTTCTCTGACTGCAGTCAATGGCAGCTCCATACGGACGTATGGGGTTCGTATGGTCCCGCTCATCTTTGGCCCCTGCCATTTTACCTGGACTTTTATGGTGGCCGATGTTTCCCAGCCATTGCTGGGTGCAGATTTCCTCCGGACCCAATCCTTGCTGGTGGATGTGCCGGTGGTTAGGCCACTTACTGTGCGAACCTTCGGCAGTCGGGGGCAGGATCACGTGACTGTGTTTGGCGGGAAGGAGTTGTCACAGGGTTTAAGTGTGTGCCCTGGTATATATAATGAACCCCGGGTCAGCTTTCCCCCATTCTTGTGTGTATGCTGATCTCTTTACTGTGTTAATAAAGATCTCTTTGTTTCACCACGCGTGGCTTGATTATTCGCCCGCCAAATGGTGATTAAATTCAAAGATGGATTGGAAAGGTTTAGAGGGGTACAGGCCAAATATGGGCAAATAGCACTAGCATAAATGAGGCATCTTGGTTTAGTTTAGTTTAGTTTAGAGATACAGCGTGAAAACAGGCCCTTCGGCCCACCAAGTCCACGCCGAAGGTTCGATTATGACTGTGGGGGCTGTCTGTACGGAGTTTGTGCGTTCTCCCTGAGACCGCGCGGGTTTCCTCCAGTGCCCTTGTTCCCTCCGTATTCCAAAGGCGTGCAGGTTTGTAGGTACATTAGCTTCTGTAAATGGGCCATTCTTTGGAAAGTGAACCAAAATGTCACACACGTTACCAAATGGCATACAAATGGCATACATTACCAAATGTAATACATTAAAATATTCTTGTTAGGGATTAATCTTATTCATTGCTATTTTACCTACCTACAGAACTATAATGCATGTCTGCTAAAGATATGAACATTCTAGCTTTTACAACATTTGCAGAGTTTATTGTCCCTGATGTGTAGGATTGACTGATCGCTGGTCGGCATGAACTCGGTGGGCTGAAGGGCCTGTTTCCATGCAATATCTCCAAACAAAACTAAAAATCGAAAACAAACAAACTTTGATAGCAGAAGGCTAAAGGTTAGTCTGCAGGGGAGTCCCGACACGAAATGTCATCCGTCCATTACCCACCACAGATCCTGCCTGATTCACTGAGTCCCTCCAGCACTTTTCTGTTGCTCGAGATTTGTGAGGTTGAATGAAAGGTCACAGAACCCAAAGCTTCATTGTTTCTCGTCCCACGGTTTAGTGTTGATGTGCGGGGATCACTGGTCAGTGGGGACACAGTGGGCCGAAGGGCCTGTTTCCGCGCTGTATCTCGAAACTCAACTCAACTTGATATTCAACACTGTACCAGCTGGTCAATTATAACATCAAGTTTCGCCGCATTGTGAGATGGTCATTATTTTTTTGCAGTGAGATGTGGCTCAGGAAAATGTGGCAGATTTTCAAAGAGTTTGATTTAAATTCTTCTTCAGGGACTTAAAAACACACAAATCTCGGCTGTCACATTGCACTCTAAATTATCCAGAGCATCAAAATGTTGTTTGCTTTAAATAAACCCAAGGAGATATGTGGAGTCTAACATAATGTCCAGTTTCCTGTCCTTAATGGTAGAGGGCTTTCAAGTTAGCAGGGAGGCAGATAAAATGTGCGTCGACAGTTACAGATTAGCCCGGGTTCGTGTTTAGATTTAGTTAAATGTCAGCTTGAAGTGCTTGATGTGCCAAACTGCTAATCGGAGATAGATCTTAAATTACGCTGTCGTGTTGAAATGATTCCCATTGACACATAAGGGGCACTCTGTCATTTACGAGATTGAGCGTTTAGGAGCTCTGTGCCGTCGGCATGTGCCACATCCGTTTATGCTGTGTTTTCTGTGAGATAACCCGAGGCACACGATGATAACAAATATACACTAACAAATATACACACACGGTCAAATTAACTTGTATAACCTTTATTGGCCGAGCTTGGAGTAATGACTTAGGTGAAAGGTCAAGCACAATTGATTGAGGGATTTTAGTCAGCTTTCCGTTAAATTTCCATTCAAACCAACTGTAGTAAAACAGTGCGCAAAACACAGGGTTGTTGTCAGTCCAAATTAGACTTTACTTCAGAGTTAAGCGCGGAAAAGTTTAGAGGGATATGAACTTAACTGGGGTACTGATTGGGGATAATCAGCCATGATCACATTGAATGGCGGTGCTGGCTCGAAGGGCCGAATGGCTTACTCCTGCACCTATTGTCTATTGTCTAACTTTGGCCGGTGGGACTAACATAGATGGTAGGCATGGACTTGCTTCTGACGCTATGATTCTTTAGACTTTAGAGATACAGCATGGAATTGGTCCATGGCCCTTTGGCCCACCGAGTCCATGCCGACCAGCGGCCACGCTGTACCCTAGCACTATCCTACACACCAGGGACAATTGACAATTTTGCCAAAGCCAATTAACCTACAAACCTGTACGTCTTTGGAGTGTGGGAGGAAACCGGAGCACCCAGATGGAACCCATGCAGTAACAAGGGGAACGTACAAATTCTGTAGTCAGGATCGAACCCGGGGCTCTGGCGCTGTAAGGCAGCATCTCTTCTACACTGTGCCACCCCAAATGACAGTAAAAAATGGCTTGTATTTATATAACACCTTTTAGAATTTAAAGTTGTTCCAAAGGACTTTATAATAATTATTTTCCTTTGATATGTGCTCATTGTTTCAAAACTCAATATCAACTGATATTTCGGCAAGCTCGCTCAAAGATCAACCAGCCAATAGGATTTTATGAGTCATTTTTGATTAATGTTGTATATTGCTGTTTTTTCTTTAAAATAGTGCAATAAAGTTTTCATAAAAATCAGATATAAAATTCATCTCTTTCAAAGGGCGCAGCGGTAGAGTTGCTGCCTTACAGCGCTTTCAGCGCCAGAGACCTGGGTTAGATCCCGACTATGGGTGCAGTCTGTACGGAGTTTGCATGTTCTCCCCGTGACCTGCGTGGGTTTCTTTCTGAGATCTTCGGTTTCCTCCCACATTACAAAGACGTACTGGTTTGTAGCTTAATTGGCTTGGTATAAATGTAAATTGTCTCTAGTCTGTGTAGGATAGTGTTAAGGGCCTGTCCCACTTTACGAGGTAATTCAAGAGTTCTCCCGAGTTTTCCCCTGATTCGAACTCGGAGAATGTCCGTAGCGGGTCCGTAGGAGTTCGTGGATGTCTCGTAGCGGCTCGTACGAGTAAAAAGTAACAATTCTTTTCATCACGAGTATTTTTTTACTCGTGGACATTTTTCACAGTGTTGAAAAAACGTCACGAGTTTACCGGATTTCCCGAGTACCTACCGTTAGCATTACGAGCCACTACGAGACATCCACGAACTCCTACGGACCCGCTACGGACATTCTCTGAGTTCGAATCAAGGGAGAACTCGGGAGAACTCTTGAATTACTTTGTACAGTGGGACAGGCCCTTTAGTGTGCGGGAATCACTGGTCGTTGCAGACTCGGTGGGCTGAAGGGCTTGTTTCCGCGCTGTATCTCTAAACAAAACTAAATAAAATATGCCTGGGTGATATGCCTGGGTGAATTTCCTGATCTTCCAATCTACCTTTTTGGGTCCCTTGCACTTCTTTGCCTGCACTTTCTTTGCAGCTGTGACACTATATTCTGCTCTATGTTTATTTTCCCTTTTGCACTGCCTGGTGTATTCTTATAGGGCATGCTCTGCCTGTAGAACACACAAAGCATAGGTTGCTCACTGCCTCTCACGTGACCATAATAAACCACTCCGAATACGAATACTAACACTGATACCGATTGACGAGCGCCATTTTAAAATTTAAGGCTAACAACACAAGGGGTGTTTGAGGAGGGTAGACATGGTCTGGAACTCACCACCTGCAGGGCTGATGGAAATAGAATGAATCAGGGCTTTGAGAAGGGAATTGGATGGTCACACAAGACGTAGTGGCAGAGAGGAGCAGTATTGGTCTATTAGGAGTAGACTTATATTTGATGGAATGATTGGTCTCCTGTGGATCAATTCTATGATTCTGATTCTTCTAGAGGACATAATGGACTGTGGCTTAATGTCTCAACCATGATGCTGCATCCCTGACAGTGCAAGTCTCCCTTCTTCATGCATGAAGCTTAGTTTGGAGATACAGCATGGAAACAGGTACTTCGGCCCACCGAGTCCATGCCAACTAGTGATCCCCGTACACTAGTTCTATCCTACACACTTGGGACAATGGCATGTGAGTGGAAAGTGGAGTACCTGGAGAAAACACACGCGGTCACAGGGAGAATGTACAAACTCCGTACGGACAGCACCCGTAGTCCGAGTTGAACCCGTGTTTCAGCCGCTGTGAGACAGCAACTCTACCGCTGCTCTACTGAGCTGCCCAATCCTATAGTCAACCTAGATGTGATCTACAGTGGAATTTGAACCTTCTGCAGTTGTACAGGGCCCTGGTGAGACCACGCCTGGAGTATTGTGTGCAGTTTTGGTCTCCAAATGTGAGGAAGGACATTCTTGCTATTGAGGGAGTGTAGCGTAGGTTCACCACGTTAATTCCCAGGATGGAGGGACTGTCATATGCCGAGAGAATGGAGCGGCTGGGCTTGTATACTCTGGACTTTAGAAGGATGGGAAGGGATCTTATTGAAACATATATAGAATTATTAAGGGATTGGACACGCTAGAGGCAGGAAACATGTTCCCGATGTTGGGGGAGTCCAGAACCCGGGGCACAGTTTAAGAATAAGGGGTAGGCCATTTAGAACGGAGATGGGGAACAACTTTTTCACCCAGAGAGTTGTGAATCTGTGGAATTCTCTGCCTCAGAAGGCAGTGGATGCCGATTCTCTGGATGCTTTCAAGAGAGAGTTAGATAGAGCTCATAGGGATGGCGGGGTCATGGGATATGGGGAGAAGGCAGGAACGGGATACTGATTGTGGATGTTCAGCCATTATTACAGTGAATGGCGGTGCTGGTTCGAAGGGCTGAATGGCCTACTGCTGCACCTATTGTCTATTGTCTATTGAACTTCTACTTGCAATTGAGCTGCAGTTACCACCCAATTTCTCCAAGCATTGGTTGTATTGGTTGCTCTCAAGTATTGGTGCACAGTTTAAGAAGTAGGTAGGTTAACATGAACAAGATACAAATATTCGATGAACCAAGAGTGCTGGAGTAGCTCGACGGGTCAGGCAGCATCTCAGGAGAACAGGATGGGTGGCATTTCGAGTCAGGACTTCATCTTCATCCATGTTCTCCAGAGGGCCTGGCCCACTGAGTTACTCCAGCACTCCGTGGCTTCTTTTGTGAACCAGCATCTGCAGTTTAGTTTAGTTTAGTTTGGAGATACAGTGCGGAAACAGGCCCCTTCGGCCCACCGAGTCCGCACCGACCAGCGATACCCGCACATTAACGCTATCCTACACACACCCTAGGGACAATTTACACTTATTCAAGTCAATTAACCTTCAAACCTGCACATCTTTGAAGTGTGGGAGAAATCTCATGCAGGTCACGGGGAGAACGTATATACTCCATACAGACAGCGCCCGTAGTCGGGATCGAACCTGGGTCTCTGTAAGGCAGCAATTCCACTGCTGTTCCACCGTGGCAGCCCATTTCTCATTTTCTCAGTTCCGCATTACTAAGATAAGAAAATTACAGCATCCAACGTGACCACTAGAACCTCCAGGAAATTGGGTGAGGTGGATGAAGTAGTCGCATGCAAATGAATCATCCTATCTAAAGAGGAAGTGCTCTGACGATTCTCCGTACGATAAAAGATGTTGTCCGCTCCGTTGTAGCCTCAGTTCCTCATTACATTCAATCCCTGGATTCAAGATGGCGGCGGACGCAACAACAAGGAAAATGGTGGCTGGTAACTGGACTGGGGACGTCCCCAGGTACAGGTGGGAACCTCCCGTGCCCTCAAACGTGCTCTGGATACAACATGGTTGGCAGCTGGAGGCGCCCCCCCCCCCCCCCCCAGGGCACAAAGACTGAATGGTGGTCAGGTAAGGTTTGCTGGTTGATGTGTCCTGATAAAGGTGACGGTGGAGTGGGCTGCTGGAGGCCCCATGACAGCCTGGGGCTCGACTGGACCTGGCGCCACTCCTAGAGGCCGAGCGGGTGGACCGGACCTGACCCGACCTGCAGCTGCACGGAGCGGTGGAGCAACATTGAAGGACACCGACGGCTTCACGGCCAGGCCGACCCTGTAACAGTGCCGCCAGGAAAACGGGCCTTCGTGGCCAGGTGAATAATTCTATACTTATGGCTCTTATGGCAGACAGTGGAAATGATAGTAATCATTAGGAGAGCTCCCCCTCCCCTCCCCCCACTCACCATCAACAACACCACCGTCACATCTGTGGAGTCATTTAAGTTCCTTGGAACCATCATCTCCAGAGACCTTAAATGGGAGGTCACCATCGACTCCACAGTCAAAAAGGCCCAACAGAGGATCTACTTCCTGCGGCAGCTGAGAAAACACAATCTGCCACAGGCAATGATGGTCCAATTCTACACGGCCATCGTAGAGTCTCTCCTCACCTTCTCCATCGTGGTCTGGTTTAGCTCAGCCACCAAGCACGACACCCGGAGGCTGCAGCGAATCGTACGATCAGCTGAGAAGGTTATTGGCTGCAACCTTCCCTCCATCTACGAACTGTACACTGCAAGGGCCAGGAAGCGAGCGGGCAAGATCATCTCTGACCCCTCTCACCCTGGCCACAAACTCTTTGAATCACTTCCCTCTGGAAGGCGACTGTCAAAGCTGCCACAGCCAGACATAAAAACTGCTTATTTCCAGATGGTTGCTCTACTCAACAGCCAAATGTCCGTAGCCTCCTTTTGCTCTGGTATTTTATTTAATTCTTCACATGTTTAAATAATAATGTTTTATTCTTAATTGTCTACTGTATATCGTCTTGTTACTTGCGAGCAAAGCACCAAGGCAAATTCCTTGTATGTGTACATACTTGGCTAATAAAATGTATTCAATTCAATTCAATAACAACTTGTAATTGAACCTTGTAAAATGGTGTCACACCTGGCGATCTTTTAAACCATCTTCCAACTTGGTGCATTGACCACCTTCTTTCTACCCCATCTGTGGAGGACTTACATTTTTCCACGGACAGACACAAAAAGCTGGAATAACTCAGCGTGACAGACAGCATCTCTGGAGAGAAGGAATAGGTGACGTTTCGGGTTGAGACCCTACAGAAGGGTTCCGAAACGCCACCTATCCCTTTTCTCCAGAGATGCTGCCTGAGCTCCTCCAGCTTTTTGTGTCTATCTTCAGTTTAAACCAGCGTCTGCACTTCCTTCCTATACATTATTTTTTTCCACATTGGGTTCATCAGGCATTTCAGGACCCATGAAACCAAGTGGAAGCAAGTCACCTTTTAGGGACTGCCTGAGAAGAATAAGAAGAATAGTAACAATTCACTGTTTCCCCTGGGAGATGATAGTCAGATACAACTAATTCATTAGAATGTTTTTTATCTCCAGAAAATGATAGGGTTGTACGGTGGCGCGTCTGGTGGAGATGCTGTCTCACAGTACCAGAAACCCGGGTTCGATTCTGACCTCGGGTGCTGTCGGTGTGGACTTTGCAGTTCTCCCCGCGACTGCGTGGGTTTCCTCCGGGTGCTCCGGTTTCCTCCCGCACTCCAAAGACGTGCAGGTCTGTAGGTAAATTGGCTTGTGGAATTTGCGCCTAGTGTGTAGGGCGTGGATGAGAAAGTGGGATAACGTGGAACTAGTGTGAGTGGATGAATGATGGTCTGCGTGGACCCGTTGGGCCGAATGGCCTGTTTCCATTCTGCATCTTTAAATACAAATTTCCAACGTGACTACTTTGAGAATGGAGCGGAGAGTAGAGGCTCGGTGGGGGGGGCACCGAGAACGAAGAGGGGAAGGGCACACGGAGGGCTAAATGCTGCCACGTGCGGCGGCAGGCAGAAGATAGGACTGTTCGGTGAGCTTGTGTAATTTTGTCGACACCAGACAAGTAGCGACATGTGTGTACTGCCTAGATGAGGTCTGCTGTACGATTTTACCAGGTTGTATTCAGGGGCGGCACGGTGGGGCAGAGGTAGAGTTGCTGCCTTACAGCGCTCGCTGCGCCGGAGACCCGAGTTCGAACCCGACTACGGGTGCTGTCTGTACGGAGTTTGAACGTTCTCCCCGTTCTCCCCATGGGTTTTCTCCGAGATCTTCGGAATCCTCCCACACTCCAAAGACGTACAGGTTTGCAGGTTAATTGGCTTGCCTTTGTATACTTGGGTATAAGTGTAAATTGTCCCTCGTGTGTGTAGGCTTGTGTTAATGTGCGAAGGTCTTTGGTCGAAGTTGGCTGAAGGGCCTGTTACCGTGCTGTATCTCTAAACTAAACTGAACTAAACAAAACTAAACAAAGCATTTTACTGTACTTAGGTACTTGTGACATTAAAGTATTTTTGAATCATTGAATTATTGAGTCAGGGGATATGGGGAGAAGGCAGGAACGGGGTACTGATTGTGGATGATCAGCAATGATCACATTGAATGGCGGTACTGGCTCGAAGGGCCGAATGACCTACTCCTGCACCTATTGTCTATTGTCTAATGTTTCGGAGATGATTTTGATCACGGTTACCGATGCTCTCCATAACTAGAGACCCCCTTTCACCAGGTCTGATATAGGCTGAATAGCGTGAATATGAGGACTAGTTAACAAGTCATTAATGTGATCATGATTCAACTACTTCAATGGTGAAAAATAAACAAAACAGAGACATTTTCTACTTTTAAATCACTTTGGTTTCTTTACCTAATGGGAGAAACATATTCCTTCGGCCTTTGGGTTATTTTTCTTCTAAATGTGCGTTGGTATTACCAATTAGATTGTGTCGTGCACAGTGAATGACCTTAGAATTGCCAATCATTTTAGCACATGTTTGCAATAAATGTTTACAGTGATAGAGGCTTTATGCATTCACACAGCCAGAGAAACTAACAGCTAGCCTAATGAACTGAATTAAAGATTACAATCTTGTGATTGTGCAGTGCTAACACACACAGCTGCAATATCATCTCCTATTATCCTTGCTCCAATTACATTTCTTCCTGATTATCTGTGAGAGATTTTTGAACAGATAAAAACGTTGTGTGAGACGTCGGCTAATATTGCAGCTTGCTCCCACCAGGCAGCTCCAGCTTAACACACACGAACCTCACAGCTCGCAAAAATGTAGATTCACGTTCTATGATTTAAACTGCACTTGTCATTATTGTCATTCCTGGGGCGGTGCCCATCCTGCAAATTAGACTGTAGCTTCAGAACATATGTGCCGGTCAATTGTTGTGGTGGCCATTCGATGAGCATCTGAGAATACATAGGTGAAGGCAAAACAGATGAGAATTCCTCACACACTCAGGCAAGAAAAATAGTCGACGAATCGAGGACCAGAGGATAGAGGTTTCAGGTGAAGGGGAAAAGATTTAACAGGAATCCGAGGAGTAACCTTTTCACACAAAGGGCGGTGGGTGCATGGAACAAGCTGCCAGAGGAGGTTGTCGAGGCTGGGACTATAACAACGTTTAAGAAACAGTTAGACAGGTACATGGATAGGACAGGTTTGGAGGGATAAGGACCAAACATGGGCAGGTGGGACTAGTATACGCGAGTTCAGTATTCCGACTGCGCATGCCCAGGTCATAGGTCATTGGCGATAAACATTCTCAGCAGACCTGCGTTTCATCCGTAGTCAGGATCGAACCCGGTTCTCCGGCGCTGCAAGCGCTGTTGAATTGCTACTGGACCGTCCCCGTCCCCTCCCGAGTGTCCCATCACTGTCCAGGGGGTGACCTTGGACTGACGGGACACTGACCCGGAGCAGTGGCGGCCCCAGGCTTACAGCCAACGCGGGCCGTCAGTTTAGGGCTGTCGTGGAAGGGCCTGTTTCCACGCTGTACCAGTGTATGCCTCTAAACATAATAGTGATGTGGAACAGAGACAATGGCAGTGTAATGGGAGCATCATATTAACAAATATTTCAAATCTATCCTCATAAAGAACAATATGGAAGATAAACAAAACATTGCTGATGTTGTAGGGAACCAAGGGCGAAAAGGAGTGAGGGCTTGGAGTCATGGAGTGATACAGCGTTGAAACAGGCCTTCGGCCCAACTTGCCCACACCGACCAACAGAGAGTTATAGAGTGATACAGCGTGGAAACAGGCCCTTCGGCGCTACTTGCCCACACTGACCAACATAGAGTTATAGAGTCACAGAGTGATACAGCGTGGAAACAGGCCGTTTGGTCCAACTTACCCACACCGACCAACATGCCCCATTTACCTAGTCACACCCACTCAATACAGAACGTAGAATGGTACAGCACAAGAATAGGCCCTACGGTCCACAATGTCTGTGCTGAACTTAATGTCAAATCTAAGTCCTGCACATAATCTACAGATATATCCCTGCATATCCATATGCCTATTTGAAATTCTCTTAAATGCATTTATCATATCTGCCTCACCCACCACCTCCGGCAGTGAGTTCCAAGCACTCACCACCCTCTGTGTAAAAAACGTACCCTGCGCATCTCCTTTAAACTTTGGCCCATACCAAAGTGTTATAGTTTTACCACTATAAAACTATACCCTCTATTTGATTTTCCCATCCTGGGATAAAGGTTGTGACTGTCAATGTTATCTATGCCTCTCACAATTTTATATACTTCCATCATGTCCTCATAGCCTTTGATATTCCAGAGAAAACAATCCAACTCTGTCCAGGCAGTCCCTGTGGCTAATAACCCCTTAAACCAGGCATCTTTCTGGTAAACTTCCTCTGCACCCTTTCCAAAGCCTCCACATCTTTCCTGTCTGTACATGAAACTCCAAATTGTGGCCTAAGCAGAAATCCTATAAACCTGCGTTATAGCTTCCTGACTTTTAAACTCAATGCCCCGACCTACAAAAGCAAGCATATCATATAACATCTTTACCGCTCTATCGACTTGTGATGCCACTTTTAGGGAGTTGTAGACTTGGATCACAAAATCCCTCTGTACATCAATGCTTTACTTCAGACTTTAGAGATGCAGCGTGGAAACAGGCCTTTCGGCCTACCGAATCTGCGACGACCAGCGATCACCCTGTACACTAACACTATCCTCCACTCCAGGGACAATTTTAAATTTTACCGAAGCCAATTAACCTACAAACCTGTACCTCTTTCGAAAGTGGGAGGAAACCCATGCGGTCACAAGGAGAACGTACAAACTCTGTACAGACAGGACCCGTAGTCAGGATTGAACCCGGGTCTCTGGCGCTGTGAGGCAGCAACTCTACTGCAGCACAATTAGGCTCTCAAGGGATATTAACAATGGAGGAGGGGTAGGACAGAAAGGTCAGTGTGGGAATGGGAAGGTAGAATCAAAGTGTCTGGCAACTGGGAGATCAGGTAGGTCCAGGCGGACTGAGCGAACGTGATCAGCAAAATAAAATGTCTGCAGAAAACAAGATGCCAAGTGAATCTCCTCTGCCTGCAAATGATCTATACACCTCCATTCCCTGCATATCCACGTGCCTGTCCAAAAGTCACCACAGGAGCAACATCAGTTTGGGGCAAAGCCAGTGAAACTGTTTCATCACACCTCCAACAACTCGAGTTGAATCCTGACCTCAGGACATGGAACATGGAGTACAAGACCTTGCTGAGGCCACATTTGGAATATTGTGCTCAGTCTTTATTGCCCTGCCGTAGGGAGGATGTCTTTCAGCTGGAACGAGTGCAGAGATTCATGAGGATGATGTCAGGACTTGGGGACCCGAGCTACAGGCAAGGTTAAGCAAGCTAGGACTTTATTCCTTGGAGCACAGGAAGCTGAGAGGTGATCTTATAGTGATGTATAACATCATGAGGGGAATTAATAGGATGAACACACAGAGTATTTTATGCAGGGCAGGGGAATCAAGAACCAGAGGACGTATGTTTAATGATGTGAGAGAGACAGCATTTAACAAAAAAAATTGGACGGGTATATAGATATGAAAGGTCAGGAGGGATATCATAATCATAATCATACTTTATTAGCCAAGTATGTTTTGCAACATACGAGGAATTTGATTTGCTACACAGTCATACCAATAAAAAGCAACAGAACACACAAAATACATTTTAACATAAACATCCACCACAGTGACTCCTCCACATTCCTCACTGTGATGGAAGGCGAAAAAAAGTTAAACCTCTCCCTTTTTTGTCCTCCCGTGGTCGGCGGCCTCTGACCTTCGGATGACGGGATGATCTTACTCCCGTAGCCGGCGGCGGGCCTCCATGTCGGGGCGATCAAGCTCCTGCATCGGGGGGGGATCTCAGCTCCCCCGCACCGGGCGATCTACCCCGGGTCGGGGATAGTCGAACATCATGCGGCTTTTGGAGCTTCCCGACGTCAGTTTCAAGTAACGTCAAGAGAGAGTTTATTGTCATGTGTCCCAGATAGGACAATGAAATTCTTGCTTTGCTTCAGCACAACAGAATATAGTAGGCATAAATACAGATCAGATCAGTGTGTCCATATACCATAGAATATATATATACACACATCAGTAAACAGATAATGTGCAATAGGTAGCAATGTTACAAAATTTTGAGATTTAAAAAATAAAGTCTGCAATTTATCCCATCAGATAAAGCATAAAAAGAAGTTTAATTTGACACTTAATTCACTTTCATATCTTCAGTATTAAAAAAGTTATGGCCATTATCATACTCAGAAATTAGCATCTAGTTCCCTATTGCTTTTCCATTGACTTAACACAAAAGCTGTGATCGAGGACAGTTAAAAGCCCATAACTTTCTTAAAAATTATGGTAACTGAAAGAAATTTTCAGGTATTATAGATTGAAGCAATCTGAAACAAATATGAAACAATCTTACTTCGAAGACATGAAAGTAAAGCATATAATTAGTTAGTTACCTAATTGTAGCTAATTACAAAATTCAATTACTAGATCTAAACATCTATCAATTTCTTAAGAATAGATTAACATTTTTAAATAGCCTAAGTGTCCAAATAACATTCACACAATAATTCACAATATAACATAATTTTTAAATCTAATTTTCATGAATTTACAGGCCAAATGGAAGGAATTGAATGTTTAATACCTGTAAATTAATGGGGATTGAATTCATCTTGCGAGTGAGGATTACTGGAACGCGATCTTTTGGAACGTTGATTTGCGGTGAATTTAACCCCGTATTGGCATGAAAAATACTGCCGTTAATTCGGGGAATAAAATCACCGTGTCGCATGACAAAATGTGAATTAAAGCCTTCTTAAGAAGCACTTTTATACATTTAAAGAAAGCACTTTCGTTTACCTGTCCATTGTGTGAAATCCGTCCCTGTTATTGGCGTTGACGCTTCAGGAGCTGCTTTTAAAATGACTGTAGCGCTGACATTAACGATTTAATAAAAAAAAAAAATTCACAAAACGCCGGTAGGAACGATTTTGTCAGCGAAGGTTTGTACTCCAACAAAATATTTCCAGGACAAGGGAGGAGAAACCGCGTTTTAACCCCGCCCCCCCTTAAAGGCGCCAAAATCGCGCACACGGCCAGTGGCAGAATTACAGCGCGACTGAAGGTAAGTTTTGTAACATACCTACAATAGGTTGTTATAGTTCAGAGTTTGTTTGAAGTTGTGTTTAATAGTCTGATGGCTGTGGGGAAGGAGCTGTTCCTGAACCTGGATGTTGCACATTTCAGGCTCCTGTACCTTCTACATGATGGCAGCTGAGAGATGAGTGTGTGGCCAGGATGGTGTTAGTCTTTGATGATGCTGGCAGCCTCTTTGAGGCAGCGACTGCGATAGATCCCCTCGATGGTAGGGAGGTCAGAGCCGATGATGGACTGGGCAGTGTTTACAACTTTTTGCAGCCTTTTCCACTCCTGGATGGTCAGGTTCCCGTGCCAAGCCACGATGCAACCGGTCAGCATGCTCTCTACTGTGCACCTGTAGAAGTGTCAACCGGAGAGTGCGAGCTCTTTGATGTTAATGGATATGGGCCGAATGTAATCAGGACTAATTTAGATGGACATCTTTGTTGGCATGAATGAGTTGGGCTGAAAGGCCTGTTTACATGTTGTATGACTCTACGTCTAATAGGGCAGCACGTGAGCAAGCCCTTTGCCCCATGTTGTCTGTGCAATGGTTCAATGGTTCTATTTTGTCACATATGCAGTGGAATTCTTGCCCCCATTGCCATATTTTGGCGTCATTAACAAAGGAAAAATAAAAAGTCCCAAATTCGGCCCACATTCTGGAGGTGCTGGAGTCTGATCCAGATAAGCCCAGGCTGTTGCAGGACCTCCTCCATCACCCTCCATCGACTCGGCCCACCAACCAGCATTCTTCTTCGCGCCCGATTGCCTCTGTGTCCTGGGAGTGCCTCCTGCAGCCAACTGTAAAATGCGCTGGAGCCAATACCCCTGCCACTCTCCTGCCGGTCCACTCCTCGCGTCCGTCGTTGCTGGCGGCTCCCTCGTCCTTGACTCTACTGCCTTCAGGGCTGAGCTCGGCAGCTTCCGAGCTCCCCCTGCCGGCAGCGGGCCCTTCTTTGCGGCGGCGAGCCATGCCTGCCGCCGCACCTGGCCACGGCCAGCCCCGCTGGGTCTTAGCTTGTGGTAGCCCACTGGGTCCGTACTTGTTTTGTTCCACAGTGCATCCCGGGAGATATATGTCTGCCATCTCCGCAGCCCATCCCAGGAGCATTATTCCCATCCCAGGAGATATATGCCCCATCCAGGGAGCATTATGCCACATCCCGGGAGATATATGTCCATCCCTGGAGCTTTTTGCCCATCCTGAGAGATTCATCAGCATCCCGGGAGATTTATGCCCATCCCGGTAGATTTATCACCCATCCTGGGTGCTTTCTGCTCCATCCCGATAGCTTTCTGCATGGTCCCCTCCCCCAGGTGTTCTTTCACCTGCCTAAATGCCTCTTACATAGGGCTGAATGGTCAGCAGGTCTTTCCATGCTTCCCTGTCTACTTCACTTTCCACTATCTTCCAAGAAGCCTTTATGTCTGAAGAAGGTCTGGAGAAGGGTTTCGACCCAAAAGATTGCCTATTTCCTTCGTTCCATAGATGCTGCCTGGACCTGCTGAGTTTCTCCAGCATCTTTTGTCTACCAAGCCTTCATGTAACCTCATTTACAGCCCCAACACTAATTGCTGGAATATTTTGCAGCTGCAAAATAAAAACAAATATATTCTCACAACTCACAATTATTATTCAGCATGCTAATGTAATTGACTTTGCAAAGAATTCTAATACGTTTTTTGAAGGTTGATCCATCATATTTAAAAAATATATCATAAATTCCCCTTCTAACACTCCTGGACTCGTTGGCTGCAGATAATGTGTTAAAAATACTTCACGGCATTTTCCCCCAAGCATTTTATTTCCCCGTAATTAATCATCTTTATGCTGCACTTTTCTACAAATAATTTCATTAGTTTATATGTTCTAGAAGCAGGATTAGGCCATTTGGCCCATCAAGTCTACTGCCCCATTCAATCATGGCTGATCTATCTCTCCCTCTCAACCCCATTCTCCTGCTTTCTCCTGCCCATAACCCCTGACACCCGTACTAATCAAGTTAATCGGGATCAATTAAGTAATCAATTGAATTCATATTAAGTTTGGGATCTAGATTTTATTCCATTTTTTGCATTTAAGAACAATATCAATATACTGCTCTACACTTGCAGATTCATTTCCATGTGTTGTTAGCCAGTGGCAGCTCATTTACTAATCCGTAACGAATACGTTTCCCACCCCACTTGAGAAGCGTGTGCCTGGGTCAACACCAGTGTGTCACTGAGGGAAGAGAACTTCGTAGATGACAGGGCAAAATCTACCTCCTGAAGTACGCCTCCTTCTGGCCTGATCTCCAATTCATGTGTCTTTGGGCATTAAGTTCCACTTGCGAAATTTGGTTCCATTGATGGGACCGATATAGGATGTTGTGTGGGAAGGAACTGCAGATGCTGGTTTATCGGAAGGAACTGCAGATGCTGGTTTATAGGAAGGAACTGCAGATGCTGGTTTATAGGAAGGAACTGCAGATGCTGGTTTATAGGAAGGAACTGCAGATGCTGGTTTATAGGAGGGAACTGCAGATGCTGGTTTATAGGAAGGAATGTTGAATGTTGTGTTTAGTTCATGCAACTGAGGACAAATACCCACCATGTTATCGTCTATATTACCAAAATCAGACTGGTTCACCTTCAGTCCACCAAGTCTACACCCACCTTGAACCGCCCATTTACACATATCCGATGTGAATTCCATATTTCTTAATGGCTGCATCTTCCTCAACTCTCCCTGATTCTACCACCCAAAATAAACAAACAATAATAGGGAAGAAGCTGCTCCTGAACCTGGACGTTACAGTTTTCAGTCTTCCCGATGGCAGGAGTGAAATGGCCCAACTCTTCCATGCTGAAGTATATCTACATTAAACCAATTTGCCCACATTAAATTTGCATCTCTCTCACTCTTCCCTGACCGAATACCGTATAAATATAATTGCATCTGCCGCTCCCACTTCTTCTGGCAGCTCGATCCATATACAAACTGCAGAGGGGTCTCGACCCAAAATGTCACCCATTCCTTCTATGTCTATGTCTCTTCTATTCTCCTGTCTATCCCAGTGAACCAGATGTGTTTTTACAATCATCCGTTAGATTTACAGGCACCACTTAGTGTTATCAACTTTTTATTCCTCACTCTTCTTAATAACTTGAATTTAAGTTCCAGCCTCTTGCTCCAAAATGTGAATAGCTTGTGTCTAATCATCGTCTAGATGTTTTGCATGTCAACTGGTCATTTAACCTTCTGACCACTGTAGCGTAAACTGCTGAATTTGAAATGACCACGGCAAATAATCTTAATTAGCGGAATTTCAAAAAAGCATAAAATGTCAACTTTAAAATACAGGCAGCAAAATAAAATTATGTAATTAAAATCATTCACCAGTCCATATCTTGTGGAAACTTCCTTCTTTCATTCACTCAAATAGCCTCTGTCTTAGTTTCACTGCAGGGATTTATCCATCACACACACACACACACACACACACACACACACACGCACACACGCACACACGCACGCGCGCGCGCGCTCACGCGCACGCGCACGCGCACACGCACGCTTCATGATGCTGTTTGTTCACTAATGTTCTCTGACAAACCTCTGAGGCCTTCACAGGACAGCTGTATTTATACTGAGATTAGATTACACACAAGTGGACTCTATTTACTAATTAGGTGACTTCTGAAGGCAATTGGTTGCACTGGATTTTATTTAGGGGTATCAGAGTAAAGGGGGCTGAATACTTTTGCACGCGACACTTTTCAGTTTTTTATTTGTAAAAAAATTTGAAAACCATGTATCATTTTCCTTCCACTTCACAATTATGCGCCACTTTGTATTGGTCTATCACATAAAATCCCAATAAAATACATTTACGTTTGTGGTTGTAACGTGACAAAATGTGGAAAAGTTCAAGGGGTATGAATACTTTTGCAAGCCACTGTATAAAAGTACTTTCATTATTAGTGACGTAACTGACAATGCGCTGGAACCGGAGTTAAGAAGCAGAATATGGCTGGATTCCTCTTTTCTCATTAGCATTGATTTAATGCCTCCTTCTTTAGCTGTAAATTTCGATGAGTCCTATAAGTGAAAATATCACTCTGTGCCTATTGTGAACCCAACTGCTGCTTATTCACTGCACAGACAGTTGCTGCCTAATTATCTCCCTCAGGCAAAGTGTAATCATCTTCTTGCTCACTCCACTTGAGTTTGCACAAGGTGTATTGTAGCTGGCGCATCAGTTACATCATAAGAAGAAAAATACGCACTGAATTTTTATTGAGTTGTTCAACTGCAAGGTCTCTGCTTCTTGGAAGCTTGCAGCAAGAGTCAATATCCTATCATTATTCTGAAGGATACTCATTCTTCTGTTTCTCTGCAACCTGTAGAGACTTCTCTCAGTCTGGACTCTTGCAAAGTCACAATCGTTTGATGTTTCAATATTGATGGCTGAACTTTTGGTCCCAAACACCCTCTTTAGGACTCCCTATCTTTCTTTCTTCCTTAAAACGTGGCCATGCTGTCTTAGTTTGATAACCTGGGGAAATTGATTCAGGGTAAAGAATTGAAGATTAAGGAGGAATATCTTTTTATCAAAGTGTTGTGATTCCTTGGAATTTGCTATTCTAGAGAGGAGCAGACGATACTGTGCCATTAAATGTATTGCGTAGGAAGGAACCGCAGATGGTGGTTTAATCCAAAGATAGACACAAAATGCTGGAGTAACTCAGTGGGACAGGCAGCATCTCTGGAGAGAAGGAATGGGTGACATTTCGGGCCGAGACCCTGATTAGTCCGGGTGTCAGAGGTTATGGGGAGAAGGCTGTAGAATGGGGTTAAGAGGAGAGAGATAGATTAGCTATTATTGTAGACTTGATGGGCTGAATGGCCTAATTCTACTCCTATCACTTATGATCTTATGATCTTCTTCAGTCTGAAGAAGGGTCTCGACCCAAAATGTCACCCATTCCTTCTTTCCAGAGATGCTGCCTGTCCCGCTGAGTTACTCCAGCATTTTGTGTCCATCTACCATTAAATATATTCATGGCCGAGAGAGAGTGTTGGGGAAACCAACAGTTGCGGGGATTTACACAAGAAACTGGAGTTCTTACGGTCAGATCAGCCATGGATCTATTAACATTCGACCAAGGGGCAGAGAGTCTTCTCTGCTCACCTTTCGTACGCTTTGATGTATAATGCTCCTGCAATTGAGCTACATAAATTAAACATATTGTTGCATCTTAGACCGTTGCACTTCCCTTAACTTCTTTTGAAGCTATAATGTATAATTCTCACGCACTTCATGCCATTCAAAGGTTATTTCTGGAATTGTGTGAATATGATTTTGAGCTCAGCTATTCAAGAGGCATAATCAAAGGGAATACAGAGTAGATGTTAATTTAATTTAAACTCAAGGATATGTGATGCAATGGATGAAATGCTTTGTGCACTGTGAAAAGATTATGAAATATTTGCCAATTAAATGCTCACATCTTAGATGCAGAGTCAATTTTCTTTTGGTGCTGTGAATGCTTTATTATCCTTAGTCCTCCTGAAGCAATGTGCTTCACAACACAAACATACATTATTTACTGTGTAGGAGGGAACTGCAGATGCTGGTTTAAACCGAAGATAGACACAAAAAACTGGAATAACTCAGCAGGACAGGCAGCATCCCCTGGAGAGAAGGAATGGGTGATGTTTCAGGTCGAGACCCTTCTTCATTTAACGCACAGTACGATAGCTCATTTGTGTTCTTCACTCCCCAGTCTGAAGAAGGGTCTCGACCCGAAACGTCACCCATTCCTTTTCTCCTGAGATGCTGCCTCACCCGCTGAGTTACTCCAGCATTTTGTGTCTACCTTCAACATATATATACAAACTGAGACACAATAATTCATGGACCACCAGTGCATTACGAGCTGCACCTATAGGCAGTGCTTCAGAGTAGTTCAGAATGTATCTCTGGAGAACAGGAATAGGTGACGTTTCAGGTTTAAAGACCCGCATGGATGAACTCCAAAGTTTGTTCACCCCTGTCAGGCGAAAAAATAAAACGGGGAACATGGATCAACCGTGGCTAATGAGGGAAATCATGGATAGTGTTAAATTGAAGGACGAGGCATAACAATTGGCAAGAGGAAGCAGCAAACCAGAGGACTGGGAGAAATTTAGAACTCAACAGAGAAGGACAAAGGAGTTAATTAAGAGGGGGAGAAAAGAGCATGAAAGAAAGCTTGCGGGGATGCATTGGTGATCATTTTCCAATGTTCTCTGACTCTGGATCAGTTTCTGTGGACTGGAGGGTAACCAATGTAACTCCACTTTGTAAGAAAGGAGGGAGAGAGAAAACAGGGAATTACAATATAGACCAGTTAGCCTTACATCGGTAGTGGGGAAGTTGCTGGAGTCAATTATTAAAGATGTTATAGCAGCGCATTTGGAAAGCAATGACAGGATCGGTCAAAGTCAGCATGGATTTATGAAGGGGAAATCATGCTTGACTAATTTCCTGGAATTATTTGTGGATGTAAGAAGTAGAATGGATAAGGGAGAGCCAGTGGATGTGGTGTATCTGGAATTTAAAAAAAACATTGACAACGTCCCACACAAGAGATTAGTGTGCAAAATTAGAGCACATAGTATTGGGGGTAGGGTATTGACATGGATAGAGAACTGGTTGGCAGACAGGAAGCAAAGAGTAGGAATTAATGGGTCCTTTTCAGAATGGCAGGCAGTGACTAGTGGGGTGCTGCAAGGCTCAGTGCTGGGACCCCAGTTATTTACAATACAGATTAAAGATTTAGACGAGAGAACTAAATGTGACATCTCCAGGTTTGCGGATGACACAAAGCTGGGTGGCAGTGTGAGTTGCGAGGAGGATGCTATGAGGCTGCAGGGTGACTTGGATAGGTTGAGTGAGTGGGCAGATGCATGGCAGATGCAGTAAAATGTGGATAAATGAGAGGTTATCCACTTTGGTGGCAAAGACAGGAAGACAGATTATTATCGGAATGGTGTCAGATTAGGAAAATGGGAGGTGCAACGAGACCTGGGTGTGCTTGTACATCAGTCACTGAAAGTAAGCGTGCAGGTAAAACAGGCAGTGAAGAAAGCTAATGGCATGATGGCCTTCATTGCGAGAGGATTTGAGTTTAGGAGCAAGGCGGTCCCACTGCAGTTGTACAGGGCCCTGGTGAGACCGCACCTGGAGTATTGTGTACAATTTTGGTCTCCTAATTTGAGGAAGGACATTCTTGATATTGAGAGAGTGCAGCGTAGGTTCACAAGGTTAATTCCCGGGATGGCGGGACCGACATATGATGAGAGAATGGGTCGACTGGGCTTATATTCACTGGAATTTAGAAGGATGAGAGGGGTCTTATAGAAACATATACAATTATTAAAGGATTGGACAAGCTAGATGTAGGAAAAATGTTCCCGATGTTGGGGGAGTCCAGAACCAGGGGTCACAGTTTAAGATTAAGGGGTAGGCTATTTAGGAATGAGATGAGGAAAAGCAGTGGAGGCCAATTCACTGGATGTTTTCAAGAGGGAGTTAGCTTTAGCTCTTACGGCTAACGGAATCAAGGGATATGGGGAAGAGCAGGAACGGGGTACTGATTTTAGATGATCAGCAATGATCATATTGAATGGCAGTGCTGGCTCGAAGGGCCAAATGGCCTACTCTTGCACCTATTTTTCTATGTGTTTTATGAGACCCTTCTTCGGACTGGAATAGGTCTCGACCCGAAATGTCGCCTATTCCTTCTCTCCAGAGATGCTGTCTGACCCGCTGAGTTACTCCAGCTTTGTGTGTCTATCTTCGGTTTAAACCAGCATCTGCAGTTCCTTCTTACACAAGTAGTTCAGAATATTGGATACGAAGAACTGCAGATGTTGGTTTATAACAAAATGTCACAAAGCGCTGGAGTAACCAACTGAGTCAATATTCTGAACTTGAACACAAGATACTGGAGTGACTGCTGAGTTGTACTGCTGAGTTGCTCCAGCCCTTGGGCCACTTGTGTCTTGGGTCAGAATATCAGGTCTGGGTCCCTTTTACTCCGGTTTCCATCCACACTCCAACAACGTACAGGATTGCAGGTTGATTGGCTTTGGTAAAAATTGTATAATTGCCCCTTGTGCGCAGGATAGCGTTCGTGTACGGGGATGATAGCTGACTAGCATGGACTGGGTGGGCTGAAGGGCCTGATTCCGTATTGCATATCTAAAGTCTAATGTCTAAATCAGAGGCTCAGGCATTCTCACTTCTGTTCACCTGTCACGATTCCGGGATATTGAAATATTGAGCCGAGATTAAATATTCAGGCACACTGACTTATTGAAATACTTCTAAACCAGCTTGCTGCTGGAGAGCAGATTGGTTCTCTGGCTCTCTTTCCCTCCAATGTTGAAAGCAGAATTGCACAGGTTTCACAAATTGAAACTTCTGACTCGACGACAAACCCCTTTGGCATTCGAATTAAGGGCCTGTCCCACGGGAATTTTTTTCGGCGACTGCAGGCATCATTGACTGATGTATCAGGTCACCGAAAAAGTTGCGGCGTGATGTGGCCGTGACGTGGCGTGACGACGTATTTCCTCAAGTGTCGCAACATTTTTTTGTCGCCGCTGGATTTTGAAATGTTCAAAATCTTTTGGCGACCCTGATACGTCAGACAATGACGCCGGCAGTCGCTGAAAATAATCGCCAAGTGGGACAGGCCCTTTAGAGTCATACAGGATGGAAACAGGCCCTTCGGCCCAACTTGCCCATGCCGGCCAAGATGCCTCATCTATGCCAGACCCACCTGTCCGCGTTCGGTCCATATCCCTCTAACACCACATTTAACCACATAGGTTTTTAATATATACTGACTTCCCGCGTTTAAAGTGACCCAATCTAAAAACAATTGAAGCGGATTGTTTCAAGTCAATTCAAGTCACGTTTGTTGTCATAGGCATGAGTGCGGTGAGGTGCAGGTACCATGGAAACCAGGGCTGTGGAGTCGATACCCAAAACACCCGACTCCGACTCCACAGCCCTGATGGAAACCTTGCTTGCAGCAACATCACACGCACAAAGACAACATATATCAAGACAAATTATTAATAAATCACGCATAAACTCTGCAAGATAGTAAAAGTCAAAGACTGCAATAAGTACAAGCATTAGTAAAAAACACAAGTCCATGGTAGTGCAAGCGGTGGTGTGTTGTGTTCCGTTGCCCAGGTAGGATTTGGGTTTTGCAGGTCAGTTCAAAAGCCTGATCTAGTTTTAGTTTTTTCAGAGATACAGCCTGGAAACAGGCCCTTCGGCCCACCGAGTCCACACCGACCAGCAATCCCCACACACTAGCACTATCCTGCACACATGGGACAATTGACAATCTTTACCACAGCCAATTAACCTACAAACCTTCGTACGTCCTCGGCGTGTGGGGGGAAACCGGAGCTCCCGGAGAAAACGGTCACAGAAAGAATGTACAAAGGTACAAACTCGGTACAGACAGCACCCAGAGTCAGGATGGAAGCAGGGTCTGTGGCGCTGTGAGGCAGCAACTCTACCGTAGCGCTTGTGTGCCGTCCTGATGGGTGCAGGAAAGTAGCTGTTCCTGAACCTGCCGGTGTGGCACTTCAGGCCTCTGTACCTCCTGCCCGACGGTAGCAATGAGAAGTGGAAGGTAAGACCTCCCTGGTGGAATAAAACTGGGTGAAAAAAAGGTCTTACCTTCCACTACCTGCAACCTCCGGCAACCACCGTCAACTAGCATCGCAACCGGCTTCGACTAAAAAATTACCGATTTTTAAAACGGCAACCTATTTTTAGTCGCGGCCGGTTTTGAATTATTTGAAATAATCGCCGGAACATAGAAGAAGCGGAAACCACTTTCGACCATTAGGGAGACTGACAAAATCCTCCGGGAACCGCACGGAAACCTTGGGTGGGGCGCAAAGTCTCCAGAGGTTTCCGTTCAAGTTTCCTAAGCATCAAAAGCATCCTGCAGATGCTTTTGTTGCTGTGGATTGTTTCTTTCATGGCAAGTAGAAAAGCATGCTGCACGCTGATAATTTTTGTTTGATGTATTTGATTTATATAGTTGAACAGCACAGAAACAGACCCTTTGAACCAAAGATAGACACACAATACTGGGGTAACTCAGCGGGACAGGCAGCATTTCTGGATAGAAGGAATGATGTTTTGTGTCACAGACCCTTCTTCAGACTGAGAGTCAGGGGAGAGGGAGGCGCGAAGATAAGGAAGTATAAGGTGTGAAATCAAAGGGGATGTTGATCAAGGAAAATGTAGAATGGATCATTGTCAGCTCGGAGAAGGTGATAACGAATCATACAGAGATAAAATTTAATCAAGGTGAGTGTCAAACTAGTCGGAGAACTGGGAAGGGGGAGGGATGGAGAGAGAGGAAATGGAAGGGTTACTTGAAATTGGAGGTCAATGTTCATACCGCTAGGGTGTAAGCTGCCCAAGCGAAATATGAGATGCTGTTCCTCCAATTTGCTCTGGGCTTCACTCTGACAGTGGAGGAGGCCCAGGACAGAAAGGTCAGCGTGGGAATAATAATAATAATAATAGATTTTATTTATATAGCGCTTGGGATGGGGAGTTCAATAACAAGAGGATTTCAGTATAGGAGTAAAGAGGTTTTTCTGCAGTTGTATAGGGCTCTGGCAATATCACATCTGGAGTATTGTGTACAGTTTTGGTCTCCTAATTTGAGGAAGGACATCCTTGTGATTGAGGCAGTGCAGCGTAGGTTCACGAGATTGATCCCTGGGATGGCGGGACTGTCATATGAGGAAAGATTGAAAAGACTAGGCTTGTATTCACTGGAGTTTAGAAGGATGAGAGGGAATCTTATAGAAACATATAAAATTATAAAAGGACTGGACAAGCTAGATGCAGAAAAAATGTTCCCAATGTTGGGCGAGTCCAGATCCAGGGGCCACAGTCTTAGAATAAAGGGAAGGCCATTTAAGACTGAGGTGAGAAAAAACTTTTTCACCCAGAGTTGTGAATTTGTGGAATTCCCTGCCACAAAGGGCAGTGGAGGCCAAATCACTGGATGGATTTAAGAGAGAGCTAGATAGAGCTCTAGGGGCTAGTGGAATCAAGGGATATGGGGAGAAGGCAGGCACGGGTTATTGATTGGGGACGATCAGCCATGATCACAATGAATGGCGGTGCTGGTTCGAAGGGCCGAATGGCCTCCTCCTGCACCTATTTTCTATGTTTCTAAGTGTTTACCAACTGGGAGATCAGGTAGGTTCAGGCGGACTTTGGTGTATCTTTGGTGTTAACCTGCTTCTGCAATTCCTCTCTACGCCCTTTGAACTCCCAACCTCACAGTCACTCTCAAGCATTCTCCCCTCATTCACATCTTCCCCCAACACCTTCAGATTCTACCACTCTCCTACCCACTAAGGGCTGCTATCCGTGGACCATTAACCTGACAACCTCGACGTCTGTAGGATTCGAGAGAATACCTGTGTGGTTATGGAGGGAATGTGCTGGAGTCGAAGCGTTAACCTGGGTCACTGGAACTGTGAGGCAGCGTCTCTACCAGCTTATGGGGCGGCACAGTGGAACAGCGGTAGAGTTGCTGCCTCACAGCACCAGAGACCCGGGTTCGATCCTGATTAGGGCACTGTCTGTACGGAGTTTGTACATTCTCCTCGTGACCTGCGTGTGTTTTCTCCAGGTGCTTTGACACACGCTCCAAAGACATACAGGTTTGTAGCTTATTTGACTTCAGTAAAATTGTAAAGTTGTCCCTAGGGTGTAAGATAGCGCTAGTGTACAGGGTGATCACTGGACAGCGGCGACTCAGTCATAAAGTCATGTGATTGGAGCAGAATTAGGCCAATCGGCCCATCATTCCTCCTCATCTCCTTCCTATAGGAACGTCCTTTAATTCTGAGGCTATGACCTCTGGTCCTAGACTCTCCCACTAGTGGAAACATCCTCTCCACACCCACTCTACTCAAGCCTTTCACTATTTGGTAAGCTTCAATCAGGTCCCCCCTTATTCTTCTGAGCTCCAGTTAACCCACTCATTCCTGCGACCATTCTTGTCAACCTCCTCTGGACCCTCTCCAGAGCCAGCACATCCTTCCCCAGATGTGGTGCCCAAAATTGCTCACAAAATTCCAAATGTGGCCTGACCAGTGCCTGATAGAGCCTCAGCGTTACATCCGCTGTGTATCTCTAAAGTTCAAAGTCTAAAGTCTACAGCTGTGCCACTGTGCATCGCTTGCTCTGCATCGATATGCATTGGGTGACCCGAGCAAGGAATAGCCTTTGCACTTCACTGCCGATGAAACAAACCAATCTCAAATTGAATCACAGCAAGGATCTTGAAACCCCGAAGATAATGGACTTGAGATGAATGTTTAGAGTTGGATCCATTCATTAACAATTCACGATCTCTGTGCACGACAATAATTACTTAATGTTATGTTAAAAGCTACAAATTGTGATGCAATTGTAATACCATCAAAATACTTCAATCCTCCACAGAACAATAATTGATAATGAAGTGCCGCAATAAACTTCCTATTATTCTACATTGCCTCTCATTGTACCTCTCATGACCAGTGAGCTATGTGTTTGTTATCATAGTGTGGTGGTTCGGTTACATAGAAAATAGGTGCAGGAGTAGGCCATTCGGCCCTTCAAGCCTGCACCGCCATTCAATATGATCATGGCTGATCATCCAACTCAGTATCCCGTACCTGCCTTCTCTCCATACCCCCTGATCCCTTTAGCCACAAGGGCCACATCTAACTCCCTCTTAAATATAGCCAATGAACTGGCCTCAACCACCCTCTGTGGCAGAGAGTTATTGTGCAAAACTTTGGTTCAAATCTTCTCAATGGTAACAAATTTCACTAATTAAATACATTTGCAATTAAACATGGATCTGAATCTGAATCTGAATCTGAATCTGAATCTGAGAATACATTTGACATGAAGACTGACGCAAAATGCTGGAGTAACTCAGCAGGACAGGCAGCATCTCTGGAGAGAAGGAATGGATCATGTTTCGGATCGAGACCCATCTTCACACTGAAACCACACCTGGAGTATTGAGTATTGTTTGCAGTTTTGTTCTCCAAATTTGAGGAAGGACATTCTTGCTATTGAGGGAGTGCAGCGTAGGTTCACGAGGTTAATTCCTGGGATGACAGGACTGTCATATGTTGACAGAATGGAGCGGCTGGGCTTGCATATTCTGGAATTTAGAAGGATGAGAAGGGATCTTATTGAAATATATAAGATTATTAAAGGTTTGGACACGCTAGAGGCAGGAAACATGTCCCCGATGTTGGGGGAGTCCAGAACCAGGGGCCACAGTTTATGAATAAGGGGTAAGGCAACAGAGAGTTGTGAATCTGTGGAATTCTCTGCCTCAGAAGGCAGTGGAGGCCAATTCTCTGGATGCTTTCAAGAGAGAGTTAGATAGAATTCTTAAAGATATCGGAGTCAGGGGATATGGGGAGAAGGCAGGAACGGGGTACTGATTTTGGATGATCAGCCATGATCACATTGAATGGCGGTGCTGGCTCGAAGGGCTGAATGGTCTACTCCTGCACCTATTGTCTATTGTCTATTGTCTATTGTCATTCCTTCTCTCCAGAGATGCTGCCTGTCCCGCTGAGTTACTCCAGCATTTTGTGTCTGTCTTTGGTTTAAACCAGCATCTGCAGTTCCTTCCAATGTATTGGACATGGATCACCGGTCAGGGTATTGTACAATACAGTACAGCAATGGGGCCGTCATGCTGTAGCTGAATAAGATGTTCGTGAAGCTACGTTTGGCATTTGTGTTGAGTAGGGTGCAGAATGGCCCTACTATAAGAATGTGGATATGATATGATATTTGTTGTGTTGTGTTAATGTATCTGTGGAGCTGCATTAGGAATATAATTATTCTGTTCTGAGTACAAATGATGATGAAATGTTCTTGCCTCTTGCCCCTTGCCTCTTGGCATTTAACTCTGCTTTTGTTCAAGGGTAATGAGGAATGTGCAGTTAATGCCAGGTATGTCCAGATTCTACACCTGATTACCTTTAAAAATTAAATTCAGTGACCAGAATTCTTGACAGCGTTAAACGGGTCTGATTGCTACTGAGAGCGTGCATGACAGATTGCATTACAGCAGGTGTCACTTGTGGCTCTCAAACCATCATTTCCATCTTTGACATTTAAGCTTCACGTCCTTTTGCAGAGTATTGAATAACACTCTGAGGCTGACATGCTGGTGCAATGCTGAGCAGGTGCTAGCTCAGTGCAATAAACAATTCACTTTCAGATATATATGTCTGTGTTGCATCTTTCATTTAGTTGTGACATTCCATCTCATGCTGCTACTGATCAATTACAATCCTTCAGATTTTTACTGCTTCCAGTCTTATTTTCATTTGCTGGGGTGATGGATGCATGGCCTGGAATTGTGCATAAGATTACCTGCTAAATTGGCGTTGGTATTTTTAAAGCGGAGATTCACAGATTCGTGATTCAAAGGTTATGGGGAGAAGGCAGGAGAATGGGGTTGAGAGGGAAAGATAGATCAGCCTTGACTGAATGGAGGCGTAGACTCAATGGGCGGAATGGCCTAATTCTGCTCCTTTGGCTTATGAACTTAGGAAAGCGGTTCTTTCAGGTCTATGCTTAGTTTAGTTTCGTCAATTATTGTCACGTGCACCAAGGTGTGGTGAACAGCTTTGGTTTGTTTGCTGTCCAGTCAGAGAAAACACTGGACGTGGTACAATCAAGCCTTCTACAGTGCAGAGGTAATGGAGAAAGGGTACAACGTTTAGTGTACGATCTTCCACTCTGCCTCTTCATCATGCGTCCACAATTTAGTTTAGTTTCGTTTAGTTTAGAGATACAGTGTGGATATGTATGTGGTTGTAATGTAATGTACTTCTAATAAAATACAAATTTAAAAGAGATACAGTGTGGAAACAGGCCCTTTGGCCCACGGGGTCCGCGCCGACCGATGATTCTCGCACATTAACACTACCCTACACCCACTAGCCAAGCCAATTAACCTACAAATTAACCGTCTTTGGAGTGTGGGAGGAAACCGAAGATCTCGGGGAGAACGTGCAAACTCCATACAGACAGTACCTGTAGTCGGCATTGAACCCGGGTCTCCGGTGCTGCATTCGCTGTAAGGCAGCAAATCTACCGCTGCGCCACCGTGATCGCCCTATTAAAGGGCCTCAGTAATGAAAGGTGACCTCAGTAACAGAACTATCACTGCTGCACGTCCTGCAATCCAATATTGTTACTGAAGATAGACTCAAAGAGCTGACATGAGTCATGAGTTCAAATCTTCGCAACGGTAGCAACAAACATGAGTTCGAATCTTCTCAATGGTAGCAAGGGGGAACTAATTCCACTAAATAAATAAATCTGCAATTAAACATGGATCTGAATCAGAATCTGAATCAGAATCTGAATCTCAGAATGCATTTGACGTGAAGATAGACACAAAATGCTGGAGTAACTCAGCGGGACAGGCAGCATCTCTGGAGAGAAGGAAAGAGTCTGAAGAGTCTCAACCCAAACTGTCACCCATTCCTTCTCTCCAGAGATGCCGCCTTTCCCGCTGAGTTACTCCAGCTTTTTGTGTCTATCTTCGGTTTAATCTAGCATCTGCAGTTCCTTTCTACCAATATGGTTACTGTTGTGCTTCAGAGACTGAGAGAAGGAAATGATTTAGTCCATAGTGTCCAAGCCAGCAGAATTGACAGTTGGGACTAATCCCACATTCCAATTAAGAATACATAGCCACACAATGGGAGATGGGTGCCTGGAACGTGCTGCCAAGGGTGGTGGTGGAAGCAGATATTATAGTGGCATTTAAGAGGCTTTTGGATAGGCACACGGATATGCAAGGAATGGAGGGACGGATTGTGTGCAGGCAGATAAGAGTTGGTCTTGGCATACATTTTTGTGGCATGGAGATTGGGGGGTGAAGTGCTTGTTCCTGTGCTATACTCATAAGGTCATAAGTGAATGGAGCAGAATTAGGCCATTCAGCCCGTCAAGTCCACTGGGGTCAAGGAAAGAGCGTTCACATCGCGGCCCTGTTTCCACCAATCTTACCACCACCACGCACAAGAAGCGACATGACAGACACCATTGTATGCAGTTGCCGAGAAGTGTGATCAGCTCTGGCTGAACAACTTCTAATCTTGTGTGTGGACTCAATAAGAAGAAGATCAAGTCTACTCCACCATTCAATCATGGCTGATCTATCTGCCCCTCCGAACCCAATTCTCCTGCCTTCTCCCCGTAACCTCTGACACCCGCACTGTTCTATAGATACAAGGAACCGCAGATGCTGGTTTATAAAAGAAGATACAGGGTGCTGGAGTACCTCAGCAGGTCAGGCAGCAACTCAGGAGAACATGGATGGGCAATATTTTGGGTCAGAACTCTTCTTCAGACTGATCATCAGTCTACTATATACTATCCCAACATTTAAGAAACAGTTAGACAGGTACATGGATAAGACAGGTTTGGAGGGATATGGACCAAATGCAGGCAGGTGGGCCTAGTGTAGCTGGGACATGTTGGCCAGTGTTGGTGAGTTGGGCCGAAGGGCCTGTTTCCACACTGTATCACTATGACTCTATGATATCTCGGCATTGCTGGCAAGAACGTCATTAATTGATGTACTCTCATTGTCCTTCCATGTTAAATATGCATAGAACATAGAACAGCGCAGAAGACACAGAGTGCTGGAGTAACCCAGCGGGTCAGGCAGCATCTCAGGAGAACATGGATAGGCAATGTTTCGGGTCAGGACCCTTCTTCAGACTGATGATCTCCTATCCATGTGCCCGCATTTGGTCCATATCCCTCCAAACCTGTCCTATCCATGTACCTGTCCAACTGTTTCTTAAATGTTGGGATCGCCCCTGCCTCAACTACCTCCTCTGGCAGCTTGTTCCATCCACCCACCACCCTTTGTGTGAAAAAATGACCCCTCAGATTCCTATTAAATCTTTTCCCCTTCACCTTAAACCTCTGTCATCTGGTCCTCGATTCACCTACTATCTGGGAAGGTTTCACGCGAAATGTCCAAAGCTCCAGTACTTCCCCCTTGTTCATTTTGACCCATTATAAATGATACAATTAACAGGAAAGTGAATAAGTAAACAATATTAGCACTGATTGGCATAGTTTAGATACATATCAATCAATGCTCTCTGTCATTTAGCTGAGCAATTGTTATCATAATATGCGATAAGCGGGCTTGAATCAATGCGAAGTGGATGATTTAGTCCACCCCCAGAGAGTTATTCTGGAGCACTCAACCCATTAGAGACCCTGCTTGTTGCAAATAACGCTGTGAAATTGTTTCTTTTACTTTATCGCTCCTTAACGCACAGATCTCTCACTTGGTGTTTCTGTGGAAACCACTTCAAGTGAACAATCGGTTCTCTGCAATCGCCTGATGGTCGCTTGTTAGTTGTCCAACTGTTATAGGAGCTGCCCTCCACAGTAAATTCCAGACTGATGTTGTGTGAATCACGAGCAACGGCAATATTTCAATAAGCCTGTTTCCAATCTCACACTGGCACCTCTGCAGAAATGCTCAGAAACCAGAAAGAAATGGTGGCTCACATCGCGTGTAGGAAGGACCTGCTGGTTTAAACCGAAGATAGACACAAAATGCTGGAGAAATTCAGCGGGACAGGCAGCATCTCTGGCGAGAAGGAATGGGTGATGTTACAGGTCGAGACCCTTCTTCAGACCGAAGGAGAGTCTCGACCCGAAACGTCATCCATCCCTTCTCTCCAGAGATGCTGCCTGTTCCTCTGAGTTACTCCAGCATTTTGTATCAGATTCAGATTCAGATTCAGATTAATATTCAGTTCCATGTATAATTGCAGATTTATTTAATTCGTGGAATTTGTTCCCCCTTGCAACCGTTGAGAAGATTTGAACCAATGTTTTGCACACAAGTCAAGTAACCGAACCACCTCACTATGATATCAAATACATAGCTCACTGCTCGTTAGAGGTACATTCGAAACGTCACCCATTCCTTCTCTCCACCAATGCTGCCTGTCCCACTGAGTTTTGTGTCTATCTATCATGGCTCACATAATTTAGAATATTAATTGGAAGATACATCATGGAGGCAGGCCCTTCAGCCCACCGAGTCTACACCGACCATTGATCACCCGTTTGCAATAGTCCTGTGTTACCCCACCAGGGGCAATTTGCAGAGGCCAATTAACTTACAAACCTGCACGTCTTTGGGGTGTGGGAGCAAACACCCGGAGGAAACCCACGTGGTCACAGGGAGAACGTGCAAACTCCACGCAGACAGCACCCGAGGTCAGGATCGAACCCGGGTTTCTGGCACTGGGTGGCAGCAGCTCTGCCAACTGCACCACTGTGCCACCATATTTTGCTAAGATATCTGTCGATCGGACAAAGTGACGGTCCAGGGATTCCTATCTAATACATGAGGGTCACAGCTTAGAAATAAGCGGTCATGGTAAAATTAAACTATCAATTTAAAGATGAAAGGAATGCCGACTATCCATTTCCCTTCATAAACACTGCCCGATCCGCTGAGATCATCCAGCACTTTGCTTTACACCATTAGCAGGTTTATACTATTGGTAGATTAACCCATGATGAGCGTTTGTCGGCACTGGGCCTGAACTCGCTGGAGTTTTGAAGAATGAGGGGGGACCTCATTGAAACAAACAGAATGGTGAAAGGCCTGGATAGAGTGGATGTGGAGAGGATGTTTCCACTAGTGGGAGAGTCTAGAACTAGAGGCCATAGCCTCAGACTTAAAGGACATTCCTTTAGGAAGGAGATGAGGAGAAATTTCTTTAGTCAGAGGATGGCGAATCTGTGGAATTATTTGTTACAGAAGGCTGTGGAGGCCAAGTCAGTGGATATTTTTAAGGCAGAGATAGATAGATTCTTGATTAGTACGGGTGTCAGAGGTTATGGGGAGAAGGCAGGAGAATGGGATTAGGAGGGAGAGATAGATCAGTCATGATTGAATGGCGGAGTAGACTTGATGGGCCGAATGGTCTAATTCTACTATTATCACTTATGACCTTATGACCTTATGACCTTATGATTAGCATTGATGGGGAAATGGATGCTGTGGCCAATTAATTAATTAACCTTTCCTTGATCACCGTTGCTGGCTTTGTCTTTTTCATATCTTTCATTTATTTGCTCTATGTACCTTTACATACCTCTAGTTTTTCCTCTCCCCTGACTCTCAGGCTGACGAAGTGTCTTGACCCAATACCTCACCTATTCCTTTTCTCCAGAGATGCTGTGTGACCCACTGAGATCGCCCAGCACTTTGCTTTACACAAATAGCATTGATGGTGAAAAGGGCGCTGAAGCCAATTAATTAGTTCATTGAAGTTCGCTTACTTCTTAGCTAGCACTATGATGGGATTTCATTGTGGAAAGTTCCTTGCGGCCCATCACGTTAGATCCAATCCCTGAGTCACTATGGCAGGGCCGGCCTTAGGAGGTGCGGGGCCCAATTTTCATAGAAATATAAATAAATAATTATAAATGAGTCACGTGTCGTGAGTAATATGACAGTCAGTCGGCTTTAAAAAAATCTTAAACCGCGCATGCGCAGGTTGTTCTCCTCTCCGTAAAAATAAAAATAAAAATAAATAAAGTAACAATTCAATTTGCCCAAGGCTTCCAAATCTCCTTCTTTCTGAATTACTGAATGGGTTGGGGGTGGTAGGTGACGGCAGGTTAAGAGATGGTGGGAAAAATGGGAGCACACCGGGACAAGTTGAATCAGTTGTCATCTTATTGAATGACTATACTAGTTCAAGGGACCAATTGGGGGGAAAGTTCCTTTCACAGCATGTGCGGAGTCTAGCCAGGGGTAAAGTTGCGGTGAGGGCAGGAGCATTGAGAAGGAGGGGGTCGGGGTTCATGCCAGTAACCCACTCACTCACCACTGCCGCGGTGCTCCGGGCGCGGAGCCACCGCATTGTGGACAGGGAGGGAAGCAGCTCGCGAGGCAATGAGTGGCCGCCATCACCAGACAGCAGAACCGACTGCCATCTCAGCGCCTTCTGCCGGGTCGCTCACCTCTGGCAGTGCTCTCCATCTGAACAGTGAAGGGACCAGCTCAAGAGCAAAGATCATAGAGCAGAGTGGGTCAGCGGGTGATGGATAACATCACAGCGGGCGGTGGAGCTTACTCCTGTGTCAGCGCGAACAAGGGATCAATTGAGGTTACTCACACTGACATATGGAGTAAGCTACATCGCCCGCTGTCCTGTTATCCATCGCCCGCTGACCCGCTCTTGAGCTGGATGCTGGCATGATCCCCGACCACCTCCTTCTCATGCTCCTGCTCTCCCCGCAACTTTACCCCTGGACAGACTACCCACACGCTGTTAAAGGAACTCTCCCCCCCCCCCCCCCCAGCAGTGCTGCCCTTTTACAGCCGCTTCCCACTTTACAGCCGCTTCCCATCAGCTGCTAGCAATGATGGATAGACTTGGCTATCCCTCAGTACAGCAACATCGTTCATGATGTTCTGTACTGAGGGATAACAACGTCTATCTTTCTTGGCTAACAACCTAACCTTCGGTCTCCAAGATGTAGGTACATTTTCTAGCAATGTTACAACATTTTGAGATTTTAAAAATCAAGTCTGCAATTTATCACATCTAATAAAGCATAAAAAGAAGTTTAATTTGACACCCAATTCACTTTCATATCTTCAGTATTAAAAACGTTATGGCCATTTTCATACTCGGAAATTAGCATCTTGTTCCCTATTGCTTTTCCATTGACAACACAAAAGCTGTGATCGAGGACAGTCAAAAGCCCATAACTCTTAAAAATTAAGTGAACTGAATGAAATTTTCAGTTATTATAGATTGAAGCATTCTGAAACAAATATAAAACATCTTACTTGGATGACCTGAAATTAAAGCCTATAATTAGTTAATTACCTAATTGTAGCTAATTACAAAATTGACCGTTGTGACGGACATAGTAATAAACACCCAGACTGCCTTGAAAATTAAAAAATGTGATATTCTCAAGATCAGAACTTTAATATTATTGTATGCTGTAAGTCCGTAACAGATAGGAAAATACATTACAATTTATAGCAATAGACCAAGTCTTTATGGAGAAGATCAGTTGCTAGCTGGTACATTGGCATATCATAATCAGTCAACATTTAGGGTTGGATCTAAAGAAAGGTTTCGCCCCGAAACGTTGCCTATTTCCTTCGCTCCATAGATGCTGCCTCACCCGCTGAGTTTCTCCCAGCATTTTTGTCTACCGCAAAACGTCAATGATTCCGGGAATGGCAAGAGAGCTAGAGAGAGATGAGATGGGGAGCGGGAGAGAGAGAGCGCGTGAGAGAGAGAGACAGAGAGCCACAACGTGGGGCGGTAGGTAACTTGAATGACTAACCTGCTGCACACCAAGAAGCTCACCAAGAAGAAGCCCTCAATCATGATGGTGAGTTTTAAGAAATTCTCAATGTGTCATCAATGCATCGATCTACATTCCTCAGTAAATGTAATTGTGATTTGATCAAGTATTAATGACGCCGCGTGAATTGTATTCAAAGGAATGCAGCGTCATTAATACTTGTTCAAAACACAATTACATTTACTGAGGAATGTGGATCGATGCATTGATGACACATTGTATAACAACTTGTTAACTACTGGCTGTTAACAAGTGCTACAGTAGTAGTTAACACATCATTTGTGTCTGATGGCCGTGCAGCAGTTGTTATCCATGTTCGTTTTGTAAAAAAATCCGTATGGTGAATGTTAAAAAAAAATCATTATTTAGCAAAGCGAATTTGTATTTCTGTATGAAATACGGAAAATTAACGCGGGGCCCCCCTTAGGCGCGGGGCCCAATTGGGAGAAATTGGTCCAATCGGCTTAAGGCCGGCCCTGCACTATGGAGTAGCTCAAAGGACTTGCAGAGTGAGGGCTCATATTTTGCTTGGGCAGCTTTGAACCCAGTGGCATGAATATTGATTTCTCTAACTTCAAGTAACACTTGCTTCCCCTCTCTCTCCCTCCCTTCCTCACCCTGGTTGTTGTACTAGATTCATTGTTTGTATTACTCGTTATCACCTTCAATGGACCATTGTGGGCTCCACCCTACCTAAACCATTGTTGCTGGCTTTGATCTACCTTTTTGTATATCTTTCATTAATTCGTTCATATCTCTCGGTTCCCTCTCCCCTGATTCTCAGTCTGAAGAAGGGTCTCGTCCCGAAACGCCACCTATTCCTTTTCTCCACAGATGCTGCCTGACCCGCCGAGTTACTCCTGCATTTGTGTATATCTTCTTGCACTTCAGTACAAGATGGTTTGCATGGATCTATATTCCGAATAGCTTAGTTCTAGTTTAGTTTAGTTTAGAGATACAGGGCAGGAATAGGCTCTTCGGCCCACCGGGTTCGAGCCGTCCAGCGATCCCCGCACATTAACACTATCCTACACCCACGAGGGACAATTTTTACATTTACCAAGCCAATTAACCTACAAACCTGTTCGTCTTTGGAGTGTGGGAGGAAACTGAAGATCTCGGGGAAAACCCACGCAGGTCACAGGGAGAACGTACAAACTCCGTACAGACAGGACCCGTAGTCAGGATCGAACCCGGGTCTCCGGCGCTGCAAGCGCTGTAAGGCCGCAGCTGTGCCACCGTGACCGCCCTAGCTGATCTATGCTTTTCCAGGTCATATCGTTACTTATTCACCCAACCTTATCAATCATATTGCCCCAGTGATGCCAGTGCAGTCAGCAAGGCATTTATTGTCAATACATTTTTGCAATTAATTATAACACAGATCAAAGGCTGTCTTCAGTAGAACTTAATTAGATTCAGACACTCTCTTTTTATAGTGGCGTTACAGAAAAGCTGTGCTGCACTTCAATCAAGAGCTGCTGTATTTGCTATAAATAATTGAAATGTATGACGGCAGATGAACCAGCAGCAAATTTCTCTGTGTGATCTTCAAACTTCTCGAAAGATCTAAATTATTGCCTCTAACTACATCGTAAATGACGGCTTCTGTGATGCAAAACAAGAACTCTATCAAGCTGAAAACAACTGATGCTTTAAAGGAATCATTGACGTTCTTTGTCAGCATAATGTTTTCAGAACAAAACTTCATCGTGAATGAGACAGTGTCCTTTCTGGTATCTTGTCCCCTCGTTTCATTCTCATTTGATGGTTCCTTTATTATCACCTGTACCAAGGTACAGTGAACTTCATTGCAGGAAGGAGCTACACTGAAGATAGACACAAAATGCTGGAGTAACTCAGCGGGACAGGCAGCATCTCTGTATAGAAGGAATGGGCGACGTTTCGCGTCGAGACCCTTCTTCAGACTGAGCATCAGGGGAGAGAGAGTCACAGAGATAAGGATGTGTGAGAAATCGAAAGTGATGAAGATCAAGGTAAATGTAGAAAAGACCATCAAATTCTGGGTTTTTTTTGCATACAAATCAGTAAGATTTTTGCCATACATAAGCACAATCCCCAATTAATGACATCTTGCATGGAAACAGCCCACTGAGTCTATACGCTACAATTGCCAGGTTTTGGCACCATTTCACTGCAGCTAGTTTATACTCTAAAGGTGGGACTAGTGTAGATGGGGCATCTTGGTCAAAATAGGCAAGTTGGGCCGAAGGACCTTTTTCAATGCTGTATGACTATTCCTCATGTAGTCGAGACATTACTGACTGAGTTCCAGTAAGAGGCATGGGCCACATATTTATACTGAACTGTTTTTTGTTGTTTATTACTGGTTTGACAGAGTACCATGTTTACACATTCTGTTGTGCTGCTGCAAGTAAGAATTTCATTGTTCCGTTTCGGTACATATGACAATAAGACATTCTGGACTCTCTTGACTCTTGATGCTTGAAGACTGATAGCCTTACAGGTAATAATAGTGTAAGCCATGCAATAATGTTTGCAACTTATCCAAGGTTATGTCGAATAAAGGAAAGCTCATTTCGGAATTTCATGACGGACAGAGTTTAATAATGGACACAGGGAGAGCAGGAGAGCTTTCACCAGCAGGAGAGTTGCTGACCAGGGCACACAGATTTAAAGTGATGGGCTTAAAATGCCAGGGAAACGGTGGTGGCCAGTGCCATCTTCTTCGCTGTTGTGTGCTGGGGCAGCAGGGTAAAGTCCGTGGACGTCAACAGGATGAACAAACTCATCAGGAAGGCTGGCTCCGTCCTAGGGGCAGAGTTGGATTCATGGGAGGTGGTCTTGGAGGAGTGGGTGCTCCTCAAACTGCGGAGCACCTTGGACAATACATCTCACGCCCTCCATGACACACTGGTTAACCTGAGGAGCACCTTCAGCAACAGACTGGTTCCACCAAGATGCAGCACAGAACGCCACAGGAAATCCTTCTTCCCTGTGGCTATCAAACTGTACAACTCCTCCCATTCATGTTGTGATCCCTCATCCTGGACTTTCCATACGGTAATTTAATGTCATGTTTATGCAATATGACACATGTGCTGTGCAATAACTGGTCACTTAAATTTCATTATTATTATAATGCATATGACGCTGTCAATGCCTTGTAAAGACCCTGCCCACTTAGACGATTTTTTAGGTGACTGCCGGCGACTGTTATAGTCGTAGCAGGTCGCCGAAAAACCTGCTACGACAATGTCTACAACAAGCTACAACAACCTACCACCTAGTCGACGTCAAGCTACAGCAAGCTACCGACAACCGGCGACCCATTAGGATGTCCACCCACGACCACACCTACGACAACCTATGTCCACCCGCGACAAGCTACGACAAGCAACGACCCTGTCGGCGCCAACTGAAGACAACTGAAGACAATTCAGTCGCCGGTACCTGTCGGCGGTTGACGTTGGTAGTCGCCAATGGAATTCACCGAAGTCAGCACCCGGCGACAACCTACGACAGCATCTACATCAGCAGAAGTCAAGCTAAGCTCATTGGTGTCAAACCCACTGTCGCCGACTGTCGGCAAAAATGTTTGAACATGTTGAAAATCCAGCGGCGACCAGAAAGACGCTACGACTCTTTGGGTGACGGAGGAGACTACTCATGACCATAGAGGCGACACCACAGCGACCGTGTGGTGACAGCCTAGTCGCCTGTAGTCGTCTAAAAATAGCCTAAGTGGCACAGGCCCTTAACTGTTTTTTTATAACTGGTAGCAGACCAATTTCTCTCCGGGATAAATAAAGTTGTATCATATCGTGTCGGAAAGGCGAGAAGAAACTCAGTAAACTGACGTGATGTGGACCATGAGTTGCTTTGAGAGGCTGGTTATGGCCCACATTAAATCCAGTCTTCTAAGCAGCCTTGATCCACTGCAGTTCGTGCTACAAGGAATAGCCCAGCCTCTTCCTGCAGCTCAAGCCATCAAGTCCTGGCAACATGCTCGTAAATCGGCTTTATACTCTTTCCAGCTTTTACAGTATACTTCACTGACTGTAAATAGCCAAAAAAAGCTGGAGTAACCCAACGGGACAGGTAGCATCTCTGGAGAGAAGGATTGGGTGACGTTTTGGGTCGAGAACTTTCTTCACGGACTGTAACTTGCTTTGGGCTACCCTTGAGGTTGCCAAAGAGCAAAGTAAATGCCAACGCCTTTTACTTTATCCAAAATATATATATAATTATTCCACATGTATTTTTCTTAATAAAAGAAAGAACACGATGTGTATGTTAATTCCTCACTGGTGTGCTTTATGAGAACAGTCATCATGCTTCCAAAGTACTTGGTGGACCATGACATGTTTTGCACTACCTGGGGAAAAATACTTTGTGCAAGGTTCATAAGTTCATAAGTGATAGTAGCAGAATTATGCCATTCGGCCCATCAAGTCTACTCCGCCATTCAATCATGGCTGATCTATCTCTCCCTCCTAACCCAATTTTCCTGCCTTCTCCCATAACCTCTGACACTCGTACAAATCACAAATCTATCTATCTCTGCCTTAAAAATATCCACTGGCTTGCCCTCCACAGCCTTCTGTGGCAAAGAATTCCACAGATTCGCCACCCTCTGACTAAATAAATTCTTCCTCATCTCCTTCCTAAAGGAAGGTTCTGAGGTTATGTGCCCTGGTCCTAGACTCTCACACTAGTGGAAACATCCTCTCCACATCCACTCTATCCAAGCCATTCACTATTCTGTAAGTTTCAATGAGGGTACCCCTCATCCTTTTAAACTCCAGCGAGTACAGGCCCAGTGCCTTCAAATGCTCTTCATCTGTTAACCCACTCATTCCTGGGATCATTCTCGTAAGCCTCCTCTGGACCCTCTCCAGCGGCAGCACATCCTTCCTCAGATATGAGGCCCAAAACTGCTTACTATAGGTCTCTCTAGATGCACGATCTGTTTCATAGTTGTGTGTGCAAAGTAGCAGAGAAGGCTCCAGCGGCTCGAGGATTCTCATTTTCTGTCTTCTTTCTCGCCTTGACTACTGTAACTCCCTATACACTGCATCAGCCAATCATCCCCGTCCCGCCTGCAATTGGTCCAAAACGCCGCAGCGAGACTTCTTTAAAAAAAAAAAAAATCATTTATTTATTTATTTTTAATTTTAATGAAAAGGAAGAAGAAAGATACAAAAAAGAAAGAAGAAAAAAACCCTAAACTAACAAAGAAGTGAAAAAAAAGATAAAGCGGAGATATATCCCATTACCATTCCCTACGCCCGCTCACCCGACCCTAGCGTCGGTTTTGAACTTGTGTTCAACCATTCTGTTGTTGAAGAAATTCAATGAAAGGAGACCATATTTTGGAGAATTGGTCTGATTTATCAGCCAAAACAAGCCTTATTTTTCTAAATGTAATGTCTCGGTCATTTCTGTGATCCACATCTTCACTGTGGGAACTGTTATTTTTTCCAGAATTTAAGTATACGGTTTTTTCGCAGTTATTAAACCATAGTCAAGGAAACGTCTTTGGAATATCATTAACTTAGGGCAGCCCGCTGACATTCCTATGCAGCGAGACTTCTAACGGGTACCTGTAAAAGGGACCACATCCCCCCGATACTGGCCTCTCTCCACTGGCTCCCAGTACGGTACAGAATCAACTTCAAGCTCCTCTTATATGTATAGAAAGCCCTTAACGGGCTTGCCCCCCTCTTAATCAAAAATCTTCTATCACACTATTCTGCCTCCAGGTCCCTCAGGTCAGCCGACTTGGGGCTACGGACTATCCCGCGGTCTAGGTTTAAGCTCAGGGGTGACCGCGCTTTTGCGGTTGCAGCACCTAGACTGTGGACAGCATCCCTCTCCTCATCAGAACCGCCCCCTCCATCGACTCCTTTGTCGAGACTAAAAACCCATTTCTACTCCCTAGCGTATTTGAGGCCCACTGAGGGGGCTTTTTAAACAGTTTTAAACAGTTTATGCACGTATTGTTGTGCATGTGTACCATTGTATGTAGCACATTAGTATCTGAACTGATGTAAAGCACTTTGGTCTACGTGAGTTGTTTTTAAATGCGCTATACAAATAAAATTGACGGACTCACTGACTGAAACACAACACAAAGGATTTGGTTTTCTATGAGGATGTTGCCAGAACCCAAGGGAGAGGTTCGGCAGGCTAGAACTTTATTTCTTAGAGCGTAGTTTGGTTTGGTTTAGTTTGTGGTCACGTGTACCGAGGTGTAATGAAAAGCTTTTGTTGCGTGCTATCCAGTCAGCGGAAAGACTATACATGATTAC
>CM075977.1:113004537-113167562 GCA_038087875.1 Malacoraja senta | reverse complement strand
TCGACTCAAACTCGCAGCATGTGGTTCCAGGCAATTGGGACTAGTGTAGATGAGACATCTTGTTCAGCACGGGCAAGTTGTGCTCTAAGGGGCTGTTTCTACACTGTATGACTCTATGACTCTAAGACATTTGTTCAGGTACATGGATAGGAGTGGTTTAGAAGGATATGGGCCAAACGCTGGTAGCTGGGACTAATGGAGACAAGGCATCATGGTCGATGTGGGCAAGTTGGGCCGATGGGCCTGTTTCCACGCTGTATGACTCTAATAAAGCAACCATTGCTGTAAAATTGTTACCATTAGGTCATAAGGTATAGGAGTAGAATTAGGCCATTCGGCCCATCAAGTCTACTCCACCATTCAATCATGACTGATCTATCTCTCCCTCCTAACCCCATTCTCCTGCCTTCTCCCCAAAACCCCTGACACCCGTACTAATCAAGAATCTATCTAACTCTGCCTTAAATATATCCACTGACTTGGCCTCCACAGCCTTCTGTGGCGAAGAATTCCACAGATTCACCACCCTCTGACGATAGACATTTCTCCTCATCTCCTTCCTAAAAGAACGTCCTTTACTTCTGAGGCTGTGACGTCTAGTTCTGGACTCTCCCCCTGTGACTATAACTCCATGAACTAATTAGATATCAAACAAAGTACAAATCGAAGGAAACACACGCAAAGGGGTTGCCAAGTATGTATCTCGATGTGAATGGCATCAATTAGAAAACAATCTTCCGTGTTAGCAAATGTTGCACCTCAGTTTAATTGACAAGCAAATTGAAAAATATCCCATTTTAAAGTAATGAGATTTTTCTCTGGGAACAGTTGCGCACATTTTTTTTGGCAGATGTAAAAATTGAAAACAATTTAAAAAAGAATGAAACTTGGCTCATCTGTCACCTTCCCGGGGATTGTCAATTTAAACCATGCAATACTGGCCAACTGATGAGAACAATTTTGTCTGTGCTAACATGTGCATAAATAAATTAAAAATCATTACTTCTCTCTCACAGCTCTCTGTTGACCACTGATGAAAATGAGCAGATTAATTAGCCTGTTGGTAGCAACATTATTTTCCCATGGAGCAATTATTTTAAAAAAGTTTTTCTTTTTTAATTTTTTCGAATCTGAGCATTACAATAGACAATAGGTGCAGGAGTAGGCCATTCAGCCCTTCGAGCCAGCACCGCCATTCATCCCCAATCAGTACCCCGTTCCTGCCTTCTCCCCATATCCACTGACTCCGCTATTTTTAAGAGCCCTATCTAGCTCTCTCTTGAAAACATCCAGAGAACTTGCCTCCACCGCCCTCTGAGGCAGAGAATTCCACAGACTCACCACTCTCTGTGAGAAAAAAGTGTTTCCTCGTCTCCGTTCTAAATGGCTTACTCCTTATTCTTAAACTGTGGCCCCTGGTTCTGGACTCCCCAACATCGGGAACATGTTTCCTGCCTCTAGCGTGACCAAACCCTTAACAATCTTATATGTTTCAATGAGATCCCCTCTCATCCATCTAAACTCCAGAGTGTACAAGCCCAGCTGCTCCATTCTCTCAGCATATGACAGTCCCGCCATCCCAGGAATTAACCTTGTAAACCTACTGTATGCGCCTCCTCCTTTCTTCTTCCCGCCCCCCCCCCCCCACATCAGTCGACCCGAAATGTCACCTCTTCCTTCGCTCCATAGATGCTGCCTCACCCGCTGAGTTTCTCCAGCATTTTTGTTTACCTGGTGACATATTTGTGTTCAGTTTTGCTCACCCTCCTCTATAGTTTTCGTTTTTGCTTAGAGATACAGCGTGTAAACTGGCCCTTGAGTCCGCGCCGACCAGCAACAGCACTATGCTACACACAAGGGACAATTACGATTTTTGCAGAAGCCAATTAACCACAGACCTGCATGTCTTTGGAGTGTGTGGATGGAAACCGGAATACCCGGTGAAAATGCACGCGGTCACGGGGAGAAGGTACAAACTCTGTACAGACAGCACCCGTCATCAGGATCATACCCAGGTCTCTGGCGCTGTAAGGCAGAGACTGTACCACTGCACCAGAAAAGACAACAAGTCTGGGATAAGGATTGAAGAAACACAAATTATGAAACCAGAGGAAGGAATATAGGTGAAGGACATATGGGGGCAAATGGAGAAATGGGTGCAAATGTACTGTAGGTGGGACATAGGGAAGAAAGGGGGAAGGAAAAAAATAGTAAACAGTGGGGCCTATTAAACAGATTAGATACATTACTGACTTGATAGCTGGCATTCATATCATATTGGACAAAGCAATATGAAAGCACCAATTGCAGCAGATTATAGTTTGCTAAATGTGATTTTGCTGTGTGACTCCAAATTACTGCAATAGAACAGACTTGAAGCTTAACACAAAAGATTACTGATTCTTTGGATACCGCTGCTAACAGTATCACACTGAGGCAGGAAAACCCAATCCTCACATTCGTTCTTGGATTGATATCAAGAAGGCAGATGTTTAAGATCCACATGTGTGTTGGATGAACTGTCTGTAGCCCGTTAAAGTGCTGGTGTTATTACTCAAATCCCAAGATAATCGTAGATGACCAAAGCCATCTTGATTCATCCATGCACCACTGAAAGAGACGGGTTAAAGAATCTCTTCTTTAGACTTTTAGACTATTAGAGATGCTGCGCGGAAACAGGCCCTTCGGCCCACCGAGTCTGTACCTACCAGTGATCGTCCTGTACACTAACACTATCCTCAACACAAGAGAGAATTTACAATTTTACTGAAGCCAATTAATCTAAAGACCTGTATGTCTTTGGAGTGTGGGAGGAAATTGAAGCACCCAGAGAAAATTTACACAGTCACGGAGAGAACGTACAAACTCTGTACAGACCGCACCCGTAGTCAGGATTGAACCGGGGTCTCTGGCGCTGTGAGGCAACAACTCTACCGCTGCGCCACTGTGCCACCCCTACAAATAGATGGAACATAGTTGGAAAGAACACAAAGTGCTGGAGTAACTCAGCGGGTCAGGCAGCATCTGTGGAGAACATGGATAGGTGGCGTTTCACAGAGTGCTGGAGTAACTCAGCGTGTCAGGCAGCATCTGTGGAGAACATGGATAGGTGACGTTTCACAGAGTGCTGGAGTAACTCAGCGGGTCAGGCAGCATCTGCGGAGAACATGGATAGGTGACGTTTCACAGAGTGCTGGAGTAACTCAGCGGGTCAGGCAGCATCTCTGGAGAACATGGATAGGTGACGTTTCACAGAGTGCTGGAGTAACTCAGCGGGTCAGGCAGCATCTCTGGAGTACATGGATAGGCGATGTTTCACAAAGTGCTGGAGTGACTCAACAGGTCAGGCAGCATCTCTGGAGTACATGGATAGGCGACGTTTCAGATCGGGATCCTTGTTCAGACTGCGTAGGTCTGTGCATTCAGAGGGGGATGAGATTGGAGTGGGTAAGGGGAGTGGAGAGATTAAGAAGGTTGATGTTGTACCGGTAGATGGAGATAAGAAGACCCAGAGCGGTGGAGGAGTGCTCGAGATGGGGAGGTGAGGACTTCTTGCCCGAAACATAGGCCCGAGGTGACAAAAGAAGAGGTGCACATCCTAACAGGCTTGGAACCCATTGTGGAATGGGTACAGGGCTACAAAGGTAAAGGGCCTGTCCCACTGTACGAGTTTACCCAAGAGCTCTCCCGAGTTAAAAAAAAAAAATCAAACTCGTGGTAAGTACGTAGAATGTACGTAGCGGAGCTCGGGACGTCTCTTAGCGGCTCGTAACGCTAACGGCAGGTACTCGGGAAACGCGGTAAGCTCGTGAATTTTTTTCAACATGTTGAACAATGTCCACGAGAGCCCCGAGTACCTACGGGCGGCTATTACCGTAATTCTCCAAGTTCGAATCAGGGGAAACTCGGGAGAACTCTTGAATTTCCCTCGTACAGTGGGACAGGCCCTTTAGGCCTCTGCTGAGGACACACCATTTCACAATGAGCCAGAAGAAGGGTCCCAACCTGAAACATCACCCGTCCATGTCCTCCAGAGTTCTACCTGTCCCGGCTAAATTACTCCAGCACTTTATGTTCGACACAAAATTCCTAGCATCTGCAGTTTAGATTAGTTTAGTTTTGAGATACACCGCAGAGTCACCGAGTCCACACCGACCAGCGATTCCCCACACACTAACATTATCCAACACACACTGGGGACAATTTACACTTTTACCAAGTAAACAAACCCAAACCAATTAACCTACGAACCTGTACGTCTTTGGAGTGTGGAAGAAACTGAAGATCTCGGTGAAAACCCATGTAGTCACAGGGAGAACGTACGAACTCCCTACAGACAAGTACCCGTAGTCGGGATCGAACCCGGGTCTCTGGCGCTGCAAGCGCTGTAAGGCAGCAACTCTACCGCTGCACCACCATGCCGCCTGATAGTTTCTCATAGTCAATCCAAGCATCATTCTGGTAAACCTCCTGCACCTTTTACAAAGCTTCCACATCCTTCCTGCAAAGGGGCGGCCAGAACTGCACGCCATACTCCAAACGCGGCCCAATATGTCTATAAAGCTGCATCACGATGCAACAGTAATGCCTGGAGTGGGAGCCACATCTAGGGTTGCGGTAAGACTATACATGATTATTCCCCCTTCCCACTAGGGTCGCCAACTTTCTCACTCCCAAACAAAGGACAAAAGGTCAAAATACGAGACAAATTCCCGACGGCAATTCGCTGACCGACTCGGCCGTGGCTGGGTGAATGATGAGTTGTCCCGGGTGCTGGACTGCACACAAAGCCCAGCCGGTGGGCCAGCTGAGGAGTTCTGGCCCGGGGCTGCACAACGTCGCGCGCAAAGTCCGGTACCCCATCCAACTCATGAACCGATGATCGGCCGTGAGAAGGAGGGGTGGTGGTGGTGTCGGCGGTAAGCGAAGGTCCGAACGTCGGACAGCTGGCCGGGCTGCCGACCGACCAACGGGGCCACGGGCGAGGCGCTGCTGCTGCTGCACTCCATGGGCTGCACTACGTTGGGACGGGTGAGACGGGGCCGGACGCGGTGCTCCGACCCGACAGTCCCCTCGACCCGAGTAGTAGCAGCCAAATACGGGACAAGGGCGGTCCCGTATGGGACAAACCAATTTAGCACAAAGTACGGATGTCCCGGCTAATACGGGACAGTTGTCAATCCTTAGGCTCACCCGAGGCTCGTCTCCTGCTCTCCCCCGAAGTCTGGGAACTGAAGAGTGGGGGTAGTTGGCGACGGTGGCGGATGCTGGACAATATAGAAACCGGGGGGGGGGGTTACCTTCCACACCCTCAAGAGCAGTTGTGGGAGGCAGCCCCAGCTCACGAAGGCTTAAGGCTGAAGGCCGGGTGAGGAGAGGGATGATGGTTCACTGATGATCCGGATGGAGGTGACGGCCGCAACGGGCCTTCATGTCCAGATGCAGCTGGGACTTCGAAAATGGCACCAAAACCTGCAACTCTTGCATATGGACTCAGTGGACAGTTTCTAGACATTCTGTATTCAATCGGGGATTGTACTTATGTATGGCGATAATCTTACTGATCTGCATGCAATAAAAGAATTTCATTGCGACTTGGTGCACGGGATAATAAAAGAAACTTTGTCATCATCCAAGGACTTCTTTGTTAAATAAATAAATATTTCTCTCTACTGCCTATTTTTTACCAACATTGGTATTTATAGGATAAATTGAGATATTTCTGACCGACTCGGGTGGCACTGTGGCACAACGGAAGAGTTGCTGTCTTACAGCGCGGGTTCAATTCCAACTATGGGTGCTGTCTATATGTTCTCCCCATGACCTGCGTGGGTTTTCCCCGAGATCTTCGGTTTCCTCCCACACTTAAAAGATGCACAAAAAATTGGCTTGGTGTGTGTGTAAATTGTCCCCAGTGTGTGTAGGGTAGTGTTAGTGTGTGGGGATCGCTGGTCGGCGCGGACTCAATGGGCCGAAGGGCCTCATTCCACAATGTATCTCTAAACGAAACTAAACAGAATGACCCTCCCAGCCATGCTGATCATTCGTGATTAGCCCCAGGCCATATATAACCATATAACCATATAATCACGAATGCTGATCATTCGTGATTAGCCCCAGGCCTTCCCACATGCACAGAAATCCTATCTACAATAATTCTCTACAATAATTTCCATCCTTCTGATGTAAGGTTCTCCAGCCTGGCAGTTCCCTGGCTTATTCCTCTTTCCCTTCTGAAATAAAGTAACAATTTTAGCAATGCTTCCATTCATCTGGTACATCAAATCTAACTAACGAAGATGTAACAATCTCAACCATCTGTTGGGAAGGATCCCAGGCATCCACTCCCTTGCTTAGATTAGTTTAGTTCAGTTTATTGTCACGTGTACCAAGGTACAGTGACAAGCTTTTTGTTGCATGCTAACCAGTCTGGCACTCCAGAGAAACCAATCCAACCTTTCACTGCAGCAAATACCTCCAAATCTAGGCATCATTCTGGTAAACCTTCTCTGCACCTTCTCCAAAGCCTCCACATCCTTCCTGTAATGGGGCGACCAGAACTGCACGCAATACTCCAAATGCTGCCTAAAGGGCCTGTCCCACTTGGGCCGTCACTTACGCGACAGGCCGGTAGTGACGGTCGCGCGACGGTCCCGCGAGAGTCGCGCGCGTCATCATCGAAGGGTCTTGACCCGAAACGTCACCCATTGCTTCTCTCCAGAAATGCTGCCGGTCCCGCTGAGTTACTCCGGCATTTTGTGTCCACCTTCAATTTTCTTGGCCCCGCTCTTTTTTATTTCTTTTTATTTTCTTCTTTTTTTTTTTCCCGTAAATGTTTTTTTTATTAGATTTTTAAACAAATGTACAATTTACAAGGGATGGTAGAAAGTTCACACAATTAAAAAAACACTTACACAAAATTATCAAATTAAAATATTAACATTTTTATCTATAATATATTCAACCTCCTGCGGTGACCAACGTTCACAGAAGGCCTCCACAGTCCCCGTGGACACCGCGTGTTCCCTCTCTAGGGACACGCGGGCACGGACGTAACCCCGGAAAAGGGGCAGGCAGCCGACCGCTGTGCGGCCATCGACCGCCCGCTGCCTGGACCCGCGAATGGCCATCTTGGCCAGGCCCAGGAGCAGTCCGACAGGGAGACCCCCTCCTCCCTCCCGACCCTCCCCCCTCTGTACCGGGTGCCCATAGATTAATAGCGTTGGACTAAAATGTAGCCAAAACCTGAGGAGCAGCCCTTTCAGATACTCGAACAGGGGCTGCAACCTCTCGCACTCTATATACACGTGGAACACGGTCTCTTCCTCACCGCAGAAATGACACGCAGGGGAAGAGTCCGTGAACCGGCTCCAGTACCTATTACAGGCCACGGCTTTGTGCAAAACTCTCCACCCCAGGTCCCCGATGTAAAGGGGGAGGACTCCCTTGTAGAGACCTCCACTGGGGACCGCTCCCCTCGTCAGGTGGTAACACGGACCGCCAGGGTGTGTCTGGACGGAAGACGAGGGCGAGGAAGTGGAGAGTGTGCAAGAGCAGCCTGTACAGTACACGCCTCTCCGCGCCACGGAATGGCACACTGGGCATCTCAGAAAGGCGGCTCATGTTGCATGGGGCCGGCTCTCGGGGAGGGTCCCGGGCCATGGGCCCTATGAACAATTCCGACTGAGCAGGGGTAAGCTCGTCCGGAATCGCTCCATGTACACGCCGCTCCTCGACACCCACCGTCCCAGCCACGACACCCCCCTCCCCCTGAGGAGCAGGGCCCTGGCTGAAGGTGACCAAATTCCTGGCCTTCAGGAGTTCACGGTAAAAGCCAGGCAACTCCCGCCTAGCGCGTCGACTCATGCCCGCTACCGGGAGCCGGGAGCCCTCCTGAAGGCACCGCCCCTGACGGAAAAAGTACGTCGCCAGCACGTGCCATTTAGGAGGGTAGTCCGAGTAGACGTACCTCCGCAGGGTCCTGAGTCGGAGAGCCGCCACCTGGGTACGAATACAGACCAGCGCCTGACCACCCTCCTCCAACGGGAGACTCAGAACCCCAGCAGAGACCCAGTGGTTCCTCTCCCCCCAGAAGAAGTTGACCAATCTCCTCTGTAACATGGTTATAAAATAAGAGGATGGGACCATAGTGGCCATCCGGTACCACAGCAGAGAGGCCACCAGCTGGTTTATAACTACAGCCCTGCCCCGATAAGAGAGCACACCAAGTAGGCCTGACCAACGTCCCAGCCGGGCGACCACTTTCGCCTCCAGCTCCTGCCAGTTCGCCGGCCACCCCTTCTCAGCGGGACTCAGGTAGACCCCCAGATAGAGGAGGTGCGTGGTACTCCACGCAAAACCTGCCATCTCCTCCGGCAAGGAGTCCACCTGCCACCCACCCATCAAGAGACCAGAACACTTCCCCCAGTTGATCCTGGCGGAGGATGCAGCCGAGAAAACCTGCTGGCACTCACGCTTCCTCCGCAGGTCAACAGGGTCGGTGAACATCAGAAGGACATCATCGGCGTAGGCCGAGAGAACCACCTCCATCCCCGGCCCCGGTAAAGCCAGGCCTGTCAACCGCCTCCGGAGAAGGCACAGGAAAGGCTCGACACAGATGGAATACAGCTGGCCGGACATGGGACATCCCTGACGAACCCCCCTCCCAAAGGGAATGGGGGCCAACAAAGAGCCGTTGACCTTAACAAGGCATTCTGCAGCAGTATATAACAGTCGGACCCAGGCCACAAAATGCGGTCCAAATCCGAACGCCTGCAGAGTCCCAAGAAGGTAGTCGTGCTCCACCCTGTCAAACACCTTCTCCTGGTCGAGGGAGAGAAAGGCGACCGACTGACCAGCCCCCTGGGACAGATGGATCAGGTCCCGGAGCAGATGGATATTGTCCTGGATGGACCGGCCCGGGACTGTGTACGACTGGTCAGGGTGGATCACCTGGGACAGCACGGGACCCAGGCGATTCGCCAATGCCCGTGCAAAGACTTTATAGTCCGTGCTGAGGAGAGAGACCGGGCGCCAGTTCTTCAAAAGGCGAAGATCGCCCTTCTTGGACAGCAGGACAACAACTGCCCTGCGCCAAGAGAAAGGCATCTCCCCGGTCGCCAGGCTCTCCCCCAGGACCTTCATATAGTCGCCCCCCAGGACATCCCAGAAGGCTCTAAGGTACTCCACAGTCAGCCCATCCAGCCCTGGAGACTTGCCCCTCCTAAGCTGGTGCAGGGCACCAGTCAACTCCTCCAGAGTTAGGGGATCATCCAGGTGTTCAGCCACATCATTGCACACAGCGGGTAAGCCCTCCCACAGGACCTCTTGCGCCTCCCCACTCGATGTGCCAGCCGAGAACAGAGTCCTGTAGAATGACCGAACTGAGGCACCAATGCTCTCTGGATCTGTGACAGAGGAGCCATCATCCGCAAGCAACTCTACAAGCTGCCTGCGGGCTCCTCGCCCCTTCTCCAGAGAAAAGAAAAAGGGGGAGGCGTGGTCCAGGTCATGCAACATCTGGACTCGCGACCTCACATACGCACCCCGGGACCTCCTAAGCTACAAGTCCCTCAGTGCTCCCTTCTTCTCCTGGTATTCCTCCCACTCACACGAAGCCCCACCAGTCTGATCCAGACGAGCCTCCGAGTCGAGCAACTCTCTCTCAAGCCGTCCGATCTCGGATTCCCGCCCCTTGGTCGACCCGCTCGCATAGTCCTGGCAAAACGGACGGACGTAGACCTTCCCCACGTCCCACCACTGCCTTAGGGAAAGGAAACGCCCCTGCCTCTCTCTCCACCTCACCCAGAACTGCCTGAATGAATCCCGGAATCGGCAATCCTCCAACAGCTGGCTATTAAAATGCCAGTACGCGGACCCTGCCCGTGTGCGCGCTGGGATAAAGTCCAGTCGCACCAGGCAATGGTCCGAGCATGGCGCCGGCTGCATGGAGGCCGCCGAAACACAGGAGACATAGGCCTTGGACACGTATAAATGATCAATACGGGAACCACCACCCTCAAACCTGTACGAGAAGGCGTTAGAGTCAGGATGGAAATTCCGCCAAGCATCTACCAGCTCAAAAGAGTCCACCATCTCCCTCAAAGTCTTCACTGCTCCCGGGTCACGCTGAACGCCAGAGCGATCTCTTGTCTCGAGGGCACAATTAAAATCTTCCCCAAGGAAAACACACTCCCCATGGTCGATAGTATTCAACAACGTGGTCACTTCCCTTGTTAAGCGCGTCTGCATTGCGCCGATCTTGGGGGCGTACACATTAACGAAGTGTAATGGCACACCATCCAAGCGCACGGCCAGATACAGCAAACGGCCTGGTACAACCTCCTGCACTTTGAGGATCTCCGGCTGGAAAGACGGGGCCAACAGGAAGGCTACTCCACTCGATTTGGAGCTGAGATGACTCATGTAGACCCCCCCTTCCCACTCCAGGAGCCAGGTGGGTTCATCACTAGCCACAGTGTGTGTTTCCTGCAGGAAGCTCACCGCATACCTCCCGTCCCTGAGCACTGAGAGATGGTGAAACCTACGGAGAGACCCCCTGCCCCCATTGATATTCAGGCTGGCTATAGTGAGCTTCATTTTGAAAGTACACTAGATCTTTTACCCGTCCCCGGTGATGGATTGGAGCCGCCCCTACCCTTCTTCCCTCTCTGTAGGGCCTTAAAAAGCTCTTGGAACTGGCGCCTCTCATTTCTTACCAGCCCCGCCTCATTCCCCTTCTTCTGAAGGATGGCATGAATGGACTGCATGGGCGCCATCAGGTCCGACCAGCGGTCAACAGCCAAATCCACCTTGTTCCTACTCCCTCTAGTTTCCTTTAAGAACTTCCGAAGTTCCCAGACTTCGACAAGTCGAGACACGGGGCCGTGGGTGGAGCAGTCCGTCAACTCACTGTCGATGGACTCTGGGTACCCTTCCTCCTCGCACTCAATGTCCGAGCCCGAGTCCGGAAAGTTACTACTCTCAGCCGCCTCGCTCACCCCTCCCTGTGAGGTGGGCATTCCAGCCACATCACACAGTCCCTCCTCTGCCACCATCCCACCCCCAGGATCAGTGACAGGGGCAGGTACCGGTGCCTCTGACCGCGGCAAGATATCTGACAATTGGCCAGTCTCCTGCACGCTCCCATCGCCCTCTGTAACCGGATTGGGAACAGTGAAGTCAGAGCGAGTCTCCGGGCCTTGCTGTAAGCGGGTCTGTCTGGAGTCCGACCTAAGGACACGATCCAAAACGATCTTGCCCTCCTCCGCACCCAGGGTATCTGCCCCTGCACCGTCACCCAGAGAGTCCCCGTCCCCCACCACCAGGTGAATCACCCCACTGTGGCCCTCAGGGGCCGATGTTACTGGAGTCTCCCCTGCTCCCTCAACCAGTGGGGCATCACACCCCTCAACTGGGCTTGTAGCCTCAACGGGGAGCTCATGTTGGGGACCCACCCCCTCACCCAAGTCCCCCCCTTCAGGCTGCCCCTGGTCATCCACTAAGCTAGCAGACGTGTTTTCTGGGGGGACAGCCCCCAAGAGCAATATATTGCCACTCTCAGGTAGTCCCAGACCTACAGAGGCATCCTCCCCCTCAGAGGAAACGTGCCCTGGGTACCCCACCTCAACAGGAGGGGAAGGCTCCCCTTCAGGTTGCCCCTGAACTTCAGGGCCCTTCTCTGTATCGGAGGACCCATGCCTCCTCCTCTTCGAACCACTGGCGTAAGGTGGTACGGTGAGCTCCATTGCAGAAGCCTCTACCTCCACACTACCGTCTATCTCAGAGGCGAGCATGAAATTATCTGCTGCCTGAGGTCCCGCTTGGAGGTGATCATCTTCTAGGGGATCAGCCTGGAGATGTTTCTTCTTTTTCTTGACTTTCCTCCCCCGCTGATGCTCCCATACCTTCCCATCCACCCTACGCACTTCTCCGGCATCCACCGCCACAGGTACGGGACATGGGGGTGGTGGGGGGATAGGGGTTGGGGGTAGGGGAGTAAAGCCTTCACGGGCCACCGTGGTAAAACCAGCAGCCCCAGATGGGCCAGCAGTGCTTTCCCGTGCCATCGTGGTTGAACTGGCACCCCGGGTCCTGGGACAATTCTTGCGAAAATGCCCCACCTTTTTGCAAGCGTGACAACGCACTTGGCCCGCATTCCAGAACACGCGATAGGAGAAATCATCCACCTCCACCTCAAAACTCCCCTCCGTGTCCGTCCCCTGTGCCAACTGTATATACACGCGACGCTTGAACGTATATATATGCTGCATCTCAGGATCGTCAAACCTGTACAACAGTTTGGTGAGCCCTGACCGCACCTCCCCCAGCTTCCTTACATGTGGGAGCAGGAGCGCATCCGGAACAAAAGTGGGAACGTTGGACAGAATGACCGGCAAAATGGGACCCCCCCATGGGTCCACCGCCGTGAAAATCCCCCCTGCTGTTACCCCCCTTTCCAGAGCCAGAGCCACCGCCTGTTCAGTCTTTAGTATAACCACAACCTTCCCACTGACCACCGCGCCCGAGACTATGGCTTTCTTGCCAACACTCTCACCCAACGCATCTAGGAAGGCCTTTAAGGGCAGGTTGCTCTTCATGTACATTTTTACACCATATGTGCGCCCCATCAACTCGTGGCCCTCAGTCTCGGAGACTGCCGACCGTGCAACAGCTGCATAACTCTGAGGGGCCGCCATCTTTAGGGCGTGGCACAACACACAAAGTATCAGTAGTTTATATCCAAAGCAGTCTTTCTGCTGTTGCTGCACCTCCACTCTTTTGCAGCAGTTAAATAGTCTTGTGAAGGCTTTCTTGGTAAGCAACAGAAGCAGTCTCCTCCTGATAAGATAGGAATTTCAGGACTAAAAGTCCTATAAGCCTGCATCATGACTTCCTGACTCTTATGATAAATGGCCCCACCTATATACACCATATACCATATGCTTCTTTACAATGTCTTAATCTAAACTGACATTATGCAGCAAGACATGGATGATTTTACTTTGGAGTCACGTGAGTGATTCCGTGAAGAACCCCGCCAGTCCGCATGCGTGTCATTACGTCTGACGCATGGCGCAGCGACCGGCTGGGAGGAGCGCTCCTCCAGCGGTAAGTTTTAAAAACCCTCAGGTAAGTCTAAAACAGTCGGAGGTCGTTTTCTGCGCTTGGTAATTCTTGTTTCAGGAGCGAGTTCGAGTATGGAGAAAGCGTCGAGGGTGAAGTCAAGGCGAGCCGCCGGGAGAGTAGCTATGGAAGACCGCGAGAGTGCGGGAAGCGGGCGGCCACCTAGCTCACCTACCGAGTTGCTAGCGGTATGACCAGCGACTGCAGACTTGGTGTCTAAGAGCACCGTGGCTGCACCTTTGGGGCGGAAAGCCACTCAAAAGTCTGCACGGCCAGTTGACTTGGACGAGTCGGGCCGGGAGGGTTCCCCTCCGGGAATGGATAACATATTTGGACGGTTGTCCAGGATGGAGCTCCTAATGGAGAGGATGCTCCACCAAGATACACTCCAACAGGAGGAGTTGTGTCAGCGCCGGCCTCTTCCAGAGCCCGCGCCAGCGGCACCTGTGTCAGGGCTACTTAATGTCTCCCTCTTGGAGGAGGAGAGCATGCGGGGCTAGTATTATTCTGACGCCGAGTCTGTGGGTTTAGCCGTGGAGCATACCCCAAGGGATGAAGGGCACGAGTCAGAGGTACCATTCCTGGCAGCAAGGTTTGCCATCCCAACAGAATCAGGAGAACCGCTGGGTAAAGAGTTGGCCGCAAGTATTAATTACTTGGCGTCACATCAGCTTCAAGAACTTACTATGGATGAAACGTCCAAAAAGTACGACACCCCGGCTAATTGTGTTCTGCTCAAAGTGCCGGCTGTTAACCACGCCATCTGGGGTCATAGGCATCAGAGCTCAGGAAATGCGTAGGCATCAGAGCTCAGGAAATGAGGCTTCAGAGGGTGCTGAAGCTGCTCGCCTCGGGCATTACAGCGTTCGCCAGGTCGGTGGATGGAGGGCACCTGTCTGATGTACAGCAGGATGCCCTGGCCCTCATGTGCAATGCGCACTTCGAGATCAATTGTCTGAGAAAGAGCGCCATCCGCCCTACCATCAACCCGAAGTTCGCCGCTCTGTGCAAACCCAGCAATATCCAGCCACCGAATCTGCTGTTTGGTGAAGACCTCGCAAAAAGAGTCAAGGAGCTGGACGACGAGGCAAGAACGGTCGGACTCATAAAAGCACCGATGACCAGCAGAACGCTACGGCGGCAGTATCCCTACAAACGGTTTGCTGAAACCGGGTCCTGTCAAGGACCAAGCCGGCCATACACAAATATGCGCAGCTGGCGCACTCCAACAGGGGCACGGGCGAACATGTCCTTTCCCACCAGAAACAGGGGACAGAAAATTTCACCGGTAACCATGGAGGTAGGTGGGTCTGGTTCTTGTCGGAACATATTAAGTGAGAATCACCTACAAGTTGGGAGGAGATTACACTTGTTTCTGAAGGAATGGTATGGGATAACATCAGATTTGTTTATACTGCGCAGTATACAAGGGTTTCGAATTGAATTCCTTCCCAATTTGCGTCCACCCACACAGCAGACACCAAGTCGGGCACTCATTTTCTCACAAAAAGAGAATTTGGATGTTCAAGCTGAAATTGAAAAGTTATATAAAAAAGGGGTAATTGAGAAGGCGGTTTATCAACCTCACCAATTTGTGTCTAATATTTTTCCTAGGTCAAAGAAGGATGGGGGGTGTCGAATCATTCTTGACTTGACGAGCCTTAATCCTTTTGTGCAGTATAAACATTTCAAAATGGAAACATTTGTTACTGCCAAACAACTGATTTCCAGAGAATGTTATATGGCATGTATATTACTTAAGGATGCATATTACTCAGTGCCTGTTCATAGGGATCATCTGAGATATTTGAAATTTAGCTGGATGAGGCAATTATGGCAATTTAAAGCACTGCCTAATGGGTTAACCTCGGCCCCTAGATTATTTACAAAACTGTTAAAACCAGTACTGGGGCTACTCCGGGCTCAGGGTCATATTGTAATGGCTTATTTGGATGATATCTTAATCATAGGAAAAACTCGGGAAGCAGCTGAATTATCTGTTTCAGTTGTTAAACTCATGTTTGAGAGATTGGGGTTTCTCATTCATCCAGTTAAATCCAAATTGATATCAGTTAGAGTTATTGATTATTTGGGATTCACTATGAACTCAACTCACATGTCAGTGACTGCCCAGGGGCAAGAGATTAGATTTAATTGAAAGCTGCAACAAGCTCAGGGTGGAGCAACAACCTTCAATTAGACATGTGGTCAGCTTGATTGGCAAATTAGTGGCTGCCTTTCCAGGTGCACAGCTTGGGCCTTTGCATTACCAACATTTACAGTGTGCAAAGGAGCAGGCCCTCAGGATACATGCAGATCATTTCGACAGGCCCATGCAATTACCAGCTGAAGCCATTGCTGAAGTGCATTGGTGGATAATGAACATCTCAAGTTGCTCCAGCAAAATTCTGGTTGAAGAACCTTCAGTTGTCTTACAGACTGATGTTAGTGCCCTAGGTTGGGGTGCTACTGATACCATCTCTAGCTGTGAAGGCAGATGGAATAAGCATGAGGCATTTATTCTTCAATCAAATGGCATTAACAATTTAGAGCTATTGGGAGCATTTTATGGGCTTCATGCTTATTGTTCTACTAAGCGTCACTTGCATGTTCAGCTTCAGATTGACAACACTACGGCAGTGGCGTATGTTAATCACATGGGTGGAATCAAGTCAGAATCTTGTGATAGATTGGCTAATCTTATTTGGCACTGGTGTATTACAAGAAACATTTGGGTTTCAGCTATCTACCTACCAGGTAGATTCAACATGGTGGCAGACACCAGGTCACGCAAATTCAATGACATCACAGAATAGATGTTGATTCATGATGTATTTAATGATATTGTTGTTCGGTATGGGATGCCAGATATCGATTTGTTTGCATCCAGACTCAATCACCAGTTACCTAAGTATGTTTCATGGGAACCAGACGCAGGGGCAGTAAAGGTAGATGCATTCTCGCTACACTGGGGTGGAATGTTTTTATATGCATTTCCCCTATTTTGCCTCATCAGTCAGTGCTTGCTCAAGATCAAGCAGGACTCCGCCTCAGGAGTTTTGGTGGTACCCGACTGGCCTACACAGCCATGGTTCCCTCTCGTTTTGGGGATAATAACACAGCCTATTATGACTGTCCCGAAATGTAGTGACCTACTGGTGCACCCTGTAACTGGGGATCCACATCCATTACATGACCGTATTGATCTGTTAATTAGCAGATTCTGAGGAGGCCATACCTGGGGCTTGGACTATCCAATCTTACCGTGGATATGATCACTGCGGCCTGGAGGGATAGTACCAAAAAGCAGTACATCTCTCATGTCAGGAAATGGGAGGTGTTCTGCTTACGGGGGAACATTACATATCACACGGCATGCATCTCAGATGTGCTAGAAGTTCTGTCAACGCAATATATTGATGAAGGGTTGAGCTATAGTGCCATCAATAGTGCCAGAAATGCCCTGTCATCATACATATGGCTGTGGTCGGAACAACATTCTGTTGGACTTCACCCTTTAATATCCCAGTTTCTGAAGGGTATTTTTAATTCCAATCCCCCCAGGCCCAGGTATTCTGAAATCTGGGATGTGAGCGTGGTACTCACGCTGCTTCGCCAGTGGGCTCCAGCCACATCCCTGTCTTTGCCCAAAATCACCCTTAAGGTGGCCATGCTCATGGCGCAACGGGTCCAGATGTTGCAGAAGCTGCGACTGGACAGGATGGTATCATCTGGAAATAATATTACGTTTTACATTTATGATTTAATTATGCAAAGCAGACCAGGGGTGTCAGGGTTCAAGCTTATTTTTTTGGCATACCCCACAGATTTACGACTGTGTGTAGTGTCGCACTTGCAATATTATATCAAGGTCACCAAGAGCCTCAGAGGTTCGGAATCAGCATTATTTATTAGCCACAAAAAGCCGCATATGAAAGTGTCGGTTCAGACCATTTCCAGGTGGCTGAAACAGGTTCTGGTTTGTGCAGGAGTAGACACTGACAATTTTAAATCTCACTCCACCACGGTGACATCAACGTCAGCAGCCAGGGCAATGGACGTCCCTCTCGACCATATCCTCGCGGCCGCAGGATGGTCAAATGAACTGACTTTTCAAAGATTTTATAACAAACCGCTTACCGAACCGGGGGTATTCGCCCATTCTATTTTAAGTTCTGTTTCATAGCTTCCCCCTGGGAGAGAGGGGTCGCTGTTGTTTTTCTTTGTTAAATAAACCACTAATAGATTCAAATCACTGCCATGGTTCAATGAATTGTTTATTATTCACTCATCCTGAGTCAATTGATGCAGTGAGACGCCTGGATTCGTATTTACGGCATGAAATCTCAGAGCTTTGAAATCTTCATGGAATCACTCACGTGACTCCGAAGTAAAATAGTAAGATTAAATGAGAACTTACCAGTTTGAAGTTTGATCTTTATTTTATGAGGAGTTGCGATGAGTGATTACGTGCCCACCGCTCCCAACCCTCATATCACAAAGGTCATCTGGTAGTTCTAGGTTTCTAATCTTACTATGTTACTTCAATTATTGTTATCTGTGATTTCACACCGCTGCTTTGAAGATTGACACGGATGCGGACTGGTGGGGTTCTTCACGTAATCACTCATCGCAACTCCTCATAAAATAAAGATCAAACTTCAAACTGGTAAGCTTGTTTAATCTTACTATTTTATTCTTTAACTCGGCTATGGAGATTTATCCAGAAGGTACATTTGTATTCAGTGTGTGGCAAGGACATTCAACACACTCAAATAAGGCTAGGCTGCAGCAATTTTCTTGAGTGTGTACATCATTTTTACTTGTGCCTTGCTACTTCTGACAATAATATCTCGTGGTTTAATGTTATTTAGTGTCAGTAAGTTATTTTCAAAAGACTGCTGAGTGTGAAGAATGGGCTAAACATTGGATATCCTCAGTGCAATTCAAGAACGGTAGTTACAATCTGTTTTCAGACAATTGCTAGTTTTTAAGTCAGCACAGAGCACTCTACATGTTTATACACCATACGATTTCTCTTAGTAGGCTTGACGGCCAGTTGGCTGGCTGTAGTCATATTGTTATGCAGTTGTGCAGCTCTTTATTGTTTCTAAGAGGATGCTAGCATAGCAACCAGGTAAGACAGATATCACTGATATGTTTACTGACACCTTGTGTAATTTTTCCATGTTTTAATCTGCCTTTGTTTTACCAGCCCTTGAGTGAGATTTAGCTCTTAGGGCTAAAGGAATCAAGAGATATGGGGAGAAACCAGGAACGAGGTACTGATTTTGGATGATCAGCCATGATCATATTGAATGGCGGTGCTCGCTCGAAGGGCCGAATGGCCTACTCCTGCACCTATTTTCTATATTTCTATGGTTATTCCAGCGAGCGATCAGCAACTTGACATGTTTCGTCGTCATATAATGTAAGGAATAGACCAACACTAGTTGGTGGATCATCAACTTTCATTAAGATGGCACCTAGGACATTCACATAGAGTGCCTGACAGGGGCCTAATCGAACCATCAAAAAAATATAATGCCAGATCACAGAATGAGGTACGAGGGTAAGTGACCAAAGGTTTGGTCGTGGAGGTGGGTTTGAAGGAATAGCTGAAAATAAAAGGGAAGAGAAAGCGAGGCAAGAAAACTGAGGGGGGTCGTTATAGAGTTCAAAGCTTTGGCAGCCAAAGGAATGTGGTCATAAGTTGTCATGTGATAGGAGCAGAATTAGGCCATTCGGCCCATCAAGTCTACTCCATCATTCAATCATGGCTGATCTCTGCTTCCTAATCCCATTTTTCTGCCTTCTCCCCATAATCCTTGACACCCATTCTAATCAAGAAATCACAGAAAGAGGTTCGAGGGTATGTGATTAAAGGTTTGGTCATGGTCATATGTGGTCATCAGGTCATAAGTGATAGAAGCAGAATTAGGCCATTCAATCATGGCTGAACTATATCTCCTAGCCCCATTCACCCGCCGTCTCGCCATAACCCCTGACACCCGTACTAATCAAGCAAGGTCATAAGGAATAGGAGTAGAATTAGGCCATTCAGCCCATCAAGTTCCGCCAATCAATCATGGCTGATCTATCTCTCCCTCCTAACCCCATTCTCCTGCCTTCTCCTCATAACCCCTGACACCCGTACTAATCAAGAATCTATCTATAGGCCCTGTCCCACTTTCACGACCTAATTCGCGACCTTTTTTACTCGTGGACATTTTTCGTCATGCTAGAAAAACGCCTCGATCTACTTAATGCCACGAGTACCTACGACTAGCATCACGGCCTGCTACGACCTACCTACGACCTCCTACGACCTTGTGACGACCATGCTGTGAGCATGAGTCAAGGGCAAACTCGGTAGAGGTCGTGAATTAGGTCATGAAAGTGGGACAGGCCCTTATCTCTGCCTTAAAAATATCCATTGACGCCCTCCACAGCCTTCTGTGGCAAATAATGCCACAGATTCACCACCCTCTGACTAAATATACACTGTTATATCTTGGACAAAAGTTTGATGTTATTAGAAGTGTTATTTATTGCTTACAGTCCTGCTGACCTAGCTAGTGTCTGCCAAACTCACCCTAAAAGAGAACAAATTGGCATCTACCAACTATCGGACAATGAGAAGATCATTCAAAAGCCCTTGCTGGTTTGGATGAGGAATAACAGCTAGACATCACTACACCCAACAATGGTATGGTTGTGGCGCCACCCGGTGGTTAGGCGACTTACTGTGTGAACCCTCAGCAGCCGGGGGCAGGGTCACGTGACTGTGTTTGGCGGGAGGGAGTTGTCACGGGATTTAGGTGGGTGCCCTGAACCCCGTGTATATACTGAACCCCGGGTCAACCTTCCCCCATTCGTGTGTGTGCTGATCTCTTTGTTTCACCACGCGTGGCTTGATTATTCGCCTGCCATATGGTGACCCCGACGATCCAAAACGGTCACTACGGACACATCCAATGACCAACCTCAACAGCCCGAGGTCGCTGGCAATTCAGCCCAGCAGGATGCTGTCTTCCTGAAGCTGCCCGTGTTCTGGACATCGCAGCCCCAGGTGTGGTTCCAGCAGGCCGAGGCCCAGTTCCACATCCGACGCGTCACTCTCGGCTGATGACACCCGGTATTATTATGTGGTCGGTGCGTTGGATCACGAGACGGCCGGTCGCCTGGTTCATTACCTTCGCTCGCCGCCGGATGAGGGCAAATACGAGGGCCTCAAAGCGCTACTCCTGCGGACCTTTGGGCTCAGCCGCCGGGACCGCGCAGCGCGGCTCATGCACGTGGGCGGCCTCGGCGATCGCAAGCCGTCGGTGCTCATGAGTGAGATGCTCACCCTCATGGACGGTCATCAGCCCTGCCTGCTCTTCGAACACGCCTTCTTGGAACAGTGGAGCGTGCGGACGTGCTGTGGCAGTCCAAGCAGCAGGGCGGTGACTCGATCGATCTGGTGCCGGCGGTGCCCTGGAGGGACCAGAGACCAGGGCCCTGCATCCACCGGGATTTTGGCTGCGCCGCCTGTCCCGGGAAGGGGAAGTGGTGTTACTACCATCAGCGCTGCGGTCCTGCAGCCCGTCAGTGCCGCCCGCCCTGCTCGTATTCTGGGACCGACATTCGGGATGACGGTTGCTCGTTGATATGGGTGTCGAGGTTAGCGTTTTGCCCCAATTGGGGGTCGACACTCGTTCTGGGAAGTGGGGGCCTTCTCTGACTGCAGTCAATGGCAGCTCCATACGGACGTATGGGGTTCGTATGGTCCCGCTCATCTTTGGCCCCTGCCATTTTACCTGGACTTTTATGGTGGCCGATGTTTCCCAGCCATTGCTGGGTGCAGATTTCCTCCGGACCCAATCCTTGCTGGTGGATGTGCCGGTGGTTAGGCCACTTACTGTGCGAACCTTCGGCAGTCGGGGGCAGGATCACGTGACTGTGTTTGGCGGGAAGGAGTTGTCACAGGGTTTAAGTGTGTGCCCTGGTATATATAATGAACCCCGGGTCAGCTTTCCCCCATTCTTGTGTGTATGCTGATCTCTTTACTGTGTTAATAAAGATCTCTTTGTTTCACCACGCGTGGCTTGATTATTCGCCCGCCAAATGGTGATTAAATTCAAAGATGGATTGGAAAGGTTTAGAGGGGTACAGGCCAAATATGGGCAAATAGCACTAGCATAAATGAGGCATCTTGGTTTAGTTTAGTTTAGTTTAGAGATACAGCGTGAAAACAGGCCCTTCGGCCCACCAAGTCCACGCCGAAGGTTCGATTATGACTGTGGGGGCTGTCTGTACGGAGTTTGTGCGTTCTCCCTGAGACCGCGCGGGTTTCCTCCAGTGCCCTTGTTCCCTCCGTATTCCAAAGGCGTGCAGGTTTGTAGGTACATTAGCTTCTGTAAATGGGCCATTCTTTGGAAAGTGAACCAAAATGTCACACACGTTACCAAATGGCATACAAATGGCATACATTACCAAATGTAATACATTAAAATATTCTTGTTAGGGATTAATCTTATTCATTGCTATTTTACCTACCTACAGAACTATAATGCATGTCTGCTAAAGATATGAACATTCTAGCTTTTACAACATTTGCAGAGTTTATTGTCCCTGATGTGTAGGATTGACTGATCGCTGGTCGGCATGAACTCGGTGGGCTGAAGGGCCTGTTTCCATGCAATATCTCCAAACAAAACTAAAAATCGAAAACAAACAAACTTTGATAGCAGAAGGCTAAAGGTTAGTCTGCAGGGGAGTCCCGACACGAAATGTCATCCGTCCATTACCCACCACAGATCCTGCCTGATTCACTGAGTCCCTCCAGCACTTTTCTGTTGCTCGAGATTTGTGAGGTTGAATGAAAGGTCACAGAACCCAAAGCTTCATTGTTTCTCGTCCCACGGTTTAGTGTTGATGTGCGGGGATCACTGGTCAGTGGGGACACAGTGGGCCGAAGGGCCTGTTTCCGCGCTGTATCTCGAAACTCAACTCAACTTGATATTCAACACTGTACCAGCTGGTCAATTATAACATCAAGTTTCGCCGCATTGTGAGATGGTCATTATTTTTTTGCAGTGAGATGTGGCTCAGGAAAATGTGGCAGATTTTCAAAGAGTTTGATTTAAATTCTTCTTCAGGGACTTAAAAACACACAAATCTCGGCTGTCACATTGCACTCTAAATTATCCAGAGCATCAAAATGTTGTTTGCTTTAAATAAACCCAAGGAGATATGTGGAGTCTAACATAATGTCCAGTTTCCTGTCCTTAATGGTAGAGGGCTTTCAAGTTAGCAGGGAGGCAGATAAAATGTGCGTCGACAGTTACAGATTAGCCCGGGTTCGTGTTTAGATTTAGTTAAATGTCAGCTTGAAGTGCTTGATGTGCCAAACTGCTAATCGGAGATAGATCTTAAATTACGCTGTCGTGTTGAAATGATTCCCATTGACACATAAGGGGCACTCTGTCATTTACGAGATTGAGCGTTTAGGAGCTCTGTGCCGTCGGCATGTGCCACATCCGTTTATGCTGTGTTTTCTGTGAGATAACCCGAGGCACACGATGATAACAAATATACACTAACAAATATACACACACGGTCAAATTAACTTGTATAACCTTTATTGGCCGAGCTTGGAGTAATGACTTAGGTGAAAGGTCAAGCACAATTGATTGAGGGATTTTAGTCAGCTTTCCGTTAAATTTCCATTCAAACCAACTGTAGTAAAACAGTGCGCAAAACACAGGGTTGTTGTCAGTCCAAATTAGACTTTACTTCAGAGTTAAGCGCGGAAAAGTTTAGAGGGATATGAACTTAACTGGGGTACTGATTGGGGATAATCAGCCATGATCACATTGAATGGCGGTGCTGGCTCGAAGGGCCGAATGGCTTACTCCTGCACCTATTGTCTATTGTCTAACTTTGGCCGGTGGGACTAACATAGATGGTAGGCATGGACTTGCTTCTGACGCTATGATTCTTTAGACTTTAGAGATACAGCATGGAATTGGTCCATGGCCCTTTGGCCCACCGAGTCCATGCCGACCAGCGGCCACGCTGTACCCTAGCACTATCCTACACACCAGGGACAATTGACAATTTTGCCAAAGCCAATTAACCTACAAACCTGTACGTCTTTGGAGTGTGGGAGGAAACCGGAGCACCCAGATGGAACCCATGCAGTAACAAGGGGAACGTACAAATTCTGTAGTCAGGATCGAACCCGGGGCTCTGGCGCTGTAAGGCAGCATCTCTTCTACACTGTGCCACCCCAAATGACAGTAAAAAATGGCTTGTATTTATATAACACCTTTTAGAATTTAAAGTTGTTCCAAAGGACTTTATAATAATTATTTTTCTTTGATATGTGCTCATTGTTTCAAAACTCAATATCAACTGACATTTCGGCAAGCTCGCTCAAAGATCAACCAGCCAATAGGATTTTATGAGTCATTTTTGATTAATGTTGTATATTGCTGTTTTTTCTTTAAAATAGTGCAATAAAGTTTTCATAAAAATCAGATATAAAATTCATCTCTTTCAAAGGGCGCAGCGGTAGAGTTGCTGCCTTACAGCGCTTTCAGCGCCAGAGACCTGGGTTAGATCCCGACTATGGGTGCAGTCTGTACGGAGTTTGCATGTTCTCCCCGTGACCTGCGTGGGTTTCTTTCTGAGATCTTCGGTTTCCTCCCACATTACAAAGACGTACTGGTTTGTAGCTTAATTGGCTTGGTATAAATGTAAATTGTCTCTAGTCTGTGTAGGATAGTGTTAAGGGCCTGTCCCACTTTACGAGGTAATTCAAGAGTTCTCCCGAGTTTTCCCCTGATTCGAACTCGGAGAATGTCCATAGCGGGTCCGTAGGAGTTCGTGGATGTCTCGTAGCGGCTCGTACGAGTAAAAAGTAACAATTCTTTTCATCACGAGTATTTTTTTACTCGTGGACATTTTTCACAGTGTTGAAAAAACGTCACGAGTTTACCGGATTTCCCGAGTACCTACCGTTAGCATTACGAGCCACTACGAGACATCCACGAACTCCTACGGACCCGCTACGGACATTCTCTGAGTTCGAATCAAGGGAGAACTCGGGAGAACTCTTGAATTACTTTGTACAGTGGGACAGGCCCTTTAGTGTGCGGGAATCACTGGTCGTTGCAGACTCGGTGGGCTGAAGGGCTTGTTTCCGCGCTGTATCTCTAAACAAAACTAAATAAAATATGCCTGGGTGATATGCCTGGGTGAATTTCCTGATCTTCCAATCTACCTTTTTGGGTCCCTTGCACTTCTTTGCCTGCACTTTCTTTGCAGCTGTGACACTATATTCTGCTCTATGTTTATTTTCCCTTTTGCACTGCCTGGTGTATTCTTATAGGGCATGCTCTGCCTGTAGAACACACAAAGCATAGGTTGCTCACTGCCTCTCACGTGACCATAATAAACCACTCCGAATACGAATACTAACACTGATACCGATTGACGAGCGCCATTTTAAAATTTAAGGCTAACAACACAAGGGGTGTTTGAGGAGGGTAGACATGGTCTGGAACTCACCACCTGCAGGGCTGATGGAAATAGAATGAATCAGGGCTTTGAGAAGGGAATTGGATGGTCACACAAGACGTAGTGGCAGAGAGGAGCAGTATTGGTCTATTAGGAGTAGACTTATATTTGATGGAATGATTGGTCTCCTGTGGATCAATTCTATGATTCTGATTCTTCTAGAGGACATAATGGACTGTGGCTTAATGTCTCAACCATGATGCTGCATCCCTGACAGTGCAAGTCTCCCTTCTTCATGCATGAAGCTTAGTTTGGAGATACAGCATGGAAACAGGTACTTCGGCCCACCGAGTCCATGCCAACTAGTGATCCCCGTACACTAGTTCTATCCTACACACTTGGGACAATGGCATGTGAGTGGAAAGTGGAGTACCTGGAGAAAACACACGCGGTCACAGGGAGAATGTACAAACTCCGTACGGACAGCACCCGTAGTCCGAGTTGAACCCGTGTTTCAGCCGCTGTGAGACAGCAACTCTACCGCTGCTCTACTGAGCTGCCCAATCCTATAGTCAACCTAGATGTGATCTACAGTGGAATTTGAACCTTCTGCAGTTGTACAGGGCCCTGGTGAGACCACGCCTGGAGTATTGTGTGCAGTTTTGGTCTCCAAATGTGAGGAAGGACATTCTTGCTATTGAGGGAGTGTAGCGTAGGTTCACCACGTTAATTCCCAGGATGGAGGGACTGTCATATGCCGAGAGAATGGAGCGGCTGGGCTTGTATACTCTGGACTTTAGAAGGATGGGAAGGGATCTTATTGAAACATATATAGAATTATTAAGGGATTGGACACGCTAGAGGCAGGAAACATGTTCCCGATGTTGGGGGAGTCCAGAACCCGGGGCACAGTTTAAGAATAAGGGGTAGGCCATTTAGAACGGAGATGGGGAACAACTTTTTCACCCAGAGAGTTGTGAATCTGTGGAATTCTCTGCCTCAGAAGGCAGTGGATGCCGATTCTCTGGATGCTTTCAAGAGAGAGTTAGATAGAGCTCATAGGGATGGCGGGGTCATGGGATATGGGGAGAAGGCAGGAACGGGATACTGATTGTGGATGTTCAGCCATTATTACAGTGAATGGCGGTGCTGGTTCGAAGGGCTGAATGGCCTACTGCTGCACCTATTGTCTATTGTCTATTGAACTTCTACTTGCAATTGAGCTGCAGTTACCACCCAATTTCTCCAAGCATTGGTTGTATTGGTTGCTCTCAAGTATTGGTGCACAGTTTAAGAAGTAGGTAGGTTAACATGAACAAGATACAAATATTCGATGAACCAAGAGTGCTGGAGTAGCTCGACGGGTCAGGCAGCATCTCAGGAGAACAGGATGGGTGGCATTTCGAGTCAGGACTTCATCTTCATCCATGTTCTCCAGAGGGCCTGGCCCACTGAGTTACTCCAGCACTCCGTGGCTTCTTTTGTGAACCAGCATCTGCAGTTTAGTTTAGTTTAGTTTGGAGATACAGTGCGGAAACAGGCCCCTTCGGCCCACCGAGTCCGCACCGACCAGCGATACCCGCACATTAACGCTATCCTACACACACCCTAGGGACAATTTACACTTATTCAAGTCAATTAACCTTCAAACCTGCACATCTTTGAAGTGTGGGAGAAATCTCATGCAGGTCACGGGGAGAACGTATATACTCCATACAGACAGCGCCCGTAGTCGGGATCGAACCTGGGTCTCTGTAAGGCAGCAACTCCACTGCTGTTCCACCGTGGCAGCCCATTTCTCATTTTCTCAGTTCCGCATTACTAAGATAAGAAAATTACAGCATCCAACGTGACCACTAGAACCTCCAGGAAATTGGGTGAGGTGGATGAAGTAGTCGCATGCAAATGAATCATCCTATCTAAAGAGGAAGTGCTCTGACGATTCTCCGTACGATAAAAGATGTTGTCCGCTCCGTTGTAGCCTCAGTTCCTCATTACATTCAATCCCTGGATTCAAGATGGCGGCGGACGCAACAACAAGGAAAATGGTGGCTGGTAACTGGACTGGGGACGTCCCCAGGTACAGGTGGGAACCTCCCGTGCCCTCAAACGTGCTCTGGATACAACATGGTTGGCAGCTGGAGGCGCCCCCCCCCCCCCCCCCCAGGGCACAAAGACTGAATGGTGGTCAGGTAAGGTTTGCTGGTTGATGTGTCCTGATAAAGGTGACGGTGGAGTGGGCTGCTGGAGGCCCCATGACAGCCTGGGGCTCGACTGGACCTGGCGCCACTCCTAGAGGCCGAGCGGGTGGACCGGACCTGACCCGACCTGCAGCTGCACGGAGCGGTGGAGCAACATTGAAGGACACCGACGGCTTCACGGCCAGGCCGACCCTGTAACAGTGCCGCCAGGAAAACGGGCCTTCGTGGCCAGGTGAATAATTCTATACTTATGGCTCTTATGGCAGACAGTGGAAATGATAGTAATCATTAGGAGAGCTCCCCCTCCCCTCCCCCCACTCACCATCAACAACACCACCGTCACATCTGTGGAGTCATTTAAGTTCCTTGGAACCATCATCTCCAGAGACCTTAAATGGGAGGTCACCATCGACTCCACAGTCAAAAAGGCCCAACAGAGGATCTACTTCCTGCGGCAGCTGAGAAAACACAATCTGCCACAGGCAATGATGGTCCAATTCTACACGGCCATCGTAGAGTCTCTCCTCACCTTCTCCATCGTGGTCTGGTTTAGCTCAGCCACCAAGCACGACACCCGGAGGCTGCAGCGAATCGTACGATCAGCTGAGAAGGTTATTGGCTGCAACCTTCCCTCCATCTACGAACTGTACACTGCAAGGGCCAGGAAGCGAGCGGGCAAGATCATCTCTGACCCCTCTCACCCTGGCCACAAACTCTTTGAATCACTTCCCTCTGGAAGGCGACTGTCAAAGCTGCCACAGCCAGACATAAAAACTGCTTATTTCCAGATGGTTGCTCTACTCAACAGCCAAATGTCCGTAGCCTCCTTTTGCTCTGGTATTTTATTTAATTCTTCACATGTTTAAATAATAATGTTTTATTCTTAATTGTCTACTGTATATCGTCTTGTTACTTGCGAGCAAAGCACCAAGGCAAATTCCTTGTATGTGTACATACTTGGCTAATAAAATGTATTCAATTCAATTCAATAACAACTTGTAATTGAACCTTGTAAAATGGTGTCACACCTGGCGATCTTTTAAACCATCTTCCAACTTGGTGCATTGACCACCTTCTTTCTACCCCATCTGTGGAGGACTTACATTTTTCCACGGACAGACACAAAAAGCTGGAATAACTCAGCGTGACAGACAGCATCTCTGGAGAGAAGGAATAGGTGACGTTTCGGGTTGAGACCCTACAGAAGGGTTCCGAAACGCCACCTATCCCTTTTCTCCAGAGATGCTGCCTGAGCTCCTCCAGCTTTTTGTGTCTATCTTCAGTTTAAACCAGCGTCTGCACTTCCTTCCTATACATTATTTTTTTCCACATTGGGTTCATCAGGCATTTCAGGACCCATGAAACCAAGTGGAAGCAAGTCACCTTTTAGGGACTGCCTGAGAAGAATAAGAAGAATAGTAACAATTCACTGTTTCCCCTGGGAGATGATAGTCAGATACAACTAATTCATTAGAATGTTTTTTATCTCCAGAAAATGATAGGGTTGTACGGTGGCGCGTCTGGTGGAGATGCTGTCTCACAGTACCAGAAACCCGGGTTCGATTCTGACCTCGGGTGCTGTCGGTGTGGACTTTGCAGTTCTCCCCGCGACTGCTTGGGTTTCCTCCGGGTGCTCCGGTTTCCTCCCGCACTCCAAAGACGTGCAGGTCTGTAGGTAAATTGGCTTGTGGAATTTGCGCCTAGTGTGTAGGGCGTGGATGAGAAAGTGGGATAACGTGGAACTAGTGTGAGTGGATGAATGATGGTCTGCGTGGACCCGTTGGGCCGAATGGCCTGTTTCCATTCTGCATCTTTAAATACAAATTTCCAACGTGACTACTTTGAGAATGGAGCGGAGAGTAGAGGCTCGGTGGGGGGGGCACCGAGAACGAAGAGGGGAAGGGCACACGGAGGGCTAAATGCTGCCACGTGCGGCGGCAGGCAGAAGATAGGACTGTTCGGTGAGCTTGTGTAATTTTGTCGACACCAGACAAGTAGCGACATGTGTGTACTGCCTAGATGAGGTCTGCTGTACGATTTTACCAGGTTGTATTCAGGGGCGGCACGGTGGGGCAGAGGTAGAGTTGCTGCCTTACAGCGCTCGCTGCGCCGGAGACCCGAGTTCGAACCCGACTACGGGTGCTGTCTGTACGGAGTTTGAACGTTCTCCCCGTTCTCCCCATGGGTTTTCTCCGAGATCTTCGGAATCCTCCCACACTCCAAAGACGTACAGGTTTGCAGGTTAATTGGCTTGCCTTTGTATACTTGGGTATAAGTGTAAATTGTCCCTCGTGTGTGTAGGCTTGTGTTAATGTGCGAAGGTCTTTGGTCGAAGTTGGCTGAAGGGCCTGTTACCGTGCTGTATCTCTAAACTAAACTGAACTAAACAAAACTAAACAAAGCATTTTACTGTACTTAGGTACTTGTGACATTAAAGTATTTTTGAATCATTGAATTATTGAGTCAGGGGATATGGGGAGAAGGCAGGAACGGGGTACTGATTGTGGATGATCAGCAATGATCACATTGAATGGCGGTACTGGCTCGAAGGGCCGAATGACCTACTCCTGCACCTATTGTCTATTGTCTAATGTTTCGGAGATGATTTTGATCACGGTTACCGATGCTCTCCATAACTAGAGACCCCCTTTCACCAGGTCTGATATAGGCTGAATAGCGTGAATATGAGGACTAGTTAACAAGTCATTAATGTGATCATGATTCAACTACTTCAATGGTGAAAAATAAACAAAACAGAGACATTTTCTACTTTTAAATCACTTTGGTTTCTTTACCTAATGGGAGAAACATATTCCTTCGGCCTTTGGGTTATTTTTCTTCTAAATGTGCGTTGGTATTACCAATTAGATTGTGTCGTGCACAGTGAATGACCTTAGAATTGACAATCATTTTAGCACATGTTTGCAATAAATGTTTACAGTGATAGAGGCTTTATGCATTCACACAGCCAGAGAAACTAACAGCTAGCCTAATGAACTGAATTAAAGATTACAATCTTGTGATTGTGCAGTGCTAACACACACAGCTGCAATATCATCTCCTATTATCCTTGCTCCAATTACATTTCTTCCTGATTATCTGTGAGAGATTTTTGAACAGATAAAAACGTTGTGTGAGACGTCGGCTAATATTGCAGCTTGCTCCCACCAGGCAGCTCCAGCTTAACACACACGAACCTCACAGCTCGCAAAAATGTAGATTCACGTTCTATGATTTAAACTGCACTTGTCATTATTGTCATTCCTGGGGCGGTGCCCATCCTGCAAATTAGACTGTAGCTTCAGAACATATGTGCCGGTCAATTGTTGCGGTGGCCATTCGATGAGCATCTGAGAATACATAGGTGAAGGTAAAACAGATGAGAATTCCTCACACACTCAGGCAAGAAAAATAGTCGACGAATCGAGGACCAGAGGATAGAGGTTTCAGGTGAAGGGGAAAAGATTTAACAGGAATCCGAGGAGTAACCTTTTCACACAAAGGGCGGTGGGTGCATGGAACAAGCTGCCAGAGGAGGTTGTCGAGGCTGGGACTATAACAACGTTTAAGAAACAGTTAGACAGGTACATGGATAGGACAGGTTTGGAGGGATAAGGACCAAACATGGGCAGGTGGGACTAGTATACGCGAGTTCAGTATTCCGACTGCGCATGCCCAGGTCATAGGTCATTGGCGATAAACATTCTCAGCAGACCTGCGTTTCATCCGTAGTCAGGATCGAACCCGGTTCTCCGGCGCTGCAAGCGCTGTTGAATTGCTACTGGACCGTCCCCGTCCCCTCCCGAGTGTCCCATCACTGTCCAGGGGGTGACCTTGGACTGACGGGACACTGACCCGGAGCAGTGGCGGCCCCAGGCTTACAGCCAACGCGGGCCGTCAGTTTAGGGCTGTCGTGGAAGGGCCTGTTTCCACGCTGTACCAGTGTATGCCTCTAAACATAATAGTGATGTGGAACAGAGACAATGGCAGTGTAATGGGAGCATCATATTAACAAATATTTCAAATCTATCCTCATAAAGAACAATATGGAAGATAAACAAAACATTGCTGATGTTGTAGGGAACCAAGGGCGAAAAGGAGTGAGGGCTTGGAGTCATGGAGTGATACAGCGTTGAAACAGGCCTTCGGCCCAACTTGCCCACACCGACCAACAGAGAGTTATAGAGTGATACAGCGTGGAAACAGGCCCTTCGGCGCTACTTGCCCACACTGACCAACATAGAGTTATAGAGTCACAGAGTGATACAGCGTGGAAACAGGCCGTTTGGTCCAACTTACCCACACCGACCAACATGCCCCATTTACCTAGTCACACCCACTCAACACAGAACGTAGAATGGTACAGCACAAGAATAGGCCCTACGGTCCACAATGTCTGTGCTGAACTTAATGTCAAATCTAAGTCCTGCACATAATCTACAGATATATCCCTGCATATCCATATGCCTATTTGAAATTCTCTTAAATGCATTTATCATATCTGCCTCACCCACCACCTCCGGCAGTGAGTTCCATGCACTCACCACCCTCTGTGTAAAAAACGTACCCTGCGCATCTCCTTTAAACTTTGGCCCATACCAAAGTGTTATAGTTTTACCACTATAAAACTATACCCTCTATTTGATTTTCCCATCCTGGGATAAAGGTTGTGACTGTCAATGTTATCTATGCCTCTCACAATTTTATATACTTCCATCATGTCCTCATAGCCTTTGATATTCCAGAGAAAACAATCCAACTCTGTCCAGGCAGTCCCTGTGGCTAATAACCCCTTAAACCAGGCATCTTTCTGGTAAACTTCCTCTGCACCCTTTCCAAAGCCTCCACATCTTTCCTGTCTGTACATGAAACTCCAAATTGTGGCCTAAGCAGAAATCCTATAAACCTGCGTTATAGCTTCCTGACTTTTAAACTCAATGCCCCGACCTACAAAAGCAAGCATATCATATAACATCTTTACCGCTCTATCGACTTGTGATGCCACTTTTAGGGAGTTGTAGACTTGGATCACAAAATCCCTCTGTACATCAATGCTTTACTTCAGACTTTAGAGATGCAGCGTGGAAACAGGCCTTTCGGCCTACCGAATCTGCGACGACCAGCGATCACCCTGTACACTAACACTATCCTCCACTCCAGGGACAATTTTAAATTTTACCGAAGCCAATTAACCTACAAACCTGTACCTCTTTCGAAAGTGGGAGGAAACCCATGCGGTCACAAGGAGAACGTACAAACTCTGTACAGACAGGACCCGTAGTCAGGATTGAACCCGGGTCTCTGGCGCTGTGAGGCAGCAACTCTACTGCAGCACAATTAGGCTCTCAAGGGATATTAACAATGGAGGAGGGGTAGGACAGAAAGGTCAGTGTGGGAATGGGAAGGTAGAATCAAAGTGTCTGGCAACTGGGAGATCAGGTAGGTCCAGGCGGACTGAGCGAACGTGATCAGCAAAATAAAATGTCTGCAGAAAACAAGATGCCAAGTGAATCTCCTCTGCCTGCAAATGATCTATACACCTCCATTCCCTGCATATCCACGTGCCTGTCCAAAAGTCACCACAGGAGCAACATCAGTTTGGGGCAAAGCCAGTGAAACTGTTTCATCACACCTCCAACAACTCGAGTTGAATCCTGACCTCAGGACATGGAACATGGAGTACAAGACCTTGCTGAGGCCACATTTGGAATATTGTGCTCAGTCTTTATTGCCCTGCCGTAGGGAGGATGTCTTTCAGCTGGAACGAGTGCAGAGATTCATGAGGATGATGTCAGGACTTGGGGACCCGAGCTACAGGCAAGGTTAAGCAAGCTAGGACTTTATTCCTTGGAGCACAGGAAGCTGAGAGGTGATCTTATAGTGATGTATAACATCATGAGGGGAATTAATAGGATGAACACACAGAGTATTTTATGCAGGGCAGGGGAATCAAGAACCAGAGGACGTATGTTTAATGATGTGAGAGAGACAGCATTTAACAAAAAAAATTGGACGGGTATATAGATATGAAAGGTCAGGAGGGATATCATAATCATAATCATACTTTATTAGCCAAGTATGTTTTGCAACATACGAGGAATTTGATTTGCTACACAGTCATACCAATAAAAAGCAACAGAACACACAAAATACATTTTAACATAAACATCCACCACAGTGACTCCTCCACATTCCTCACTGTGATGGAAGGCGAAAAAAAGTTAAACCTCTCCCTTTTTTGTCCTCCCGTGGTCGGCGGCCTCTGACCTTCGGATGACGGGATGATCTTACTCCCGTAGCCGGCGGCGGGCCTCCATGTCGGGGCGATCAAGCTCCTGCATCGGGGGGGGATCTCAGCTCCCCCGCACCGGGCGATCTACCCCAGGTCGGGGATAGTCGAACATCATGCGGCTTTTGGAGCTTCCCGACGTCAGTTTCAAGTAACGTCAAGAGAGAGTTTATTGTCATGTGTCCCAGATAGGACAATGAAATTCTTGCTTTGCTTCAGCACAACAGAATATAGTAGGCATAAATACAGATCAGATCAGTGTGTCCATATACCATAGAATATATATATACACACATCAGTAAACAGATAATGTGCAATAGGTAGCAATGTTACAAAATTTTGAGATTTAAAAAATAAAGTCTGCAATTTATCCCATCAGATAAAGCATAAAAAGAAGTTTAATTTGACACTTAATTCACTTTCATATCTTCAGTATTAAAAAAGTTATGGCCATTATCATACTCAGAAATTAGCATCTAGTTCCCTATTGCTTTTCCATTGACTTAACACAAAAGCTGTGATCGAGGACAGTTAAAAGCCCATAACTTTCTTAAAAATTATGGTAACTGAAAGAAATTTTCAGGTATTATAGATTGAAGCAATCTGAAACAAATATGAAACAATCTTACTTCGAAGACATGAAAGTAAAGCATATAATTAGTTAGTTACCTAATTGTAGCTAATTACAAAATTCAATTACTAGATCTAAACATCTATCAATTTCTTAAGAATAGATTAACATTTTTAAATAGCCTAAGTGTCCAAATAACATTCACACAATAATTCACAATATAACATAATTTTTAAATCTAATTTTCATGAATTTACAGGCCAAATGGAAGGAATTGAATGTTTAATACCTGTAAATTAATGGGGATTGAATTCATCTTGCGAGTGAGGATTACTGGAACGCGATCTTTTGGAACGTTGATTTGCGGTGAATTTAACCCCGTATTGGCATGAAAAATACTGCCGTTAATTCGGGGAATAAAATCACCGTGTCGCATGACAAAATGTGAATTAAAGCCTTCTTAAGAAGCACTTTTATACATTTAAAGAAAGCACTTTCGTTTACCTGTCCATTGTGTGAAATCCGTCCCTGTTATTGGCATTGACGCTTCAGGAGCTGCTTTTAAAATGACTGTAGCGCTGACATTAACGATTTAATAAAAAAAAAAAATTCACAAAACGCCGGTAGGAACGATTTTGTCAGCGAAGGTTTGTACTCCAACAAAATATTTCCAGGACAAGGGAGGAGAAACCGCGTTTTAACCCCGCCCCCCCTTAAAGGCGCCAAAATCGCGCACACGGCCAGTGGCAGAATTACAGCGCGACTGAAGGTAAGTTTTGTAACATACCTACAATAGGTTGTTATAGTTCAGAGTTTGTTTGAAGTTGTGTTTAATAGTCTGATGGCTGTGGGGAAGGAGCTGTTCCTGAACCTGGATGTTGCACATTTCAGGCTCCTGTACCTTCTACATGATGGCAGCTGAGAGATGAGTGTGTGGCCAGGATGGTGTTAGTCTTTGATGATGCTGGCAGCCTCTTTGAGGCAGCGACTGCGATAGATCCCCTCGATGGTAGGGAGGTCAGAGCCGATGATGGACTGGGCAGTGTTTACAACTTTTTGCAGCCTTTTCCACTCCTGGATGGTCAGGTTCCCGTGCCAAGCCACGATGCAACCGGTCAGCATGCTCTCTACTGTGCACCTGTAGAAGTGTCAACCGGAGAGTGCGAGCTCTTTGATGTTAATGGATATGGGCCGAATGTAATCAGGACTAATTTAGATGGACATCTTTGTTGGCATGAATGAGTTGGGCTGAAAGGCCTGTTTACATGTTGTATGACTCTACGTCTAATAGGGCAGCACGTGAGCAAGCCCTTTGCCCCATGTTGTCTGTGCAATGGTTCAATGGTTCTATTTTGTCACATATGCAGTGGAATTCTTGCCCCCATTGCCATATTTTGGCGTCATTAACAAAGGAAAAATAAAAAGTCCCAAATTCGGCCCACATTCTGGAGGTGCTGGAGTCTGATCCAGATAAGCCCAGGCTGTTGCAGGACCTCCTCCATCACCCTCCATCGACTCGGCCCACCAACCAGCATTCTTCTTCGCGCCCGATTGCCTCTGTGTCCTGGGAGTGCCTCCTGCAGCCAACTGTAAAATGCGCTGGAGCCAATACCCCTGCCATTCTCCTGCCGGTCCACTCCTCGCGTCCGTCGTTGCTGGTGGCTCCCTCGTCCTTGACTCTACTGCCTTCAGGGCTGAGCTCGGCAGCTTCCGAGCTCCCCCTGCCGGCAGCGGGCCCTTCTTTGCGGCGGCGAGCCATGCCTGCCGCCGCACCTGGCCACGGCCAGCCCCGCTGGGTCTTAGCTTGTGGTAGCCCACTGGGTCCGTACTTGTTTTGTTCCACAGTGCATCCCGGGAGATATATGTCTGCCATCTCCGCAGCCCATCCCAGGAGCATTATTCCCATCCCAGGAGATATATGCCCCATCCAGGGAGCATTATGCCACATCCCGGGAGATATATGTCCATCCCTGGAGCTTTTTGCCCATCCTGAGAGATTCATCAGCATCCCGGGAGATTTATGCCCATCCCGGTAGATTTATCACCCATCCTGGGTGCTTTCTGCTCCATCCCGATAGCTTTCTGCATGGTCCCCTCCCCCAGGTGTTCTTTCACCTGCCTAAATGCCTCTTACATAGGGCTGAATGGTCAGCAGGTCTTTCCATGCTTCCCTGTCTACTTCACTTTCCACTATCTTCCAAGAAGCCTTTATGTCTGAAGAAGGTCTGGAGAAGGGTTTCGACCCAAAAGATTGCCTATTTCCTTCGTTCCATAGATGCTGCCTGGACCTGCTGAGTTTCTCCAGCATCTTTTGTCTACCAAGCCTTCATGTAACCTCATTTACAGCCCCAACACTAATTGCTGGAATATTTTGCAGCTGCAAAATAAAAACAAATATATTCTCACAACTCACAATTATTATTCAGCATGCTAATGTAATTGACTTTGCAAAGAATTCTAATACGTTTTTTGAAGGTTGATCCATCATATTTAAAAAATATATCATAAATTCCCCTTCTAACACTCCTGGACTCGTTGGCTGCAGATAATGTGTTAAAAATACTTCACGGCATTTTCCCCCAAGCATTTTATTTCCCCGTAATTAATCATCTTTATGCTGCACTTTTCTACAAATAATTTCATTAGTTTATATGTTCTAGAAGCAGGATTAGGCCATTTGGCCCATCAAGTCTACTGCCCCATTCAATCATGGCTGATCTATCTCTCCCTCTCAACCCCATTCTCCTGCTTTCTCCTGCCCATAACCCCTGACACCCGTACTAATCAAGTTAATCGGGATCAATTAAGTAATCAATTGAATTCATATTAAGTTTGGGGATCTAGATTTTATTCCATTTTTTGCATTTAAGAACAATATCAATATACTGCTCTACACTTGCAGATTCATTTCCATGTGTTGTTAGCCAGTGGCAGCTCATTTACTAATCCGTAACGAATACGTTTCCCACCCCACTTGAGAAGCGTGTGCCTGGGTCAACACCAGTGTGTCACTGAGGGAAGAGAACTTCGTAGATGACAGGGCAAAATCTACCTCCTGAAGTACGCCTCCTTCTGGCCTGATCTCCAATTCATGTGTCTTTGGGCATTAAGTTCCACTTGCGAAATTTGGTTCCATTGATGGGACCGATATAGGATGTTGTGTGGGAAGGAACTGCAGATGCTGGTTTATCGGAAGGAACTGCAGATGCTGGTTTATAGGAAGGAACTGCAGATGCTGGTTTATAGGAAGGAACTGCAGATGCTGGTTTATAGGAAGGAACTGCAGATGCTGGTTTATAGGAGGGAACTGCAGATGCTGGTTTATAGGAAGGAATGTTGAATGTTGTGTTTAGTTCATGCAACTGAGGACAAATACCCACCATGTTATCGTCTATATTACCAAAACCAGACTGGTTCACCTTCAGTCCACCAAGTCTACACCCACCTTGAACCGCCCATTTACACATATCCGATGTGAATTCCATATTTCTTAATGGCTGCATCTTCCTCAACTCTCCCTGATTCTACCACCCAAAATAAACAAACAATAATAGGGAAGAAGCTGCTCCTGAACCTGGACGTTACAGTTTTCAGTCTTCCCGATGGCAGGAGTGAAATGGCCCAACTCTTCCATGCTGAAGTATATCTACATTAAACCAATTTGCCCACATTAAATTTGCATCTCTCTCACTCTTCCCTGACCGAATACCGTATAAATATAATTGCATCTGCCGCTCCCACTTCTTCTGGCAGCTCGATCCATATACAAACTGCAGAGGGGTCTCGACCCAAAATGTCACCCATTCCTTCTATGTCTATGTCTCTTCTATTCTCCTGTCTATCCCAGTGAACCAGATGTGTTTTTACAATCATCCGTTAGATTTACAGGCACCACTTAGTGTTATCAACTTTTTATTCCTCACTCTTCTTAATAACTTGAATTTAAGTTCCAGCCTCTTGCTCCAAAATGTGAATAGCTTGTGTCTAATCATCGTCTAGATGTTTTGCATGTCAACTGGTCATTTAACCTTCTGACCACTGTAGCGTAAACTGCTGAATTTGAAATGACCACGGCAAATAATCTTAATTAGCGGAATTTCAAAAAAGCATAAAATGTCAACTTTAAAATACAGGCAGCAAAATAAAATTATGTAATTAAAATCATTCACCAGTCCATATCTTGTGGAAACTTCCTTCTTTCATTCACTCAAATAGCCTCTGTCTTAGTTTCACTGCAGGGATTTATCCATCACACACACACACACACACACACACACACACACGCACACACGCACGCACGCACGCACGCACGCGCGCGCGCGCTCACGCGCACGCGCACGCGCACACGCACGCTTCATGATGCTGTTTGTTCACTAATGTTCTCTGACAAACCTCTGAGGCCTTCACAGGACAGCTGTATTTATACTGAGATTAGATTACACACAAGTGGACTCTATTTACTAATTAGGTGACTTCTGAAGGCAATTGGTTGCACTGGATTTTATTTAGGGGTATCAGAGTAAAGGGGGCTGAATACTTTTGCACGCGACACTTTTCAGTTTTTTATTTGTAAAAAAATTTGAAAACCATGTATCATTTTCCTTCCACTTCACAATTATGCGCCACTTTGTATTGGTCTATCACATAAAATCCCAATAAAATACATTTACGTTTGTGGTTGTAACGTGACAAAATGTGGAAAAGTTCAAGGGGTATGAATACTTTTGCAAGCCACTGTATAAAAGTACTTTCATTATTAGTGACGTAACTGACAATGCGCTGGAACCGGAGTTAAGAAGCAGAATATGGCTGGATTCCTCTTTTCTCATTAGCATTGATTTAATGCCTCCTTCTTTAGCTGTAAATTTCGGTGAGTCCAATAAGTGAAAATATCACTCTGTGCCTATTGTGAACCCAACTGCTGCTTATTCACTGCACAGACAGTTGCTGCCTAATTATCTCCCTCAGGCAAAGTGTAATCATCTTCTTGCTCACTCCACTTGAGTTTGCACAAGGTGTATTGTAGCTGGCGCATCAGTTACATCATAAGAAGAAAAATACGCACTGAATTTTTATTGAGTTGTTCAACTGCAAGGTCTCTGCTTCTTGGAAGCTTGCAGCAAGAGTCAATATCCTATCATTATTCTGAAGGATACTCATTCTTCTGTTTCTCTGCAACCTGTAGAGACTTCTCTCAGTCTGGACTCTTGCAAAGTCACAATCGTTTGATGTTTCAATATTGATGGCTGAACTTTTGGTCCCAAACACCCTCTTTAGGACTCCCTATCTTTCTTTCTTCCTTAAAACGTGGCCATGCTGTCTTAGTTTGATAACCTGGGGAAATTGATTCAGGGTAAAGAATTGAAGATTAAGGAGGAATATCTTTTTATCAAAGTGTTGTGATTCCTTGGAATTTGCTATTCTAGAGAGGAGCAGACGATACTGTGCCATTAAATGTATTGCGTAGGAAGGAACCGCAGATGGTGGTTTAATCCAAAGATAGACACAAAATGCTGGAGTAACTCAGTGGGACAGGCAGCATCTCTGGAGAGAAGGAATGGGTGACATTTCGGGCCGAGACCCTGATTAGTCCGGGTGTCAGAGGTTATGGGGAGAAGGCTGTAGAATGGGGTTAAGAGGAGAGAGATAGATTAGCTATTATTGTAGACTTGATGGGCTGAATGGCCTAATTCTACTCCTATCACTTATGATCTTATGATCTTCTTCAGTCTGAAGAAGGGTCTCGACCCAAAATGTCACCCATTCCTTCTTTCCAGAGATGCTGCCTGTCCCGCTGAGTTACTCCAGCATTTTGTGTCCATCTACCATTAAATATATTCATGGCCGAGAGAGAGTGTTGGGGAAACCAACAGTTGCGGGGATTTACACAAGAAACTGGAGTTCTTACGGTCAGATCAGCCATGGATCTATTAACATTCGACCAAGGGGCAGAGAGTCTTCTCTGCTCACCTTTCGTACGCTTTGATGTATAATGCTCCTGCAATTGAGCTACATAAATTAAACATATTGTTGCATCTTAGACCGTTGCACTTCCCTTAACTTCTTTTGAAGCTATAATGTATAATTCTCACGCACTTCATGCCATTCAAAGGTTATTTCTGGAATTGTGTGAATATGATTTTGAGCTCAGCTATTCAAGAGGCATAATCAAAGGGAATACAGAGTAGATGTTAATTTAATTTAAACTCAAGGATATGTGATGCAATGGATGAAATGCTTTGTGCACTGTGAAAAGATTATGAAATATTTGCCAATTAAATGCTCACATCTTAGATGCAGAGTCAATTTTCTTTTGGTGCTGTGAATGCTTTATTATCCTTAGTCCTCCTGAAGCAATGTGCTTCACAACACAAACATACATTATTTACTGTGTAGGAGGGAACTGCAGATGCTGGTTTAAACCGAAGATAGACACAAAAAACTGGAATAACTCAGCAGGACAGGCAGCATCCCCTGGAGAGAAGGAATGGGTGATGTTTCAGGTCGAGACCCTTCTTCATTTAACGCACAGTACGATAGCTCATTTGTGTTCTTCACTCCCCAGTCTGAAGAAGGGTCTCGACCCGAAACGTCACCCATTCCTTTTCTCCTGAGATGCTGCCTCACCCGCTGAGTTACTCCAGCATTTTGTGTCTACCTTTAACATATATATACAAACTGAGACACAATAATTCATGGACCACCAGTGCATTACGAGCTGCACCTATAGGCAGTGCTTCAGAGTAGTTCAGAATGTATCTCTGGAGAACAGGAATAGGTGACGTTTCAGGTTTAAAGACCCGCATGGATGAACTCCAAAGTTTGTTCACCCCTGTCAGGCGAAAAAATAAAACGGGGAACATGGATCAACCGTGGCTAATGAGGGAAATCATGGATAGTGTTAAATTGAAGGACGAGGCATAACAATTGGCAAGAGGAAGCAGCAAACCAGAGGACTGGGAGAAATTTAGAACTCAACAGAGAAGGACAAAGGAGTTAATTAAGAGGGGGAGAAAAGAGCATGAAAGAAAGCTTGCGGGGATGCATTGGTGATCATTTTCCAATGTTCTCTGACTCTGGATCAGTTTCTGTGGACTGGAGGGTAACCAATGTAACTCCACTTTGTAAGAAAGGAGGGAGAGAGAAAACAGGGAATTACAATATAGACCAGTTAGCCTTACATCGGTAGTGGGGAAGTTGCTGGAGTCAATTATTAAAGATGTTATAGCAGCGCATTTGGAAAGCAATGACAGGATCGGTCAAAGTCAGCATGGATTTATGAAGGGGAAATCATGCTTGACTAATTTCCTGGAATTATTTGTGGATGTAAGAAGTAGAATGGATAAGGGAGAGCCAGTGGATGTGGTGTATCTGGAATTTAAAAAAAACATTGACAAGGTCCCACACAAGAGATTAGTGTGCAAAATTAGAGCACATAGTATTGGGGGTAGGGTATTGACATGGATAGAGAACTGGTTGGCAGACAGGAAGCAAAGAGTAGGAATTAATGGGTCCTTTTCAGAATGGCAGGCAGTGACTAGTGGGGTGCTGCAAGGCTCGGTGCTGGGACCCCAGTTATTTACAATACAGATTAAAGATTTAGACGAGAGAACTAAATGTGACATCTCCAGGTTTGCGGATGACACAAAGCTGGGTGGCAGTGTGAGTTGCGAGGAGGATGCTATGAGGCTGCAGGGTGACTTGGATAGGTTGAGTGAGTGGGCAGATGCATGGCAGATGCCGTAAAATGTGGATAAATGAGAGGTTATCCACTTTGGTGGCAAAGACAGGAAGACAGATTATTATCGGAATGGTGTCAGATTAGGAAAATGGGAGGTGCAACGAGACCTGGGTGTGCTTGTACATCAGTCACTGAAAGTAAGCGTGCAGGTAAAACAGGCAGTGAAGAAAGCTAATGGCATGATGGCCTTCATTGCGAGAGGATTTGAGTTTAGGAGCAAGGCGGTCCCACTGCAGTTGTACAGGGCCCTGGTGAGACCGCACCTGGAGTATTGTGTACAATTTTGGTCTCCTAATTTGAGGAAGGACATTCTTGATATTGAGAGAGTGCAGCGTAGGTTCACAAGGTTAATTCCCGGGATGGCGGGACCGACATATGATGAGAGAATGGGTCGACTGGGCTTATATTCACTGGAATTTAGAAGGATGAGAGGGGTCTTATAGAAACATATACAATTATTAAAGGATTGGACAAGCTAGATGTAGGAAAAATGTTCCCGATGTTGGGGGAGTCCAGAACCAGGGGTCACAGTTTAAGATTAAGGGGTAGGCTATTTAGGAATGAGATGAGGAAAAGCAGTGGAGGCCAATTCACTGGATGTTTTCAAGAGGGAGTTAGCTTTAGCTCTTACGGCTAACGGAATCAAGGGATATGGGGAAGAGCAGGAACGGGGTACTGATTTTAGATGATCAGCAATGATCATATTGAATGGCAGTGCTGGCTCGAAGGGCCAAATGGCCTACTCTTGCACCTATTTTTCTATGTGTTTTATGAGACCCTTCTTCGGACTGGAATAGGTCTCGACCCGAAATGTCGCCTATTCCTTCTCTCCAGAGATGCTGTCTGACCCGCTGAGTTACTCCAGCTTTGTGTGTCTATCTTCGGTTTAAACCAGCATCTGCAGTTCCTTCTTACACAAGTAGTTCAGAATATTGGATACGAAGAACTGCAGATGTTGGTTTATAACAAAATGTCACAAAGCGCTGGAGTAACCAACTGAGTCAATATTCTGAACTTGAACACAAGATACTGGAGTGACTGCTGAGTTGTACTGCTGAGTTGCTCCAGCCCTTGGGCCACTTGTGTCTTGGGTCAGAATATCAGGTCTGGGTCCCTTTTACTCCGGTTTCCATCCACACTCCAACAACGTACAGGATTGCAGCTTTGGTAAAAATTGTATAATTGCCCCTTGTGCGCAGGATAGCGTTCATGTACGGGGATGATAGCTGACTAGCATGGACTGGGTGGGCTGAAGGGCCTGATTCCGTATTGCATATCTAAAGTCTAATGTCTAAATCAGAGGCTCAGGCATTCTCACTTCTGTTCACCTGTCACGATTCCGGGATATTGAAATATTGAGCCGAGATTAAATATTCAGGCACACTGACTTATTGAAATACTTCTAAACCAGCTTGCTGCTGGAGAGCAGATTGGTTCTCTGGCTCTCTTTCCCTCCAATGTTGAAAGCAGAATTGCACAGGTTTCACAAATTGAAACTTCTGACTCGACGACAAACCCCTTTGGCATTCGAATTAAGGGCCTGTCCCACAGGAATTTTTTTCGGCGACTGCAGGCATCATTGACTGATGTATCAGGTCACCGAAAAAGTTGCGGCGTGATGTGGCCGTGACGTGGCGTGACGACGTATTTCCTCAAGTGTCGCAACATTTTTTTGTCGCCGCTGGATTTTGAAATGTTCAAAATCTTTTGGCGACCCTGATACGTCAGACAATGACGCTGGCAGTCGCTGAAAATAATCGCCAAGTGGGACAGGCCCTTTAGAGTCATACAGGATGGAAACAGGCCCTTCGGCCCAACTTGCCCATGCCAGCCAAGATGCCTCATCTATGCCAGACCCACCTGTCCGCGTTCGGTCCATATCCCTCTAACACCACATTTAACCACATAGGTTTTTAATATATACTGACTTCCCGCGTTTAAAGTGACCCAATCTAAAAACAATTGAAGCGGATTGTTTCAAGTCAATTCAAGTCACGTTTGTTGTCATAGGCATGAGTGCGGTGAGGTGCAGGTACCATGGAAACCAGGGCTGTGGAGTCGATACCCAAAACACCCGACTCCGACTCCACAGCCCTGATGGAAACCTTGCTTGCAGCAACATCACACGCACAAAGACAACATATATCAAGACAAATTATTAATAAATCACGCATAAACTCTGCAAGATAGTAAAAGTCAAAGACTGCAATAAGTACAAGCATTAGTAAAAAACACAAGTCCATGGTAGTGTGGTGTGTTGTGTTCCGTTGCCCAGGTAGGATTTGGGTTTTGCAGGTCAGTTCAAAAGCCTGATCTAGTTTTAGTTTTTTCAGAGATACAGCCTGGAAACAGGCCCTTCGGCCCACCGAGTCCACACCGACCAGCAATCCCCACACACTAGCACTATCCTGCACACATGGGACAATTGACAATCTTTACCACAGCCAATTAACCTACAAACCTTCGTACGTCCTCGGCGTGTGGGGGGAAACCGGAGCTCCCGGAGAAAACGGTCACAGAAAGAATGTACAAAGGTACAAACTCGGTACAGACAGCACCCAGAGTCAGGATGGAAGCAGGGTCTGTGGCGCTGTGAGGCAGCAACTCTACCGTAGCGCTTGTGTGCCGTCCTGATGGGTGCAGGAAAGTAGCTGTTCCTGAACCTGCCGGTGTGGCACTTCAGGCCTCTGTACCTCCTGCCCGACGGTAGCAATGAGAAGTGGAAGGTAAGACCTCCCTGGTGGAATAAAACTGGGTGAAAAAAAGGTCTTACCTTCCACTACCTGCAACCTCCGGCAACCACCGTCAACTAGCATCGCAACCGGCTTCGACTAAAAAATTACCGATTTTTAAAACGGCAACCTATTTTTAGTCGCGGCCGGTTTTGAATTATTTGAAATAATCGCCGGAACATAGAAGAAGCGGAAACCACTTTCGACCATTAGGGAGACTGACAAAATCCTCCGGGAACCGCACGGAAACCTTGGGTGGGGCGCAAAGTCTCCAGAGGTTTCCGTTCAAGTTTCCTAAGCATCAAAAGCATCCTGCAGATGCTTTTGTTGCTGTGGATTGTTTCTTTCATGGCAAGTAGAAAAGCATGCTGCACGCTGATAATTTTTGTTTGATGTATTTGATTTATATAGTTGAACAGCACAGAAACAGACCCTTTGAACCAAAGATAGACACACAATACTGGGGTAACTCAGCGGGACAGGCAGCATTTCTGGATAGAAGGAATGATGTTTTGTGTCACAGACCCTTCTTCAGACTGAGAGTCAGGGGAGAGGGAGGCGCGAAGATAAGGAAGTATAAGGTGTGAAATCAAAGGGGATGTTGATCAAGGAAAATGTAGAATGGATCATTGTCAGCTCGGAGAAGGTGATAACGAATCATACAGAGATAAAATTTAATCAAGGTGAGTGTCAAACTAGTCGGAGAACTGGGAAGGGGGAGGGATGGAGAGAGAGGAAATGGAAGGGTTACTTGAAATTGGAGGTCAATGTTCATACCGCTAGGGTGTAAGCTGCCCAAGCGAAATATGAGATGCTGTTCCTCCAATTTGCTCTGGGCTTCACTCTGACAGTGGAGGAGGCCCAGGACAGAAAGGTCAGCGTGGGAATAATAATAATAATAATAGATTTTATTTATATAGCGCTTGGGATGGGGAGTTCAATAACAAGAGGATTTCAGTATAGGAGTAAAGAGGTTTTTCTGCAGTTGTATAGGGCTCTGGCAATATCACATCTGGAGTATTGTGTACAGTTTTGGTCTCCTAATTTGAGGAAGGACATCCTTGTGATTGAGGCAGTGCAGCGTAGGTTCACGAGATTGATCCCTGGGATGGCGGGACTGTCATATGAGGAAAGATTGAAAAGACTAGGCTTGTATTCACTGGAGTTTAGAAGGATGAGAGGGAATCTTATAGAAACATATAAAATTATAAAAGGACTGGACAAGCTAGATGCAGAAAAAATGTTCCCAATGTTGGGCGAGTCCAGATCCAGGGGCCACAGTCTTAGAATAAAGGGAAGGCCATTTAAGACTGAGGTGAGAAAAAACTTTTTCACCCAGAGTTGTGAATTTGTGGAATTCCCTGCCACAAAGGGCAGTGGAGGCCAAATCACTGGATGGATTTAAGAGAGAGCTAGATAGAGCTCTAGGGGCTAGTGGAATCAAGGGATATGGGGAGAAGGCAGGCACGGGTTATTGATTGGGGACGATCAGCCATGATCACAATGAATGGCGGTGCTGGTTCGAAGGGCCGAATGGCCTCCTCCTGCACCTATTTTCTATGTTTCTAAGTGTTTACCAACTGGGAGATCAGGTAGGTTCAGGCGGACTTTGGTGTATCTTTGGTGTTAACCTGCTTCTGCAATTCCTCTCTACGCCCTTTGAACTCCCAACCTCACAGTCACTCTCAAGCATTCTCCCCTCATTCACATCTTCCCCCAACACCTTCAGATTCTACCACTCTCCTACCCACTAAGGGCTGCTATCCGTGGACCATTAACCTGACAACCTCGACGTCTGTAGGATTCGAGAGAATACCTGTGTGGTTATGGAGGGAATGTGCTGGAGTCGAAGCGTTAACCTGGGTCACTGGAACTGTGAGGCAGCGTCTCTACCAGCTTATGGGGCGGCACAGTGGAACAGCGGTAGAGTTGCTGCCTCACAGCACCAGAGACCCGGGTTCGATCCTGATTAGGGCACTGTCTGTACGGAGTTTGTACATTCTCCTCGTGACCTGCGTGTGTTTTCTCCAGGTGCTTTGACACACGCTCCAAAGACATACAGGTTTGTAGCTTATTTGACTTCAGTAAAATTGTAAAGTTGTCCCTAGGGTGTAAGATAGCGCTAGTGTACAGGGTGATCACTGGACAGCGGCGACTCAGTCATAAAGTCATGTGATTGGAGCAGAATTAGGCCAATCGGCCCATCATTCCTCCTCATCTCCTTCCTATAGGAACGTCCTTTAATTCTGAGGCTATGACCTCTGGTCCTAGACTCTCCCACTAGTGGAAACATCCTCTCCACACCCACTCTACTCAAGCCTTTCACTATTTGGTAAGCTTCAATCAGGTCCCCCCTTATTCTTCTGAGCTCCAGTTAACCCACTCATTCCTGCGACCATTCTTGTAAACCTCCTCTGGACCCTCTCCAGAGCCAGCACATCCTTCCCCAGATGTGGTGCCCAAAATTGCTCACAAAATTCCAAATGTGGCCTGACCAGTGCCTGATAGAGCCTCAGCGTTACATCCGCTGTGTATCTCTAAAGTTCAAAGTCTAAAGTCTACAGCTGTGCCACTGTGCATCGCTTGCTCTGCATCGATATGCATTGGGTGACCCGAGCAAGGAATAGCCTTTGCACTTCACTGCCGATGAAACAAACCAATCTCAAATTGAATCACAGCAAGGATCTTGAAACCCCGAAGATAATGGACTTGAGATGAATGTTTAGAGTTGGATCCATTCATTAACAATTCACGATCTCTGTGCACGACAATAATTACTTAATGTTATGTTAAAAGCTACAAATTGTGATGCAATTGTAATACCATCAAAATACTTCAATCCTCCACAGAACAATAATTGATAATGAAGTGCCGCAATAAACTTCCTATTATTCTACATTGCCTCTCATTGTACCTCTCATGACCAGTGAGCTATGTGTTTGTTATCATAGTGTGGTGGTTCGGTTACATAGATACATAGAAAATAGGTGCAGGAGTAGGCCATTCGGCCCTTCAAGCCTGCACCGCCATTCAATATGATCATGGCTGATCATCCAACTCAGTATCCCGTACCTGCCTTCTCTCCATACCCCCTGATCCCTTTAGCCACAAGGGCCACATCTAACTCCCTCTTAAATATAGCCAATGAACTGGCCTCAACCACCCTCTGTGGCAGAGAGTTATTGTGCAAAACTTTGGTTCAAATCTTCTCAATGGTAACAAATTTCACTAATTAAATACATTTGCAATTAAACATGGATCTGAATCTGAATCTGAATCTGAATCTGAATCTGAGAATACATTTGACATGAAGACTGACGCAAAATGCTGGAGTAACTCAGCAGGACAGGCAGCATCTCTGGAGAGAAGGAATGGATCATGTTTCGGATCGAGACCCATCTTCACACTGAAACCACACCTGGAGTATTGAGTATTGTTTGCAGTTTTGTTCTCCAAATTTGAGGAAGGACATTCTTGCTATTGAGGGAGTGCAGCGTAGGTTCACGAGGTTAATTCCTGGGATGACAGGACTGTCATATGTTGACAGAATGGAGCGGCTGGGCTTGCATATTCTGGAATTTAGAAGGATGAGAAGGGATCTTATTGAAATATATAAGATTATTAAAGGTTTGGACACGCTAGAGGCAGGAAACATGTCCCCGATGTTGGGGGAGTCCAGAACCAGGGGCCACAGTTTATGAATAAGGGGTAAGGCAACAGAGAGTTGTGAATCTGTGGAATTCTCTGCCTCAGAAGGCAGTGGAGGCCAATTCTCTGGATGCTTTCAAGAGAGAGTTAGATAGAATTCTTAAAGATATCGGAGTCAGGGGATATGGGGAGAAGGCAGGAACGGGGTACTGATTTTGGATGATCAGCCATGATCACATTGAATGGCGGTGCTGGCTCGAAGGGCTGAATGGTCTACTCCTGCACCTATTGTCTATTGTCTATTGTCTATTGTCATTCCTTCTCTCCAGAGATGCTGCCTGTCCCGCTGAGTTACTCCAGCATTTTGTGTCTGTCTTTGGTTTAAACCAGCATCTGCAGTTCCTTCCAATGTATTGGACATGGATCACCGGTCAGGGTATTGTACAATACAGTACAGCAATGGGGCCGTCATGCTGTAGCTGAATAAGATGTTCGTGAAGCTACGTTTGGCATTTGTGTTGAGTAGGGTGCAGAATGGCCCTACTATAAGAATGTGGATATGATATGATATTTGTTGTGTTGTGTTAATGTATCTGTGGAGCTGCATTAGGAATATAATTATTCTGTTCTGAGTACAAATGATGATGAAATGTTCTTGCCTCTTGCCCCTTGCCTCTTGGCATTTAACTCTGCTTTTGTTCAAGGGTAATGAGGAATGTGCAGTTAATGCCAGGTATGTCCAGATTCTACACCTGATTACCTTTAAAAATTAAATTCAGTGACCAGAATTCTTGACAGCGTTAAACGGGTCTGATTGCTACTGAGAGCGTGCATGACAGATTGCATTACAGCAGGTGTCACTTGTGGCTCTCAAACCATCATTTCCATCTTTGACATTTAAGCTTCACGTCCTTTTGCAGAGTATTGAATAACACTCTGAGGCTGACATGCTGGTGCAATGCTGAGCAGGTGCTAGCTCAGTGCAATAAACAATTCACTTTCAGATATATATGTCTGTGTTGCATCTTTCATTTAGTTGTGACATTCCATCTCATGCTGCTACTGATCAATTACAATCCTTCAGATTTTTACTGCTTCCAGTCTTATTTTCATTTGCTGGGGTGATGGATGCATGGCCTGGAATTGTGCATAAGATTACCTGCTAAATTGGCGTTGGTATTTTTAAAGCGGAGATTCACAGATTCGTGATTCAAAGGTTATGGGGAGAAGGCAGGAGAATGGGGTTGAGAGGGAAAGATAGATCAGCCTTGACTGAATGGAGGCGTAGACTCAATGGGCGGAATGGCCTAATTCTGCTCCTTTGGCTTATGAACTTAGGAAAGCGGTTCTTTCAGGTCTATGCTTAGTTTAGTTTCGTCAATTATTGTCACGTGCACCAAGGTGTGGTGAACAGCTTTGGTTTGTTTGCTGTCCAGTCAGAGAAAACACTGGACGTGGTACAATCAAGCCTTCTACAGTGCAGAGGTAATGGAGAAAGGGTACAACGTTTAGTGTACGATCTTCCACTCTGCCTCTTCATCATGCGTCCACAATTTAGTTTAGTTTCGTTTAGTTTAGAGATACAGTGTGGATATGTATGTGGTTGTAATGTAATGTACTTCTAATAAAATACAAATTTAAAAGAGATACAGTGTGGAAACAGGCCCTTTGGCCCACGGGGTCCGCGCCGACCGATGATTCTCGCACATTAACACTACCCTACACCCACTAGCCAAGCCAATTAACCTACAAATTAACCGTCTTTGGAGTGTGGGAGGAAACCGAAGATCTCGGGGAGAACGTGCAAACTCCATACAGACAGTACCTGTAGTCGGCATTGAACCCGGGTCTCCGGTGCTGCATTCGCTGTAAGGCAGCAAATCTACCGCTGCGCCACCGTGATCGCCCTATTAAAGGGCCTCAGTAATGAAAGGTGACCTCAGTAACAGAACTATCACTGCTGCACGTCCTGCAATCCAATATTGTTACTGAAGATAGACTCAAAGAGCTGACATGAGTCATGAGTTCAAATCTTCGCAACGGTAGCAACAAACATGAGTTCGAATCTTCTCAATGGTAGCAAGGGGGAACTAATTCCACTAAATAAATAAATCTGCAATTAAACATGGATCTGAATCAGAATCTGAATCAGAATCTGAATCTCAGAATGCATTTGACGTGAAGATAGACACAAAATGCTAGAGTAACTCAGCGGGACAGGCAGCATCTCTGGAGAGAAGGAAAGAGTCTGAAGAGTCTCAACCCAAACTGTCACCCATTCCTTCTCTCCAGAGATGCCGCCTTTCCCGCTGAGTTACTCCAGCTTTTTGTGTCTATCTTCGGTTTAATCTAGCATCTGCAGTTCCTTTCTACCAATATGGTTACTGTTGTGCTTCAGAGACTGAGAGAAGGAAATGATTTAGTCCATAGTGTCCAAGCCAGCAGAATTGACAGTTGGGACTAATCCCACATTCCAATTAAGAATACATAGCCACACAATGGGAGATGGGTGCCTGGAACGTGCTGCCAAGGGTGGTGGTGGAAGCAGATATTATAGTGGCATTTAAGAGGCTTTTGGATAGGCACACGGATATGCAAGGAATGGAGGGACGGATTGTGTGCAGGCAGATAAGAGTTGGTCTAGGCATACATTTTTGTGGCATGGAGATTGGGGGGTGAAGTGCTTGTTCCTGTGCTATACTCATAAGGTCATAAGTGAAAGGAGCAGAATTAGGCCATTCAGCCCGTCAAGTCCACTGGGGTCAAGGAAAGAGCGTTCACGTCGCGGCCCTGTTTCCACCAATCTTACCACCACCACGCACAAGAAGCGACATGACAGACACCATTGTATGCAGTTGCCGAGAAGTGTGATCAGCTCTGGCTGAACAACTTCTAATCTTGTGTGTGGACTCAATAAGAAGAAGATCAAGTCTACTCCACCATTCAATCATGGCTGATCTATCTCCCCCTCCGAACCCCATTCTCCTGCCTTCTCCCCGTAACCTCTGACACCCGCACTGTTCTATAGATACAAGGAACCGCAGATGCTGGTTTATAAAAGAAGATACAGGGTGCTGGAGTACCTCAGCAGGTCAGGCAGCAACTCAGGAGAACATGGATGGGCAATATTTTGGGTCAGAACTCTTCTTCAGACTGATCATCAGTCTACTATATACTATCCCAACATTTAAGAAACAGTTAGACAGGTACATGGATAAGACAGGTTTGGAGGGATATGGACCAAATGCAGGCAGGTGGGCCTAGTGTAGCTGAGACATGTTGGCCAGTGTTGGTGAGTTGGGCCGAAGGGCCTGTTTCCACACTGTATCACTATGACTCTATGACATCTCGGCATTGCTGGCAAGAACGTCATTAATTGATGTACTCTCATTGTCCTTCCATGTTAAATATGCATAGAACATAGAACAGCGCAGAAGACACAGAGTGCTGGAGTAACCCAGCGGGTCAGGCAGCATCTCAGGAGAACATGGATAGGCAATGTTTCGGGTCAGGACCCTTCTTCAGACTGATGATCTCCTATCCATGTGCCCGCATTTGGTCCATATCCCTCCAAACCTGTCCTATCCATGTACCTGTCTAACTGTTTCTTAAATGTTGGGATCGCCCCTGCCTCAACTACCTCCTCTGGCAGCTTGTTCCATCCACCCACCACCCTTTGTGTGAAAAAATGACCCCTCAGATTCCTATTAAATCTTTTCCCCTTCACCTTAAACCTCTGTCATCTGGTCCTCGATTCACCTACTATCTGGGAAGGTTTCACGCGAAATGTCCAAAGCTCCAGTACTTCCCCCTTGTTCATTTTGACCCATTATAAATGATACAATTAACAGGAAAGTGAATAAGTAAACAATATTAGCACTGATTGGCATGGTTTAGATACATATCAATCAATGCTCTCTGTCATTTAGCTGAGCAATTGTTATCATAATATGCGATAAGCGGGCTTGAATCAATGCGAAGTGGATGATTTAGTCCACCCCCAGAGAGTTATTCTGGAGCACTCAACCTATTAGAGACCCTGCTTGTTGCAAATAACGCTGTGAAATTGTTTCTTTTACTTTATCGCTCCTTAACGCACAGATCTCTCACTCGGTGTTTCTGTGGAAACCACTTCAAGTGAACAATCGGTTCTCTGCAATCGCCTGATGGTCGCTAGTTAGTTGTCCAACTGTTATAGGAGCTGCCCTCCACAGTAAATTCCAGACTGATGTTGTGTGAATCACGAGCAACGGCAACATTTCAATAAGCCTGTTTCCAATCTCACACTGGCACCTCTGCAGAAATGCTCAGAAACCAGAAAGAAATGATGGCTCACATCGCGTGTAGGAAGGACCTGCTGGTTTAAACCGAAGATAGACACAAAATGCTGGAGAAATTCAGCGGGACAGGCAGCATCTCTGGCGAGAAGGAATGGGTGATGTTACAGGTCGAGACCCTTCTTCAGACCGAAGGAGAGTCTCGACCCGAAACGTCATCCATCCCTTCTCTCCAGAGATGCTGCCTGTTCCTCTGAGTTACTCCAGCATTTTGTATCAGATTCAGATTCAGATTCAGATTAATATTCAGTTCCATGTTTAATTGCAGATTTATTTGATTCGTGGAATTTGTTCCCCCTTGCTACCGTTGAGAAGATTTGAACCAATGTTTTGCACACAAGTCAAGTAACCGAACCACCTCACTATGATATCAAATACATAGCTCACTGCTCGTTAGAGGTACATTCGAAACGTCACCCATTCCTTCTCTCCACCAATGCTGCCTGTCCCACTGAGTTTTGTGTCTATCTATCATGGCTCACATAATTTAGAATATTAATTGGAAGATACATCATGGAGGCAGGCCCTTCAGCCCACCGAGTCTACACCGACCATTGATCACCCGTTTGCACTAGTCCTGTGTTACCCCACCAGGGGCAATTTGCAGAGGCCAATTAACTTACAAACCTGCACGTCTTTGGGGTGTGGGAGCAAACCGGAACACCCGGAGGAAACCCACGTGGTCACAGGGAGAACGTGCAAACTCCACGCAGACAGCACCCGAGGTCAGGATCGAACCCGGGTTTCTGGCGCTGGGTGGCAGCAGCTCTGCCAACTGCACCACTGTGCCGCCATATTTTGCTTAGATATCTGTCGATCGGACAAAGTGACGGTCCAGGGATTCCTATCTAATTCATGAGGGTCACAGCTTAGAAATAAGCGGTCATGGTAAAATTAAACTATCAATTTAAAGATGAAAGGAATGCCGACTATCCATTTCCCTTCATAAACACTGCCCGATCCGCTGAGATCATCCAGCACTTTGCTTTACACCATTAGCAGGTTTATACTATTGGTAGATTAACCCATGATGAGCGTTTGTCGGCACTGGGCCTGAACTCGCTGGAGTTTTGAAGAATGAGGGGGGGACCTCATTGAAACAAACAGAATGGTGAAAGGCCTGGATAGAGTGGATGTGGAGAGGATGTTTCCACTAGTGGGAGAGTCTAAAACTAGAGGCCATAGCCTCAGACTTAAAGGACATTCCTTTAGGAAGGAGATGAGGAGAAATTTCTTTAGGCAGAGGATGGCGAATCTGTGGAATTATTTGTTACAGAAGGCTGTGGAGGCCAAGTCAGTGGATATTTTTAAGGCAGAGATAGATAGATTCTTGATTAGTACGGGTGTCAGAGGTAATGGGGAGAAGGCAGGAGAATGGGATTAGGAGGGAGAGATAGATCAGTCATGATTGAATGGCGGAGTAGACTTGATGGGCCAAATGGGCTAATTCTACTATTATCACTTATAACCTTATGACCTTATGACCTTATGATTAGCATTGATGGGGAAATGGATGCTGTGGCCAATTAATTAATTAACCTTTCCTTGATCACCGTTGGTGGCTTTGTCTTTTTCATATCTTTCATTTATTTGCCACAGCATCAGAAGCCTGGATCGCCTCAGCGCAGAGGGAGAAGAAAGCGGGAAGAGACAGAGACTTTAAGACTTTTGCCTCCATCACAGTGAGGAGGTACCTGGTGAACTCACTGTGGTGGATGTTAATTTGTGTTTATTGTGTGTTTTGTCATTTATTATTATATGTATGACTGCAGGCAACGAAATTTCGTTCAGACCGAAAGGTCTGAATGACAAATAAAGGAATCTCGAATCTCGAACTACCTTTACATAACTCTAGTTTTTCCTCTCCCCTGACTCTCAGGCTGACGAAGTGTCTTGACCCAATACCTCACCTATTCCTTTTCTCCAGAGATGCCGTGTGACCCGCTGAGATCGCCCAGCACTTTGCTTTACACAAATAGCATTGATGGTGAAAAGGGCGCTGAAGCCAATTAATTAGTTCATTGAAGTTCGCTTACTTCTTAGCTAGCACTATGATGGGATTTCATTGTGGAAAATTCCTTGCGGCCCATCACGTTAGATCCAATCCCTGAGTCACTATGGCAGGGCTGGCCTTAGGAGGTGTGGGGCCCAATTTTCATAGAAATATAAATAAATAATTATAAATGAGTCACGTGTCGTGAGTAATATGACAGTCAGTCGGCTTTAAAAAAATCTTAAACTGCGCATGCGCAGGTTGTTCTCCTCTCCATAAAAATAAAAATAAAAATAAATAAAGTAACAATTCAATTTGCCCAAGGCTTCCAAATCTCCTTCTTTCTGAATTACTGAATGGGTTGGGGGTGGTAGGTGACGGCAGGTTAAGAGATGGTGGGAAAAATGGGAGCACACCGGGACAAGTTGAATCAGTTGTCATCTGGGACCAATTGGGGGGAAAGTTCCTTTCACAGCATGTGCGGAGTCTAGCCAGGGGTAAAGTTGCGGTGAGGGCAGGAGCATTGAGAAGGAGGGGGTCGGGGTTCATGCCAGTAACCCACTCACTCACCACTGCCGCGGTGCTCCGGGCGCGGAGCCACCGCATTGTGGACGGGGGGAAGCAGCTCGCGAGGCAATGAGCGGCCACCATCACCGGACAGCGGAACCGACTGCCATCTCAGCGCCTTCTGCCGGGTCGCTCACCTCTGGCAGTGCTCTCCATCTGAACAGTGAAGGGACCAGCTCAAGAGCAAAGATCATAGAGCGGAGTGGGTCAGCGGGTGATGGATAACATCACAGCGGGCGGTGGAGCTTACTCCTGTGTCAGCGCGAACAAGGGATCAATTGAGGTTACTCACACTGACATATGGAGTAAGCTCCACCGCCCGCTGTCCTGTTATCCATCGCCCGCTGACCCGCTCTTGAGCTGGATGCTGGCATGATCCCCGACCACCTCCTTCTCAATGCTCCTGCTCTCCCCGCAACTTTACCCCTGGACAGACTACCCACACGCTGTTAAAGGAACTCTCCCCCCCCCCCCAGCAGTGCTGTCCTTTTACAGCCGCTTCCCACTTTACAGCCGCTTCCCATCAGCTGCTAGCAATGATGGATAGACTTGGCTATCCCTCAGTACAGCAACATCGTTCATGATGTTCTGTACTGAGGGATAACAACGTCTATCTTTCTTGGCTAACAACCTAACCTTCGGTCTCCAAGATGTAGGTACATTTTCTAGCAATGTTACAACATTTTGAGATTTTAAAAATCAAGTCTGCAATTTATCACATCTAATAAAGCATAAAAAGAAGTTTAATTTGACACCCAATTCACTTTCATATCTTCAGTATTAAAAACGTTATGGCCATTTTCATACTCGGAAATTAGCATCTTGTTCCCTATTGCTTTTCCATTGACAACACAAAAGCTGTGATCGAGGACAGTCAAAAGCCCATAACTCTTAAAAATTAAGTGAACTGAATGAAATTTTCAGTTATTATAGATTGAAGCATTCTGAAACAAATATAAAACATCTTACTTGGATGACCTGAAATTAAAGCATATAATTAGTTAATTACCTAATTGTAGCTAATTACAAAATTGACCGTTGTGAAGGAGCGGCCGTTTCAGACATTTTCAAGCTGCTGAGGACTTTTCCACCCGATGCGGGTGGGCAGACAACATCGGGCTGCCGTTGCGGCGGCTGGCTGCAGTGGCCTCAGACTGGCCCCGACCTCGGGTGGACTAGGAGGAGGAGGAGGACTGGACATTTTAGTGCCTTCCCTCACAGTGGAGAGTGTAGATTCTACTGTGGGGGGATGTTCGTGTTTGTGTAAAATCTCTTATAGTGTGTTGTCATTTTTTCTATCTCTTTTTATTATTTGTATGGTTAGTTAACTGTAAAGCACTTTGGCTTTTGATTTAATTCAATTGGAAAATGTGCTATATAAATAAACTTATTATTATTATTATAAACACCCAGACTGCCTTGAAAATTAAAAAATGTGACATTCTCAAGATCAGAACTTTAATATTATTGTATGCTGTAAGTCCGTAACAGATAGGAAAATACATTACAATTTATAGCAATAGACCAGGTCTTTATGGAGAAGACCAGTTGCTAGCTGGTACATTGGCATATCATAATCAGGCAACCTTTCGGGTTGGATCTGAAGAAAGGTTTCGCCCCGAAACGTTGCCTATTTCCTTCGCTCCATAGATGCTGCCTCACCCGCTGAGTTTCTCCCAGCATTTTTGTCTACCGCAAAACGTCAATGATTCCGGGAATGCCGAGAGAGCTAGAGAGAGACGAGATGGGGAGCGGGAGAGAGAGAGCGCGTGAGAGAGAGAGAGAGGGAGGGAGAGAGCGAAAGACAGAGAGCCACAACGTGGGTCGGTAGGTAACTTGAATGACTAACCTGCTGCACACCAAGAAGCTCACCAAGAAGAAGCCCTCAATCATGATGGTGAGTTGTAAGAAATTCTCAATGTGTCATCAATGCATCGATCTACATTCCTCAGTAAATGTAATTGTGATTTGATCAAGTATTAATGACGCCACGTGAATTGTATTCAAAGGAATGCAGCGTCATTAATACTTGTTCAAAACACAATTACATTTACTGAGGAATGTGGATCGATGCATTGATGACACATTGTATAACAACTTGTTAACTACTGGCTGTTAACAAGTGCTACGGTAGTAGTTAACACATCATTTGTGTCTGATGGCCGTGCAGCAGTTGTTATCCATGTTCGTTTTGTAAAAAAATCCGTATGGTGAATGTTAAAAAAAAAATCATTATTTAGCAAAGCGAATTTGTATTTCTGTATGAAATACGGAAAATTAACGCGGGGCCCCCCTTAGGCGCGGGGCCCAATTGGGAGAAATTGGTCCAATCGGCTTAAGGCCGGCCCTGTACTATGGAGTAGCTCAAAGGACTTGCAGAGTGAGGGCTCATATTTTGCTTGGGCAGCTTAGAACCCAGTGGCATGAATATTGATTTCTCTAACTTCAAGTAACCCTTGCTTCCCCTCTCTCTCTCCCTCCCTTCCTCACCCTGGTTGTTGTACTAGATTCATTGTTTGTATTACTCGTTATCACCTTCAATGGACCATTGTGGGCTCCACCCTACCTAAACCATTGTTGCTGGCTTCGATCTACCTTTTTGTATATCTTTCATTAATTCGTTCATATCTCTCGGTTCGCTCTCCCCTGATTCTCAGTCTGAAGAAGGGTCTCGTCCCGAAACGCCACCTATTCCTTTTCTCCACAGATGCTGCCTGACCCGCCGAGTTACTCCTGCATTTGTGTATATCTTCTTGCACTTCAGTACAAGATGGTTTGCATGGATCTATATTCCGAATAGCTTAGTTCTAGTTTAGTTTAGTTTAGAGATACAGGGCAGGAATAGGCTCTTCGGCCCACCGGGTTCGAGCCGTCCAGCGATCCCCGCACATTAACACTATCCTACACCCACGAGGGACAATTTTTACATTTACCAAGCCAATTAACCTACAAACCTGTTCGTCTTTGGAGTGTGGGAGGAAACTGAAGATCTCGGGGAAAACCCACGCAGGTCACAGGGAGAACGTACAAACTCCGTACAGACAGGACCCGTAGTCAGGATCGAACCCGGGTCTCCGGCGCTGCAAGCGCTGTAAGGCAGCAGCTCTACCGCTGTGCCACCGTGACCGCCCTAGCTGATCTATGCTTTTCCAGGTCATATCGTTACTTATTCACCCAACCTTATCAATCACAATGCCCCAGTGATGCCAGTGCAGTCAGCAAGGCATTTATTGTCAACACATTTTTGCAATTAATTATAACACAGATCAAAGGCTGTCTTCAGTAGAACTTAATTAGATTCAGACACTCTCTTTTTATAGTGGCGTTACAGAAAAGCTGTGCTGCACTTCAATCAAGAGCTGCTGTATTTGCTATAAATAATTGAAATGTATGACGGCAGATGAACCAGCAGCAAATTTCTCCGTGTGATCTTCAAACTTCTCGAAAGATCTAAATTATTGCCTCTAACTACATCGTAAATGACGGCTTCTGTGATGCAAAACAAGAACTCTATCAAGCTGAAAACAACTGATGCTTTAAAGGAATCATTGACGTTCTTTGTCAGCATAATGTTTTCAGAACAAAACTTCATCGTGAATGAGACAGTGTCCTTTCTGGTATCTTGTTTCATTCTCATTTGATGGTTCCTTTATTATCACCTGTACCAAGGTACAGTGAACTTCATTGCAGGAAGGAACTACACTGAAGATAGACACAAAATGCTGGAGTAACTCAGCGGGACAGGCAGCATCTCTGTATAGAAGGAATGGGCGACGTTTCGTGTCGAGACCCTTCTTCAGACTGAGCATCAGGGGAGAGAGAGTCACAGAGATAAGGAAGTGTGAGAAATCGAAAGTGATGAAGATCAAGGTAAATGATCAAGAAAAGACCATCAAATTCTGGGTTTTTTTGCGTACAAATCAGTAAGATTTTTGCCATACATAAGCACAATCCCCAATTAATGACATCTTGCATGGAAACAGCCCACTGAGTCTATATGCTACAATTGCCAGGTTTTGGCACCATTTCACTGCAGCTAGTTTATAGTCTAAAGGTGGGACTAGTGTAGATGGGGCATCTTGGTCAACATAGGCAAGTTGGGCCGAAGGACCTTTTTCAATGCTGTATGACTATTCCTCATGTAGTCGAGACATTACTGACTGAGTTCCAGTAAGAGGCATGGGCCACATATTTATACTGAAATGTTTTTTGTTGTTTATTACTGGTTTGACAGAGTACCATGTTTACACATTCTGTTGTGCTGCTGCAATGTCATTTTTCCGTTTCGGGACATATGACAATAAGACATTCTTGACTCTCTTGACTCTTAATGCTTGAAGACTGATAGCCTTACAGGTAATAATAGTGTAAGCCATGCAATAATGTTTGCAACTTATCCAAGGTTATGTCGAATAAAGGAAAGCTCATTTCGGAATTTCATGACGGACAGAGTTTAATAATGGACACAGGGAGAGCAGGAGAGCTTTCACCAGCAGGAGAGTTGCTGACCAGGGCACACAGATTTAATGTGATGGTCTTAAAATGCCAGGGAAATGGTGGTGGCCAGTGCCATCTTCTTCGCTGTTGTGTGCTGGGGCAGCAGGGTAAAGGCCATGGACGTCAACAGGGTGAACAAACTCATCAGGAAGGCTGGCTCCGTCCTGGGGGCAGAGTTGGATTCATGGGAGGTGGTCTTGGAGGAGTGGGTGCTCCTCAAACTGCGGAGCATCTTGGACAATACATCTCACCCCCTCCATGACACACTGGTTAACCTGAGGAGCACCTTCAGCAACAGACTGGTTCCACCAAGATGCAGCACAGAACGCCACAGGAAATCCTTCTTCCCTGTGGCTATCAAACTGTACAACTCCTCCCATTCATGTTGTGATCCCTCATCCTGGACTTTCCATACGGTAATTTAATGTCATGTTTATGCAATATGACACATGTGCTGTGCAATAACTGGTCACTTAAATTTCATTATTATTATAATGCATATGACGCTGTCAATGCCTTGTGAAGAGCCTGCCCACTTAGACGATTTTTTAGGTGACTGCCGGCGACTGTTATAGTCGTAGCAGGTCGCCGAAAAACCTGCTACGACAATGTCTACAACAAGCTACAACAACCTACCACCTAGTCGACGTCAAGCTACAGCAAGCTACCGACAACCGGCGACCCATTAGGATGTCCACCCACGACCACACCTACGACAACCTACGTCCACCCGCGACAAGCTACGACAAGCAACGACCCTGTCGACGTCAACTGAAGACAACTGAAGACAATTCAGTCGCCGGTACCTGTCGGCGGTTGACGTTGGTAGTCGCCAATGGAATTCACCGAAGTCAGCACCCGGCGACAACCTACGACAGCATCTACATCAGCAGAAGTCAAGCTAAGCTCATTGGCGTCAAACCCACTTATGCCGACTGTCGGCAAAAATGTTTGAACATGTTGAAACTCCAGAAAGACGCTACGACTCTTTGGGTGATGGAGGAGACTACTCATGACCATAGAGGCGACACCACAGCGACCGTGTGGTGACAGCCTAGTCGCCTGTAGTCGCCTAAAAATAGCCTAAGTGGGACAGGCCCTTAACTGTTTTTTTATAACTGGTAGCAGACCAATTTCTCTCCGGGATAAATAAACTTGTATCATATCGTGTCGGAAAGGCGAGAAGAAACTCAGTAAACTGACGTGATGTGGACCATGAGTTGCTTTGAGAGGCTGGTTATGGCCCACATTGAATCCAGTCTTCTAAGCAGCCTTGATCCACTGCAGTTCGTGCTACAAGGAATAGCCCAGCCTCTTCCTGCAGCTCAAGCCATCAAGTCCTGGCAACATGCTCGTAAATCGGCTTTATACTCTTTCCAGCTTTTACAGTCTACTTCACTGACTGTAAATAGCCAAAAAAAGCTGGAGTAACCCAGCGGGACAGGTAGCATCTCTGGAGAGAAGGATTGGGTGACGTTTTGGGTTGAGAACCTTCTTCACGGACTGTAACTTGCTTTGGGCTACTCTTGAGGTTGCCAAAGAGCAAAGTAAATGCCAACGCCTTTTACTTTATCCAAAATATATATATAATTATTCCACATGTATTTTTCTTAATAAAAGAAAGAACACGATGTGTATGTTAATTCCTCACTGGTGTGCTTTATGAGAACAGTCATCATGCTTCCAAAGTACTTGGTGGACAATGACATGTTTTGCACTACCTGGGGAAATATACTTTGTGCAAGGTTCATAAGTTCATAAGTGATAGTAGCAGAATTATGCCATTCGGCCCATCAAGTCTACTCCGCCATTCAATCATGGCTGATCTATCTCTCCCTCCTAACCCAATTTTCCTGCCTTCTCCCATAACCTCTGACACTCGTACAAATCACAAATCTATCTATCTCTGCCTTAAAAATATCCACTGGCTTACCCTCCACAGCCTTCTGTGGCAAAGTATTCCACAGATTCGCCACCCTCTGACTAAATAAATTCCTCCTGATCTCCTTCCTAAAGGAAGGTTCTGAGGTTATGTCCCCTGGTCCTAGACTCTCACACTCGTGGAAACATCCTCTCCACATCCAAGCCATTCACTATTCTGTAAGTTTCAATGAGGGTACCCCTCATCCTTTTCAACTCCAGCGAGTACAGGCCCAGTGCCTTCAAATGCTCTTCATCTGTTAACCCACTCATTCCTGGGATCATTCTCGTAAGCCTCCTCTGGACCCTCTCCAGCGGCAGCACATCCTTCCTCAGATATGAGGCCCAAAACTGCTTACTATAGGTCTCTCTAGATGCACGATCTGTTTCATAGTTGTGTGTGCAAAGTAGCAGAGAAGGCTCCAGAGGCTCGAGGATTCTCATTTTCTGTCTTCTTTCTCGCCTTGACTACTGTAACTCCCTATACACTGCATCAGCCAATCATCCCCGTCCCGCCTGCAATTGGTCCAAAACGCCGCAGCGAGACTTCTTTAAAAAAAAAAAAATCATTTATTTATTTATTTTTAATTTTAATGAAAAGGAAGAAGAAAGATACAAAAAAGAAAGAAGTAAAAAAACCTGAACTAACAAAGAAGTGAAAAAAAAGATAAAGCGGAGATATATCCCATTACCCTTCCCTACGCCCGCTCACCCGACCCTAGCGTTGGTTTTGAATTTGTGTTCAACCATTCTGTTGTTGAAGAAATTCAATGAAAAGAGACCATATTTTGGAGAATTGGTCTGATTTATCAGCCAAAACAAGCCTTATTTTTTCTAAATGTAGTGTCTCGGTTATTTCTGTGATCCACATCTTCACTGTGGGAACTGTTATCTTTTTCCAGAATTTAAGTATACGTTTTTTTCGCAGTTATTAAACCATAGTCAAGGAAACGTCTTTGGAATATCGTTAACTTAGGGCAGCCCTCTGACATTCCTATGCAGCGAGACTTCTAACGGGTACCTGTAAAAGGGACCACATCCCCCCCGATACTGGCCTCTCTCCACTGGCTCCCAGTACGGTACAGAATCAACTTCAAGCTCCTCTTATATGTATAGAAAGCCCTTAACGGGCTTGCCCCCCTCTTAATCAAAAATCTTCTATCACACTATTTCGCCTCCAGGTCCCTCAGGTCAGCCGACTTGGGGCTACGGACTATCCCGCGGTCTAGGTTTAAGCTCAGGGGTGACCGCGCTTTTGCGGTTGCAGCACCTAGACTGTGGGACAGCATCCCTCTCCTCATCAGAACCGCCCCCTCCATCGACTCCTTTAAGTCGAGACTAAAAACCCATTTCTACTCCCTAGCGTTTTTGAGGCCCACTGAGGGGGCGTTTTAAACAGTTTTAAACAGTTTATGCATGTGTACCATTGTATGCAGCACATTAGTATCTGCACTGATGTAAAGCACTTTGGTCTACGTGAGTTGTTTTTAAATGTGCTATACAAATAAAATTGACTGACTCACTGACTAAAACACAACACAAAGGATTTGGTTTTCTATGAGGATGTTGCCAGAACCCAAGGGAGAGGTTCGGCAGGCTAGAACTTTATTTCTTAGAGCGTAGTTTGGTTTGGTTTAGTTTGTGGTCACGTGTACCGAGGTGTAATGAAAAGCTTTTGTTGCGTGCTATCCAGTCAGCGGAAAGACTATACATGATTACAATCAAGCCATCCACAGTGTATAGATGCATGATAAAGGCAATAATGTTTAGTGCAAGATAAAGTCCAGTAACGTCCGATTAAAGATAGTCCGAGGGTCTCCAGTGATGTCAATAGTAGCTCAGGGTCTGCTCTCTGGTTGTGGTAGGATGGTTCAGTTGCCTGATAAAAGCTAGGAAGAAACTGTCCCTGAATCTGGAGGTGTGCGTAGGACGCTAAAGGGCGATCTTATAAAGGTGCATAAAATCATGAGTGCCATAGGTAGGGCATATGCACAGTCGTTTACCAAAGGTAGGGGAAATCAAGAACTCGAGGGCATAGGTTTAGGTGAGAGGGGAGAGATTTAGAAGGAAACTGAAGGGGAACTTTTTCCACACAGAGGGTGGTGAGTATATGGTTAGAGAGGCCAGAGGAAGTGGTTGAGGCAGGTACGATAACAACATTAAAGAAACATTTGGACAGGTCAATGGAGTTTAGATTGATATAAGCCAATTGATATAGGACGGCACGGTGGCTTAGCGGTAGAGCTACTGCCTTACAGCGCCAGAGAACCAGGTTCGATCCTGACTATGGGTGCTGTCTGTACGGAGTTTGTACGTTCTCCCCTTGACCTGCGTGGGTTTCCTCCGAGAAATTCGCTTTGCTCCCGCACTCTAAAGACGTACAGGTTTGTAGGTTAATGGCTTGGTGGAAATCCAAAAATGATCCCCAGTTTGTGTAGGGTAGTGTCAATATGCGGGGATCGCTGGTTGGTGCGGACTCGGTGGGCTGAAGGGCCTGTTTCCGCGCTGTATCTCTAAACTAAACTAAACAAAGCTAAATGCAGACAAATGGGATGACCTCACATGCAGCGTCATGGCCAGCATGGACAAGTTGGGCTGAAGGGCCTGATTCAATGCTGTGTGATTTCATGCATCTACGATTTCTCTTTATTAACAAGATTCAAACATGTCCTGATGCCCAAGAGAGTCTGAAAGAGGAAAGGAAAGTTGGCCGGCCTGTTACCAAGTGGAGGATTACAGTCCTTCAATGAGGAAGCTGATTTTCAGCAAGGTTTCTGACTCTCTGTATGAGATAATGTAAGAAGATTTCCTTCGCAGTCAGTCCGTTTCTTCTCAGTTTTGTTTGCTCGGGGACGATTTGGTTTTCCGTCTCCTGTGGAGTCGACGCTCTTCTTTTTATTAACATGAAAGCACAGAACGTTAGAGATACTCACCGGGTCAGTCATCGTTGGTGCAAAGAGAAACAGAGAGGCCACACTTTGATGCTGACCTGGACCGGTCCCAATTGCGGTGTTAGGCCCGTATCCCTTGTGCCCTCTCCATTGGATGCTGCTCTGATCACCATCACTGGCCAACAGGCCTGGAGAAGCCAATCCCCAGCATCATTGGTAATAGCTGGCTCCAATGGTTGGCTACTTGTACCTTGTCAGCCTGCTCCCTATAAAACCCCCTCCCAGGGTACTTTCCCCTGCAACCGTAGGAGATGCAACACCTGTCCCTTTACCTCCCCCCTCGACTCCATCCAAGGACCCAAACAGTCTTTCCAGGTGAGGCAGAAGTTCACTTGCACCTCCTCCAACCTCATCTACTGTATCCGCTGTTCCAGGTTTTAACTTCTCTACATCGGCAAGACCAAGCGCAGGCTCGGCGATCCTTTCGCTGAACTCAGTTCGTCTTAACCTACCTGATCTCCTGGTGGCTCAGCACTTCAACTCCCCCTCCCATTCCTAATCTGACCTTTCTGTCCTGGGCCTCCTCCATTGTCAGAGTGAGGCCCAGTGCAAATTGGAGGAACAGCACCTCATATTTCGCTTGGGCAGTTTACACCCCAGCGGTATGAACATTGGCTTCTCTAACTTCAGATAGCCCTTGGGGTGGAAGATTGCAACCTTCACGTGGTCCGCCCTGTTTCGACGAATGCAATCAACCCGGCGTGCACAATCAAATAAGATCAAATAGAACAAGTTGTCCTACAACTTTAGGCTGTGCACGCCATACGCAAGAAGAAGAAGAAGAAGATAGCCCTTGCTTTCCCTTTCTCTCCATCCCCTCCCCCTTCCCAGTTCTCCCACCAGTCTTACTGTTTTTGCCTACATTATATCTTTGTCCCGCCCCCTTCCCATCTGTATGAAGGGGGGTCTGGACCTGAAACGTCACACCCATTCCTTCTCTCCAGAGATGCTGCCTCACCCGCTGAGTTACTCCAGCATTTTGTGTCTACCCTATAAAACCCAAGCATTCTAGCCAGCACAGAGTGCAGGGCCGCATTAGAGTGCAGCGACTGAGTGTCCAGGATCATCGGAGACTGCCAGCACTGCCCTTTTCAAGCCCACACCTGAGATTGCCTGGATAAAGCTGAGACTGCCAGCGCCTCCTCTTAAGGCAAGGGTGAACTGCAGGGCGAAGCCTGGCAATTGCCATGCTTCCTCCTTCGAAGACAGGACTGAGTTGCCAGGACAACCCTGGGATCGCCAGCACCACCACACATGTGCCCAAACGGTGAGGGGCAGCGACCCCATCTGATCGTGGACTTTCTTACCACTGTAACTAAAACGTATCAGGTGAGTTCACCCTACTGCGAGTGTCAATGTGGTCACTGCTGAACCCAGCATCCTCCTTGACGCCACAACCTCTGCATCTTTCCTTTCCAAAAATCTTTTTAAATGTATCTGAATCCATCACTCCCTCCGGCAGGTCATTCCAGGATATTCACCACTCTTTGTGTGGAAAACCTGCCCCTCATATCTCCATTAAATGAAGCTAGTCGTAGCTAGTCTTCAACATAGTCGAAGGAGGTAGAAGGAGGTCTTCAACTTAGTCGAAGGAGGTCTCAACATGACATTTTTTCAAACTCTCCTAAACTCTTCGAAACTCGTGAATTAGGTTACCGCAGTGGGACAGCCCCTTAAGGTTGTTGCCAGGACTAGAGGATCTGAGCTATAGGGAGAAGTTGAGTTGGCTGGGGCTCTATTCCTTGGAGCGCAGGAGGATGAGGGGTGATCTTATCGAGGTGTACAAGATCATGAGAGGAATAGATCGGGTAGATGCAGAGTCTCTTGCCCAGAGTTGGTGAATTGAGGACCAGAGGACATAGGTTCAAGGTGAAGGGGAAAAGATTTAATAGGAATCTGAGGGGTAACTTTCACACAAAGGGTGGTGGGTGTATGGAACGAGCTGCCAGAGGAGGTAGTTGAGGCTGGGATTATCCCAACATATAAAAGCAGTCAGACAGGTACATAGATAGGACAGGTTTGGAGGGATATGGACCAAATGCTGGCAGGTGGAACTAGTGTAGCTGGGACATGTTTACGGTGTGGGCAAGTTGGGCCGAAGGGCCTGTTTCTGCACTGTATTACTCTATGACTCTAAATGTTCTCGGATTGACATTTTTAATATTTTGTTTATACAAGACTTTCCGCTCCATCTCCCTGAATCCTTACCGTTCCAGAGTGAGCAGCTTGAGATATAGTCTTCAGAGAAGCTTGGCGAGTGCACGGATATATATCAAACTAATAGTTCTCCCAGCAGTAATCTCTGACCATCTATATTGGCAGCAGTGAAATGTAATAGCTTCCAGCAGGCCACTGGGAACTGTAATGGGCCTGTCCCACTTAGGCGATTTTTCAGGCGACTGCCGGTGACTGTCAAGTTGCCGGCAGTCGCCTGAAAAACCGGCAACTGGAACGGTGATTGTCAGAGTTGACACACACACACACACACACACACACACACACACACACACACACACACACACACACACACAGAGACACACAGACACACACACACACACACACACACACACACACACACACACACACACACACACACACACACACACACACACACACACACACACACACACACACATCGCTTCCTTCACCAGCCCATTATGCAGGCGGGGGACAGGACAAGCGGGGGGGAGCGAGGTTAAGTGAAATTCACCACGGTGCAAAGCCAAAGCCGATACAGACACACACCGCGATGAACAGGAAGGTTGGCGCTGTAATTAAGATGGCTAAAGCACAGTGTACGGTAAGTCCTTTAAAAGAGGGGGGGGGAGAGGGGGGAGAAGGGAGAGAGGGGAGAAAGGGGAGAAGGAGTGGAGACACTTTTAAGAAGCCAGATATACACGGCTGTGAAGCTCGGCGGACATTTAACATTACCGGTCGGTTATCCTTGGGTTCTGAAAACTACTGCTTATGTTTTTTTTTCCCCAATGAGCCAATGAAATTTACCGGTCAGCACCGGCTGCAACCTATGAGAACCTTTGACCTCCTGGCAACCCACTAGGACCTCCTGGCGACCCACCTACAGCACAAGAATTCTCGCTACTCTCCATGGCGGCTTCAGTCTAGTCGCCGCTAATTTTTCAACATGGAACGACTAGTTCCCCAGAATGCGGGAACTCCTCACGACCATGAAGGCGACTCCCCGGCAACCACCCGTGAACATGTGGCGACTGCATAGTCTCCTGCAGTCGCATAAAATGTCGCCTAAAGTGGGACAGGCCCATAAGGATACTCATTCTCAGTGGCTTTACTTTAGAGAGAGATTCCTTACTTTAGAGATAGTGCTCGGAAACAGGTCCTTCGGCCCACTCAGTCTACGCCGACCAGCGATCACCCCGTACACTAACACTCTCCACAACATCAGGGACAATTTACAATTGTACCAAAGCCAATTAACCTACAAACCTGTACGTCTTGGGAGTGTGGGAGGAAACTGGAGACCCAGGGGAAAATCCGCGCAGGGTCACGGGCAGAACGTACAATCTCCGTACAGACAGCATCTGCAGTCAGGATCAAACCCGGGTCTCTGGCGCTGTAAGGCAGCAACTCTACCGCTGCACCACCGTGCTGCTTCTTCATGTTTGTGAACTTGAATTACATGCTGTGGAATTTATTCCAGTGCCTGGTAGTAATATGGTGGTAAAGTAGTTAGATGGCCAAACTGGAACTTCAGAGTCCAGGGGTTCAAATCCCACCGTGATAGCTGTGGAATTTAAAGTCGGCTAATAAACTGGAATTTAATGGCAAATTGGCAATAATAAATGCAAAATGAGAGGATTGTGGTTAAAACCCGCCTGGTTTGGGTGGAAGGTAGTGAAGCTGAGGCTTTATAAGGCACTGGTCAGGCCACATTTGGGAGTATCGTGAGCCGTTTTTGAGCCTTCTATCTGAGGAAGGATGTGCTGGCTTTGGAGAGAGTCCAGAGGAGGTTTACAAGAATGATCTTAGGGAGTTTGGGTTAATGGAGTGTTTGAGAGCTCTGGAACCCTACTTGCTGGAGTTTAGAAGTATGAGGAGCGATCCTATTGAAACCTGCTGGATAATGAAAGGCTGGAGATAGATTGTTTGTGCAAAGGATGTTTCCACTAGTGGAGAGTCCAGAACCAGAGGGCACAGCCTTGAATAAAAGGATGTGCTGTACCTTTAGAATGGAGATGAGGAGGAATTTCTTTAGCCAGAGGGTGGCGAATCTGTGAAATTAATTGCAGTAGAAGGGCTGTGGAGGCCAAGTCATTGGAGTTTTTAAAGTGAAGTTTCATAGAAACTCACATGGTCAAGCAGCATCTCCAGAGAACACAGATAGGTGACGTTTCAGGTCAGGAATCTTCATCAGACGTCAATGTGCTTCTTCAGTTACAGAGCCATTCTTTCCATTTCCTCCGTTCAGTTTCTAGAAAAGCAAACAAAATGCAGATGCTGCAGATACTCCACCAGACTAGGTTGCTTACGTTGAGATAGAAAACTCTTTGAATCACTTCCCTCTGGTAGGTGACAAAGCCGCCACAGCCAGACATGAAAACAGCTTTTTTCCACGAGTAGTAGTTCTACTCAATAACCAAAATTCTGTAGCCTCCTTTTGCTCTGGTATTTTATTTAATTCACATGTTTAAACTATAACTAGACCAAGTTGGGCCTGTCCCCAACGCATTATTCCACCACTCACCCATAGCCCCCAACTGCACAGGGGCGGCTGAGGGGTTCCCGTTGTGATGCCAGAGATCCCAGTTGTGACGCGAGTCATGGCAACCCTCCCGCAACTGTGCCTCGCCATCGCTCTTCCTCCCTCCCCCTCTTCACCTTCCGTTCTCCTACTCCCTTCCCCCAATCCCCTCGCTCACTTCTCCCTCGTCTCCTTTCCCCTACCCTCAGTCACTCCCTACCTCCCTCCATCCCTTGCGGATGACACTAAGCTGGGGGGCAGTGTTAGCTGTGAGGAGGATGCTAGGAGACTGCAAGGTGACTTGGAAAGGCTGGGTGAGTGGGCAAATGTTTGGCAGATGCAGTATAATGTGGATAAATGTGAGGTTATCCACTTTGGTGGCAAAAACGGGAAGGCAGACTATTATCTAAATGGTGGCCGATTAGGAAATGGGGAGATGCAGCGAGACCTGGGTGTCATGGTACACCAGTCATTGAAAATAGGCATGCAGGTGCAACAGGCAGTGGAAGCGAAAAGCGAATGGTATGTTGGCTTTCATAGCAAGAGGATTTGAGTATAGGAGCAGGGAGGTTCTACTGCAGTTGTACAGGGTCTTGGTGAGACCACACCTGGAGTATTGCGTACAGTTTTGGTCTCCAAATCTGAGGAAGGACATTATAGCCATAGAGGGAGTGCAGAGAAGGTTCACCAGACTGATTCCTGGGATGTCAGGACTTTCATATGAAGAAAGACTGGATAGACTTGGCTTATACTCGCTAGAATTTAGGAGATTGAGAGGGGATCTTATAGAAATGTACAAAATTCTTATGGGGTTGGACAGGCTAGATGCAGGAAGATTGTTCCCGATGTTGGGGAAGTCCAGGACAAGGGGTCACAGCTTAAGGATAAGGGGGAAATCCTTTAAGACCGAGATGAGGAAAAACTTTTTCATACAGAGAGTGGTGAATCTCTGGAACTCTCTGCCACAGAGGGTAGTTGAGGCCAGTTCATTGGCTATATTTAAGAGGGAGTTAGATGTGGCCCTTGTGGCTAAAGGGATAAGGGGGTATGGAGAGAAGGCAGGTACGGGATACTGAGTTGGATGATCAGCCATGATCATATTGAATGGCGGTGCAGGCTCGAAGGGCCGAATGGCCTACTCCTGCACCTATTTTCTATGTATCTATGTTTCTATAACCCCTCTCCCCTCCCTACCCCCTCCTCTCCCTCTATCTCCCTACTCACTGACGATTCACCGCCCCCCCTATCCCACTCTCCTCCTCTCCCCCACTGCCCTCCTCTCCCTCTATCCCCCACTCCCTACATCCCCCACTACCCTCTCCTCTCCCTCTATCCCCCTCCTCCCCCACACTCCCTCCTCAGCACCCCCACATTCCCCTCCCCTCCCTACCCCCCTTCTCTCCCTCTATCTCCCTCCTCTCTCACTCCTCACCTTCCCCCTATCCCCCCCCCCCCCATGAAAATCGTGATTTTTCTTTAAAATAACCCAAAATACAATGTTAGCTGTTAATGGAAATGGAAGAAATTGATTAAAACGGATGCGTTTTTTAATTCGCTATTTTTTAATGTAAATGAGATTTGGGATCCCATTGTGACGTCATTGTGACGTTGAACGTTGCTGACGGGCAGGGCAAGTGGAAAAGTGGTTGAAAAGTGATTTTTGTAAAGTTTAAAATGTCAATAACTTGTAAAATATAACATCAATCTGAACAGACCTTGTTTCTTTTACATCCCAGGTCAATGATGAGTAAGGTGGGCCAAAAATTGTAGTGCTATTGTGTACCATTTTGGCAGGGTTTTAGAATATCGTGCACATGCAGGCACGCATACTTCCAAACAAACGAAAAGGATGAGAGTTTTTGTAATATACAGATGTTTTATTCTTAATGTTTGAGTGTTTTATGTTTTACTCTTAATTGTTCACTACATGTTTACTATATGTCATGTTGTTACTTGTGAGTGGAGCAGCAAGGCAAATTCCTTGTATGTGTACATACTTGCCCAATAAACATATTCATTCATTCATTCATTCATTCATTCATTCATTCATTCAAAGAGAGGTGATTGTTCGGTCGATAACATTTCATCACACATCTGGACAAGTTTATTGGACAAGTATGTACACATACAAGGAATTTGCCTTGCTGCTCCACTCACAAGTAACAACACGACATATAGTAAACAACTTTCTGCAGATGCTGCCTGACCTGCGTATTCCAATTGCACAGTAGCACGAGCAATTAGTGTTAATTAAAGAGTTATTTAATCTTGTTAAACCCACGCAGAATAGATTGCCAGAAGTTGATTTTGAATTTGTTTCTTGTGGCCAAATCGTGTCTCGGGAGCCTGCACTCACTTGCAATCAGTCAGACTACTGAATGTAATTTCCATTGAAGAGCTCCAGTTTCTTCCCGCATTATAAAGATGTACAAGGTTCAGTTACCTGATGGCAGCTGGGAAGACACTGTCCCCGAATCTTGATGTGTGTGTTAGAAACATAGAAAATAGATGCAGGAGTAGGCCATTCAGCCCTTCGAGCCAGCACTGCCAATCAATATGACCTTCTTCTTGCGTATGGCGTGCACATCCTAACGTTGTAGGACAACTTGTTCTATTTGATCTTATTTGTTTGTGCACGCCAGGTTGATTGCATTCGTCGAAACAGGGTGGACCACGTGAAGGTTGCAATCTCCCACCCCATTCAATATGATCGTGGCTGATCAGTACACAGTTCCTGCTTTCTCCACATAGCCCTATCCACGTTCTGCTGAGATGCTGCCTGACCCGTTGTGTTTTTCTAGTACTTGTTTAATTTCGAGGTACAGCGTGGATACAGGCCCTTCGGCCCACTGAATCTGTACCGACCAGCGATCCCCGCATACTAACACTATCCTACACACACTAGGGACAACTTTTACATTTTTTTCCACCAAGCCAATTAACCTACAAACCTGTACGCCTTTGGTGTGTGGGAGGAAACAGAAGATCTTGGAGAAAACCCACGCAGGTCACGGGGAGAACTCTGTACAGACAAGCAGCCGTAGTCAGCATCGAACCTGGGTCTCTGGCGCAGTAAGAAGGCAACTCTACCGCTACGCCACCGTGCCACACTTGGTTATGCTGGTGGCCTTGCCGTGGCAGCATGAAGTGTAGATGGAGTCAATCCAATGTTTGTCAAGTTAGATCAGATGTTTCTTTTGATTTACTTCTGATTACCTGTTGGTAATTCCCTGCTCATATGAATATTGAAATGTTCCTTAGAGCATATTATCAGGCGTTTGGTCACCTTGTGACACTTGACAGCGCACTGTGTTGGAATCTAATGTTAGTCGGTCCCTGTGAACAACTCTTCCACTGAAGTCTGCATGTTTAAATACATTATGAGCTCAAGACAGAGCCCCAATGTGGCAAAATAACATCATGGCAAATTCCCCCGCTTCATCTTTAGAGGTGAACTTATTTATTCCATCTTACCTTGTCTTCCTGGTTGTGGGACTTACAAAAATAAGGAAACACAAAATGCTCCAGTAACTCAATGGATCAGGTAGCATCTCAGAGGAACATGGATAGATGACGTTTCAGGTCGGGACCCTTCTTCAAACTGTCTGAACTTAGAGTCATAGAGTCACACTGCCACGGAAAGAGGCCCTTCGACCCAACGCCCACTCCGACCAACATGCACCATCTACACTAGTCCCACCTGCCTGCATTTGGCCATTTCCCTCTAAACATGTCCTATCCATGTACCGGTCCAATTGTCTCTTCAATGTTGTGTTTGTACCGGCCTCAACTACCTCCTCCAGCAGCCCGTTCTATATACACACCATTCCTATTAAATCTTCCCCCCCCTCACCTTATACCTATGTTCTCGTGTTCTCGATTTCCCCTACTCCGGGCAAGTTCTCTGGGCATTTACCTGATCTATTCCTCTCGTGGTTTAAAAAAAAAAAAAAATTAATTATTTTTATTAGAAGTACGGTAAATTACAGTAATACACAACACTTATATCTTAATACATTTTTTATACCGCTTCATTTTTTTGAGCTTTAAGAGAAAGATAGAAGTAAGAAAAGTAAAGAAAGTGCGCGAGAGTCGTGAAGTGCAAGAGAGTGTTGGGAAAAGAAAGCCCCTTAGAAAAGAAGTTAGAGAAGGAAGTAAAGTAAGAAAGTAGGCCCTAGAAAAGAAAGTAAAAGAAAGTAGGAACAATCGCAGAAAGGGGACTACCAACCAAGTCTGTTTTTGTTGTTTTACCTCCCATTACCAGGTCCTGATACCATTTCTTTATTTATTTATTTTTTAAATTACTATTGCACCTCATGCTTGTAATAGGTCCAGAAACGTAGACCACGTCTTTTGGAATTGGTCTGCTTTACCTGCTAAGAGGAATCTCATCTCTTCCAGATGTAATGTTTGAAACATATTTGATGTCCACATTTTTATTGTTGGTGTGGGCGCATTTTTCCAGAGTTTAAGTATGAGCTTTTTCCCCATTATTAGCCCGTAATTGAATAAGTTCTTCTGATACACGTTTAATTCAGGGATACCTTCCGATATTCCAAAAATGATCCATTCTGGTCTTGGTACCAGCTTTATTTTAATTAATTTTGAAAAAATATCAAATATTTCATACCAGAATTTTTGGATTTTTGTACAAAAAACAAAAGAATGCGCTATGGTAGCTTCTTGACATAGACATTTATCACAGATTGGTGAAACATTAGGAAAGATTTTATTTAATTTAGTTTTTGAATAATATAGTCTATGTAATGTTTTGAATTGGATGAGCGTATGTCGTACGTTGATCGGACATTTATGCACCTGTAGTAAATGGTTATCCCAGCTCTCTTTTGAAATTTTTATAGCTAATTCTTGTTCCCAGTCTCTTCTAATTCCATCTGTTGTGGGTATTTCTATGTTTAAAATGATATTATATAAGTACGATATTAGATTAGCTGATTCCGCCTTTGTCTTCATTGCTTCATCTAGTAAGTCGGAAGGCATATTATGATAGTCTTTTGTGTATTTTTTCAGATAATCACGAATTTGTAGATATTTAAAATATTGGTTATTTTTCAAATTATATTTCAGTTGTAGTTGTTGAAATGATAGTAATTTTCCCAATTCATACAGATCTTCGAGCGTTTTGATTCCCATTCTTTCCCATTGTATAAATGATTTGTCTATGGTTGAAGGTTTAAACGATGGGTTATTAACTATTGGTATTGAGAGAGATAGGTTTCTTAATTTTAGATTCTGTTTTATTTGTTTCCATGTTCTAATTGTGCTATATATAATTGGATTTTTATTATAATTTTTATTATTCAAATTTATTGGAGAGAGAATAATCGCTCCTATATTACTCAGGGAGCAGTCCCCTTTTTCCATTACAATCCAGTCCGCCTGCTGGGCAGAATTGTCCTCTCATGGTTTTGTACACCTCTATATGTGCACCCCTCATCCTCCTGCGCTCCAAGGAATACAATTGTAGCCATGTATACTTTTTGCTGCATGGGTAATACGCAACAAAGGGCTTTTCACTGTACCTTGGTAGCGTGTGTCTGCATGTGAGTGTGAGAGTGAGCGTGTGAGTGTGAGGAGAGAGTGTGTGAGAGTCAAGAGTGTTTTATTGTCATATGTTCCAGATAGAACAATGACATTCTTACTTGCAGCAGCAGAACAGAATATGAAAAAGCATAAGATAGACTCAAAAAGCTGGAGTAACTCAGCGGGACAGGCAGCATCTCTGGAGAGAAGGAATGGGTGACGTTTCGGGTCGAGACCGTTCTTCAGACCCGAAACATTACCCAGAGATGCTGCCTGTCCCGCTGAGCTCCTCCAGCTTTTTGTGTCTATCTTCAGTTTAAACCAGCATCTGCAGTTCCTTACTATACAGATTACATAAACATAGTACACTATACACAATATAATAATGAGGGAGGAAATAAAAGTTCAGTGTGTGTGTATGTGTGTGTATACATTCAAATATACATAACATGCTGGAGTAACTCAGCGGGACAGGCAGCATCTCTGGAGAGAAGGAATGGGTGACGTTTTGGGACAAGACCCTTCTTCAGACTGTCTGACAAAGTTAGAATGTAGTCGGAGACAGTAAGACTAGTGGGAGAACTGGGAAGGGGAAGGGGATGGAGGGAGAGGGAAAGCAAGGGCTACCTTAAGTTAGAGAAGTCAATGTTCCTACCGGTGGGGTGTAAACTATCCAAGCGAAATATGAGATGCTGTTCCTCATCCCAATTTACACACCAGCGGTATGAACATTGACTTCTCTAACTTCAGATAGCGCTTTCTTCTCTCTCCATGCGTGTGGGAGAGAGTGTGTGTGAGAAAGTGTGTGTGTGAGAGAGAGTGTGTGTGAGAGAGAGTGTGTGGGAGAGAGAGTGTGTGGGAGAGAGAGTGTGTGGGAGAGAGAGTGTGTGGGAGAGAGAGTGTGTGTGAGAGAGAGTGTGTGTGAGAAAGTGTGTGTGTGAGAGAGTGTGTGTGAGAGAGAGAGTGTGTGTGAGAGAGAGTGTGTGTGGGAGAGTGTGTGTGTGGGAGAGTGTGTGTGTGTCAGAGAGTGTGTGTGTGAGAGAGTGTGTGTGGGAGAGAGAGTGTGTGGGAGAGTGTGTGTGGGAGAGTGTGTGAGAGAGAGAGTGTGTGTGAGAGAGTGTGTGTGAGAGAGAGAGTGTGTGTGAGAGAGTGTGTGTGAGAGAGAGAGTGTGTGTGTGAGAGAGTGTGTGTGGGAGAGTGTGTGTGTGTCAGAGAGTGTGTGTGTGAGAGAGTGTGTGTGGGAGAGAGTGTGTGTGGGAGAGTGTGTGTGTGTCAGAGAGTGTGTGTGTGAGAGAGTGTGTGTGGGAGAGAGAGTGTGTGGGAGAGTGTGTGTGGGAGAGTGTGTGTGTGTCAGAGAGTGTGTGTGGGAGAGAGAGTGTGTGAGAGAGAGTGTGTGTGTGAGAGAGTGAGTGTGTGAGAGAGAGTGTGTGTGAGAGAGTGTGTGGGAGAGAGAGAGTGTGTGTCAGAGAGAGTGTGTGTCAGAGAGAGTGTGTGTGAGAGAGTGAGTGTGTGAGAGAGAGTATGTGTGTGAGAGAGTGAGTGTGTGAGAGAGAGTGTGTGTGAGAGAGTGTGTGGGAGAGAGAGAGTGTGTGTCAGAGAGAGTGTGTGTCAGAGAGAGTGTGTGTGAGAGAGTGAGTGTGTGAGAGAGAGTATGTGTGTGAGAGAGTGAGTGTGTGAGAGAGAGTGTGTGTGAGAGAGTGAGTGTGTGAGAGAGAGTGTGTGGGAGAGAGAGAGTGTGTGTCAGAGAGAGTGTGTGTGAGAGAGTGAGTGTGTGAGAGAGAGTGTGTGTGTGAGAGAGTGAGTGTGTGAGAGAGAGTGTGTGTGTGAGGGAGTGAGTGTGTGAGAGAGAGTGTGTGGGAGAGAGAGAGTGTGTGTCAGAGAGTGTGTGTGTGAGAGAGTGAGTGTGTGAGAGAGAGTGTGTGTGTGAGGGAGTGAGTGTGTGAGAGAGAGTGTGTGGGAGAGAGAGAGTGTGTGTCAGAGAGAGTGTGTGTGTGAGAGAGTGAGTGTGTGAGAGAGAGAGTGTGTGGGAGAGAGAGTGTGTGACCCTGACCTTCCTCCAGCCAACTTCCCCCCAATTCTGACCCCTTTTCTCAAAACTGTTTCAATGAAAATCAGCATAGCATTAAGGAACAGCATCGTATAGCGCGACTCTGCATATTACAGCCCCCCCTGGACTCAAAACTGAATTTAACAATTTCAGGTCACATATCTTTCAAGTTGTCTCCAGGATGTCAAAAGGTCAGGGGAGACCTGTTAGAGAAATATAAAATCATTAGAGGCGTAGATTGGGCAAACATTCGTAATGTTGACACAAGGAACTGCAGATGCTGGTTTACAAAAAAAAACAAAGTGCCGGAGTAACTTGGCAGGTCAGTCAGCATCTCTGAAGAACATGGATAGGAGATGTTTTGGGTCGGGACCCTCTTCGAGGAGAACTTCTTCAAAGTAGGCCCACCTTGAGTAGATTTTGCAGTGGAGCAGACAAAATGCCGAAACAAGGAACTGCAAATGGAGGTTTACAAGAAAAGAAAAATGCCGGAGAACGTTGGTGGGCGACGTTTTGGGTTGAAACAGGGTCCCGATATGAGACATTGCCTATCCACATTCTCCGGAGATGCCGCCTGACCCGCTGAGTTACTCCAGCACTCTGTGAAACGTCACCTATCCATGCTCTCCAGAGATGCTGCCTGACCCGCTGAGTTACTCCAGCACTCTGTGAAACGTCGCCTATCCATGTTCTCCAGAGATGCTGCCTGACCCGCTAAGTTACTCTAGCACTTTGTGCCTTAAACAGTCTTAACCTCAATTCCATGAGGGAATATTTTTAAGGTAAGGGGGGGGGGGGGAGAAAGTTTCAAGGAGGTGTGTGCAGGGCAGGTTTTTTTACACATTATGTAGTGGGTGCTTGGAACAGGCCGCCAAGAGTGCTGGTGGATGCGGATCTGATTGAGGTGTTCAGATAGGCACCTGGATATGGATGGAATGGAGAGATATAGATTGCCTGTGGGCAGAGGAGATTACTGTAACTTGGCATTGTATTTGTCATGGAGATTGTGGGCCAAGGGCTTGTTCTAGTGTTGAACTATGTTCTATTTAAGAGTCCGTACCATGTTCTATGTTCTATGTCAGAACTAGCAGGTTCTGTTGAAGGATTGGCAACTTTCATGACAATTGATTTACTCTCTGCACAGCTGCCAAATATTCCCAGCTTATTTTCTTTTATCTCAAGTTTTCAGTAGTTGCTGTGTTTGTATCTCACCGTTCCAGCATTGTTTTATACTCCCTCCTGTGTCACCCCCTATCTACATGATCTTCACTATCCTTTCACAGACAACACCATTGCCAGCTTGTGACATAAGGTCATTAGGCCTCGGAGTGGAATTAGGCCATTCGGCCCGTCAAGTCTACTCCGCCATTCAATCATGGCTGATCTATCTCTCCCTCCAAGCCCCAATTCTCCTGCCTTCTCCCCATAGTCTCTGACACCTGCACTATTCAAAGAATCTATCTATCTCTGCCTTAAAGAAATATCCATTGACTTGGCCTCCATAGCCTTCAGTGGCAAATAATTCCACAGATTCACCACCCTCCTCATCTCCTTCCTAAAAGAACATCCTTTTATTCTGAGGCCCTGATACCACCGGGTGGCGCTGTCAGCGATGGCAGCCTCGCCAACAGTCTGTCTGTCTTTTAGTCTTTCTTTGTTATTTTTTAGTTTATTTTAAAGGTTTGTGTTAATGTTCACTGGTTTGTTTTATGTGGGGGGTGGGGGACGGGGTCGGGGGAAACTTTTTTTCAATCTCTTACCTTGCCGGAGATGCGATTGTTTTCCAGATCGTATCTCCGGTCGCTCTGCGGCCTAACATCATGGAGCTGGAGGCCTCGCCCGGGACTGACTTTGAGCCCCACCGCGTGGTGTGGACTTACCATCGGAGCCGATCCTTGCCTGGGATCGCCTGCGGATTTCAACATCGAGGAGCTCGTAGTCTCGGGTAGAGATCGATGTCGGGAAGCTCCAAAAGCTGCACGACATTCGACAAGCCCTGAGCCAGGGTCAGATCACCTGGCGCGGGAAAGCTGAGATTCCCCCCGATGCAGGAGCTTGATCGCCCCGACGAGGAGGCCCGCCGCCGGCTACGGGAGTAAGATCGTCCCGTCAACGGAAGGTTAGAAGCGCCCAACCGCAAGAGAGCAATGAAGCGGATTGAACTTTTTTTCGCCTTCCATCACAGTGATCAACATGGAGGAGTCACTGTGGTGGATGTTTATGTTAAAATGTATTTTGTGTGTTCTGTTGCTTTTTATTGGTATGACTGTATGGCAAATCAAATTCCTCGCATGTTGCAAAACATACTTGGCTAATAAAGTATGATTATGATTATGATTATGATCATGATCTCTAATCGTAGACTCTCCCACAAGTGGAAACATCCTCTCCACATCCACTCTATCCAGGCCTTTCACTATTCTGTATGTTTCAATGAGGTCCCTCCTCATTCTTCCAAAGTCCAGCGAGTACAGGCCCAATGCCGACAAACGCTTATCATAGGTTAACCTACTAATTCCTGGGGTCATTTTTGTAAACCTCCTCTGGACCCTCTCCACAGCCAGCACATCCTTCCTCAGATGTGGTGCCCAAAATTGCTCACAATATTCCAAATGCAGCCTGACCAGCGCCTTATAGAGCCTCAGCATCACATCCCTGCTTTTGTATACAAGCCCTCTTGAAATGAATGCTAGCATTGAGTTTGCTGTCATTCGCTTGACTTTCTCCCGTTAGAAGCCTTCTTTTTGTTCACACTGTTTAGTTTAGTTTTGAGATAGAGCGCAGAAGCAGGCCCTTCGGCCCACCGAGTCCTGGCTGACCAGTGATTCCCGTACACTTGTTCTATCCGACACACTAGGGACAATTTGCAAGCTTTAACGAAGCCAATTAACGTACAAACCTGTACGTCATTGGAATTGAGGGAGGAAACCGGAACACCCGAAGAAAACCCACGAGGTCACAGCGAGAACGTTCAAACTCCGTACGGACACCACCCGTAGTCAGGATTGAACCCGGGTCTCTGGCGCCGTGAGGCAGCAATTCTACCGCTGCGCCCTATTCCTTGATTTTTTTCACTTCTCCTACTTCGGATGAAAAGCTATTGACTGTAAACCTGTCCAGAATATTTCCAGCATTTTCGAAATTATATGGACCAACTCAACGACTTTGTTGAAGGATTTATAAATTTTAATAAACGTTGAATTATCCGGTAATAATAATGCAACAATGGAGCAGAAGGAAGATTGCTAAGTGTCAGAAGTGTGCCTTCCACTGGCAATGTAATATAGATCTCATTAGATTCAGTTGGTAGCATGCTGAGGGTGCATTATTGATATCTTTCCGAGCAATATACCTGACTGCATTGTGAAGTATTTGCATTGCTTTATTGCAAGAACAGTTGTTGAATCTATGGCTGAAGCTGCAGCCAGGCAAAGGCAGGTACTCACGCGTGACCAGTGATCCCCACACATTAACACTATCCTACACACACTGGGGACAATTTCCGATGACACCAAGCCAATTAGCCCACAAACCTGTACGGCTTTGGAGTGTAGGAGGAAACCAGGAGATCCTGGAGAAAACCCATGCAGGTCTCGGGAAGAACGAAAAGACTCCGTACATACTGCGCCCGTAGTCAGGATGGAACCCGGGTCTCTGGCGTTGTAAAAGCCCTGTCCCACTGTACGAGTTCATTCAAGAGTTCTACCGAGTTTGCCCTGATTCGAACTCGGAGATTTACGGTAATGGCCGCTCGTAGGTACTCGGGGCTCTCGTGGACATTTTTCAACATGTTGAAAAATCTTCACGAGTCTTACCGAGCTTACCGCGTTTCCCGAGTACCTGCCGTTAGCGTTACGAGCCACTAAGAGATGTCCCGAGCTCACACGTACCCGCTATGTACATTCTACATGCTTCCACGAGTTTGATTTTTTTTTTAAACTAGGGAGAGCTCTTGAATGAACTCGTACAGTGTCAAGTCAAGTCAAGTCACATTTATTTCTCTAGCACATTTAAAAAACAACTCTCATTGGCCAAAGTGCTTTACATTTGTTATAAGAATAGCACAACAAAAACAAACTACATACATATATACATGTAGCCCTCACTCAGAGGGCGTCAGGAAAGGCTTGGGAGTATAGATAAGTCTTTAGTCTTGACTTAAAAGAGTTGATGGAGGGGGCAGTTCTGATGGGAAAGGGGATGCTGTTCCACAGTCTAGGGGCTGCAACAGCAAAGGCGCGGTCGCCCCTGAGCTTATGCCTAGACCGTGGGATGTTCAGCAACCCCAAGTCGGCCGATCTGAGGGGCCTGGAGGTGGAGTGGTGGGTGAGAAGACTTTTTATGTAGGTGGGGGCAAGCCCATTGAGGGCTTTGTAGACATGGAGGAGGATCTTGAAGTTTATACGGAACCGCACAGGGAGCCAGTGGAGAGAGGCCAGGATCGGGGTGATGTGGTCCCTTTTTCGGGTGCCCGTCAGGAGTCTCGCTGCGGCGTTTTGGACCAGTTGCAGGCGGGACAGGGAAGATGGCTGATTCCAGTGTAAAGGGAGTTGCGGTAATCTAGGCGGGAGGAGATGAATGTGTGGATGATCTTTTCCAGGTCATCAAACTGGAGGAATTGTTTTATTTTAGCTATCGTCCGAAGCTGAAAGGAGCTAGCTTTTACCACGGCATTGACTTGTTTGTCAAATTTCAGTGCTGAGTCAAATATCACGCCAAGGTTTTTAACGTGAGGTTTGAGTAATGGGGTAAGGCTTCCAAGGCTGCCTGCTATCATTTTGATTGAGTCCGAGGGGCCTAGAAGGATGACCTCAGACTTACTCTCGTTTAGTTGGGACAGGGCTTTAAGGCAGCAACTCTACCGCTACTCCACCGTGTCCCCCTTCTTGTTCAACGTCCTAGTAAATCTCTTTTGCAGTTTTTCTTTTGCTCTCACATCTCTCCTGTGATGTGACGGCCACAACTCAACACAATGCTTCAAGTGTGGCCCAATCCAGTTGCAAACTTACGTCTTAACTCGTGTACTCAATGCCTTGGCCCTATAAACTTAAACATAGCAAACGTCTCAGTTTAATTTCAGTTTAGTTTATTGTCATGTGTACTGACGGTCACCAAAGAGGGAGATAGTAGTTCACCCCTGCTCTCTGGTTGTGGTAGGATGATTCAGTTGCCTGGTAACAGCTGGGAAGAAACTGTCCCTGAATCTGGAGGTGTACGTTTTCACACTTCTATACCTTTTGCCTGATGGGAGAGGGGAGAAGAGGGAGTGGCCAGGGTGCGGCCAGTCCTTGATTATGCTGCTGGACTTGCCGAGGCAGCGTGAGGTATAAATGGAGCCAACGGAAGAGAGGTTGGTTTGTGTGATGGTCTGGGCCGCGTCCACAATTCGCTGCAATTTCCTGTGGTCTTGGATGGAGCTGTTCCCAAACTATCCAGAGATGCAACCTTTCAGAGAGACGTGGACTTGCACCGCTCTGCACATCAACCCTTTTAAGATCCCTGTAGTTCATTCTTTACGTCCCATCAGAATTTGATTTCCAGAAAGTTTGAAGCAGGTTAAGTAATAGCCTTCAAAAAGAATTAGGGCAAATATTTGAAAACGTTTAAAAAAAATAATAATTCCAGGGCTGTGGGGGACAGAGGACAGAAGTATGACTCTTTCAGGGAGCTGCCATGGGCCCGATGGGCTGAACGGTCTTCTGCTATGATGTAAGATCTATTGTCTGTTCTGGAGAGATTCCAGCAGCAACCAGAAAAGAAAACTAAGGACAATAAGTGACCCATCAAACTGAACAGGAGAGCAGAGGCCAGGAGAGGGGTTGATGGGGGAGGGTGTTTTGGGGGGTGGGGGGGGGGGGGGGGGGGGGAGGGTAACGTGGGGGGAAGGGAGAGGCAGTGTTACAAGTTCATAAGTTACAGGAGGAGAATGAGGCCATTCAGTCCATCAAGTCTACCCCACTATTATTAACTCATGGCTGATCTATCTTTCCCTCTCAACCCCATTCTCCTGCCTTCTCCCCATAACCCCTGGCACCCGTAAAAATCAAGAATCTGTCAATCTCCGCCTTAAAAATATCCATTGACTTGGGCCTCGACAGCCGTCTGTGGCGATGAATTCCACAGGTTTGTGCAGAAAGTCTGCGTTATGGTCTGCTTGGATTTGCCTGGGGAAATCAATTTGTCCGTCGGTAATCGGTGTGAAAAAGATGGAGCCATAGGATGGCACGGTGGGGCAGAGGTAGTGTTGCTGCCTTGCAGCGCCAGAGACACGGGTTCGATCCCGACCATGGGTGCTGTCTGTACGGAGTTTGTACGTTCTCCTCGTGACCGGTGCGGGTTTTCTCCGGGATCATCGGTTTCCTCCCACACTCCAAAGACGTACGGGTTTGTAGGTTAATTGGCTTGGTATAAGTGTAAATTGTCCCGAGTGTGTGTAGGATAGTGTTAGGAACGCTGGTCGCTGCGGAGTCCGTGGGCCATATCTATATCTCTAAATTTCCGCTCTATATCTCCAAACTCAAAACTAAAAACCTCTAAACATTGCTGTCAGGGACATGAAAACCATGTCAGTTATTGGCCAGCATTGGACACGAGCAGGCAGTATTTCATGTTTAGTGCAGCAATCTCACGAACATCACTGCAAGAGTCGTGAATCTTGCAGCCACATGAACCACTCGTGCTGATGAAGATAGCAGGGAGACATTTATTCGGGAAAAACAAATGAAAATGTTATAAGGGGCTAGCTAGCTTGTGCAAAACCAATCTTCAGATTTTAACTTCCTCATACCCTCGCTCAGTTGTACTTTGGAGTGGGAACAACAATATTTGAACTAGAGAACTGACAATAAATAGCAGGTCCCTAGGGTGTGCTGCAGAATAAAGCAAATAAAGAGGGCGGCATGGTGGCGCAGCGGTAGAATTACCACCTTACAGTGCTTGCAGCGCCAGAGACCCGGGTTCGATCCCGACTACGGGTGCTGTCTGTACCGAGTTTGTACGTTCTCCCCGTGACCTGCGTGGGTTTTCTCCGAGATCTTCAGTTGTCTCCCACATTCCAAAGACGTACAGGTTTGCAGGTTAATTGGCTTGGTAAAATGTTAAAATTGTCCCCAGTGTGTGTAGGATAGTGTTAATGTGCGGGGATCGCTCGTCGGGGCAGACCCGGTGGGCCGAAGGGCCTGTTTCCGCGCTGCATCTCTAAACTAAACTAATCAAGGGATGCAGTTTAAGTAAAAGTCTTCAAAAGGAATTGGGGTAAATATTTGAAAACGTGAATTAAAAAAAATTCCAAGGGCTCTGGGGATAGAGGACAGAAGTGAGACACTTTCAGGAAGCTCAGGTATGGAGATAGTAACATTAGTGGACAGGGGGCGCGATAAAGCCTCTCTCATCTTCATTAGTCAGGGTGCTGAGTACAGAATTTGGAATGTCATGTTGGAACCCGGGTCTCTGGCGTTGTAAAAGCCCTGTCCCACTGTACGAGTTCATTCAAGCGTTCTACCGAGTTTGCCTTGATTCGATCTAGGAGATTTACGGTAATGGCCGCTCATAGGTACTCGGGGCTCTCGTGGACATTTTTCAACATGTTGAAAAATCTTCACGAGTCTTCCCGAGCTTACCGCGTTTCCCGAGTACCTGCCGTTAGCGTTACGAGCCACTAAGAGACGTCCCGAGCTCACACGTACCCGCTATGTACATTCTACATGCTTCCACGAGTTTGATTTTGTTTTTAAACTAGGGAGAGCTCTTGAATGAACTCGTACAGTCAAGTCAAGTCACATTTATTTCTCTAGCACATTTAAAAAACAACTCTCGTTGGCCAAAGTGCTTTACATTTGTTATAAGAATAGCACAACAAAACAAACTACATACATATATACATATAGCCCTCACTCAGAGGACGTCAGGAAAGGCTTGGGAGTATAGATAAGTCTTTAGTCTTGACTTAAAAGAGTCGATGGAGGGGGAAGTTCTGATGGGAAAGGGGATGCTGTTCCACAGTCTAGGGGCTGCAACCGCAAAGGCGCGGTCGCCCCTGAGCTTATGCCTAGACCGTGGGACTGTCATGAATAGGGCCATACAAGACATACATGTAGCCACATTTCGAGTATAGTGTACTGTTCTGGTCGCCCTTGCTACTAGAAGGATGTCATTAAACTGGAAGGAATGCCAGACAGCGGAGCGAGGCGATCCCTTGCCGGGGATCGCCAGTGTTGGAGCTCCGTCCATCTCGGCCTGTGGACTTCGGAAGCCGCGGTCTCCGGTAAGAAGCGGCCGAATCGGGAACTCCAAGCCGCTGAGTGTTCCCATCCGTCAGTAATAATAATAATCAGTAATCAAGCAAGAATTTCATTGTCCTATCTGGGACACATGATAATAAACTCTCTTGACTTGACTAGTTAATAAATGCACCGTCTTTCCCCCAGAGTAAGGAAGTCAAAAACTAGAGGCCCTAGGCTTTAGATCAGAGGGGAAAGATTTAAAAGGGAGCTGAGGTGCAACATTTTCACATAGAGAGTGATGTGTACATGGAATGAGCTGCCAGATGAAATGGTAGAAGGAAATATAACGATGATAGACACAAAATGCTAGAGTAACTCAGCGGGACAGGCAGCATCTCTGAAGAAAAGGAATGGGTGATGTTTTGGGTCGAGACCTTTCTTCAGACAGTCTAAACTGAAGATAGACGCAAAATGCTGGAGATATGCCCCTGTCCCACTTAGGCAGTTTTTTAGGCGACCAGGCTGTCGCCACATGGTCGCCGGAGTGTTGCCTATGTGGTCGTGAGTAGTCTCCTCAGTCGTCCAAAGAATCATAGCGTCTTTCTGGTCGCCGCTGGATTTTGAAATGTTCAAACCTTTTTTGGCGACAGCCGGCAACAGTTGGTTTGACGCCAATGAGTGCAGCTTGATTTCTCGTGCTGTCGTAGGTTGTCGCCAGGATGATGTAAGGGCCTGTCCCACTTGCCGATTTTTTCGGTGACTGCCGGCATCATTGACTGGCGTATCAGGTCACCGAAAAATACGCGGCATGATGCGGCATGATATGGCTTGATGATGTATGGCGCAACTGTGACGCGGCGTGATGATGTATGACGCAGCGTGATGATGTATGATGCGGCGGTGACGTGGCGTGATGATGTATGATGCAGCCGTGATGCGGCGTGATGATGTATGATGCAGCGTGATGATGTATGATGCGGCGGTGACGTGGCGTGATGATGTATGATGCAGCGTGATGATGTATGATGCAGCCGTGACGCGGCGTGATGATGTATGACGCAGCGTGATGATGTATGATGCAGCGGTGACGTGGCGTGATGATGTATGATGCAGCCGTGACGCGGCGTGATGATGTATGATGCGGCGGTGACGTGGCGTGATGATGTATGATGCGGCGGTGACGGGCGTGATGATGTATGATGCAGCGTGATGACGTATGATGCGGCGGTGACACGGCGTGATGATGTATGATGCGGCGGTGACGTGGCGTGATGATGTATGATGCAGCCGTGACGCGGCGTGATGATGTATGATGCAGCGTGATGACGTATGATGCGGCGGTGACACGGCGTGATGATGTATGATGCGGCGGTGATGGGCGTGATGATGTATGACGCAGCGTGATGACGTATGATGCGGCGGTGACACAGCGTGATGATGTATGATGCGGCGGTGATGGGCGTGATGATGTATGACGCAGCGTGATGACGTATGATGCGGCGGTGACACAGCGTGATGATGTATGATGCGGCGGTGATGGGCGTGATGATGTATGACGCAGCGTGATGACGTATGATGCGGCGGTGACACAGCGTGATGATGTATGACGCGCGGTGTTTTTTCAAGTGTCGCCGCTGGATTTTGAAATGTTCAAAATCTTTTGGCGACCCTGATATGACGCCGGCAAATTCGCCAAGTGGGACAGGCTCTTTAGATTTTCACCAGTACTGACTTTGGTGAATTCCATTGGAGACTACCTACGTCAACCTACATCAACCGGCGATAGGTACCGGCGACTGAATTGTCTTACCTTGTCATAGGTTGTCGCCTGTGTGGTTGTAGGTTGTCGTAGGTGTGGTCATAGATGGACTTCCTAATGGGTCACCAGTTGTTAGTAGCTTGGCGTAGCTTGATGTCAACTAGGTGGTAGGTTGTAGTAGACATTCTCGTAGACATTGTCGTAGACATTGTCGTAAGGGGGTCCAGTCGCCGGTTTTTCGGCGGCAGTCGCTGAAACAATCGCCTAAGTGGGACAGGCCCATAACTCAGCGAGTCAGGCATCATCTCTGACGAAAGGGAATGGGTGATATTTTGGGTCGAGACCCTTCTTCAGACTGTCTGAAGAAGGGTCTCGACCCAAAACATCACCCATTCCTTTTCTTCAGAGATGCTGCCTGTCCCGCTGAGTTACTCCAGCATTTTGTGTCTATCTTCGGTTTAAACCAGCACCGGCAGTTCCTTCCTACAATATAATAATAAAAAGACTCTCGAGGGGGCTGGAGGGATATGGGCTAGGCATGTGGGACTGGCTTAGATAAGCAACTTGATTAGCATGGATGAGTTGGGCTGAAGGGCCTGCGTCGGTGCTGTACAGCTCCATGTTTCTATAACAGACACAGCTGTGCTGGAGTAACTCAGCAGGTCAGGCAGCTTCTCTGGAGAACATGGATACGTGACGTATTGGGTCGGAACCCAGCATTTGTATGGGATGATGGGACACTTGTTGTCCCTTATGTTTCGTTTTCCTGTCTGACAATATATATCAATGATTTGGATGAAGGGATTCAAAGTAACATTAGCAAATTTGCAGATGACACAAAGCTGGGTGGCAGTGTGAACTGTGAGGAGGATGCTATGACAATGCAGGGTGACTTGGACAGGTTGGGGGGGAGAGGGCAGATGCATGGCAGATGAAGTGTAATACGGATAAATGTGAGGTTATCCACTTTGGTAGCAAAAGCAGGAAGGCAGATTGCTATCTAAATGGCGTCAAGTTGGGAAAAGGGGAAGTACAACAGGATCTGGGAGTCCTTGTACATCAGTCTATGAAAGTAAGCATGCAGGTCCAGCAGGCAGTGAAGAAAGCGAATGGCATATTGGCCTTTATAACAAGAGGAATTGAATATAGGAGCAAAGAGGTCCTTCTGCAGTTGTACAGAGCCCTAGTGAGACCACACCTGGACTATTGTGTGCAGTTTTGGTCCCCTAATTTGAGGAATGACATTCTTGCTATTGAGGGAGTGCAGCGTAGGTTTACAAGGTTAATTCCTGGGATGGCGGGACTGTCATATGCTGAGAGAATGGAGCAGCTGGGATTGTACACTCTGGAGTTTAGAAGGATGAGAGGAGATCTCATTGAAGCATATAAGATTGTTAAGGGCTTAGACACGCTAGAGGCAGGAAACATGTTCCCGATGTTGGGGGAGACCGGAACCAGGGGCCACATTTTAAGAATAAGGAGTAAGCCATTTAGAACGGAGACGAGGAAACACTTTTTCTCACAGAGAGTGGTGAGTCTGTGGAATTCTCTGCCTCAGAGGGCGGTGGAGGCAGGTTCTCAAGCAGAAGACCATTCAGCCCATCGTGCCTACGGCAGCTCCCTGCACGGGCCTAACCTGTCCTCTTCTTGATTAGTGCGGGTCTCAGGGGTTATGGGGAGAAGGCAGGAGAATGGGGTATGGAGGGAGAGATAGATCAGCCATGATTGAATGGCGGAGAGGACTTGATGGGCTGCATGGCTTAATTCTGACCCTATCACTTATGATCTTATAATAATAATAATAATAGATTTTATTTTAAGGGCGCCTAATACCGAGGTCTCTAGGACACCTTACAATTTAAGAAACATATAAACATATAAACATATAATCAGAGTAAAACAAGTTATAAAGACATCACAAATACACAAATAAAAACAGAAATTCGATCCAAAAAAAGACAACAAAATTCAGAAAACACAACATGAAGGGAGAGCAGCGGCAGCCAAACCGCGCCAGCGTACACTCTCCCTTCCGCCCGCCATGTTGGACATAGACTAACACAGACTATGATCTCTTTCACCACATCCCTGGAATGTTATTTGTAAACCAGCGTCTACACTTCCTTGTTTCTGCAGCTGAATTAAAAGCCAGTGTTAAGGCTAGTTAATTAGACAGATCAGGAATGATGATCGAGGCTTTAATGCAGAATAATCTTATTTTGTGTGCAATTAAGGTGAGCAGTTCCTTCTGACTTTCACACACAGCTCATTGACATTTGCAGCACAGTACGCCACAGGAGATCCTTCTTCCCTGTGGCTATCAGACTGTATAACTCTTCCCCCTTATGTTGTGGGGTAGCTGACCCCTCTCCTCCCCCTCCCCCCCCTCCCCCCAGCCCCCCTCCACAAATCTTTGCACATCCCCAATGCTGGACTTTCCACTCGTCACTTTAATTTCATGTTCCATGTATCTTGTGTTTTATGACTGTTGGTAGACCAATTTCCCTCCTGGGAGAAATAAAGTTCTATCGTATCGTAATGTATCGTAACACCACTGGTAAATTGCCTGTAGCCTACTACGCCTTAGTGATTCAAGCTGTGTATTCTTCTTCTTCTTAGGCCCCCTTCAGTCATGGCTGACCATGGGTGTCTCCAGGGTGTTATTCCCTATATGGAGGACGCCTGTGCGTGACTTTGTTTAACGTGGGTAGACTGGTGCACAGACAGCCACCACACGGTCCTTGTCAGATCTGGGTCAAGATCCAGTGGCATGGCGTCCAAGACGACTGGAGACCCTTTTCTGCTGCAGCCTTCATTCGCCTTCCCAGCCAAGTAGCAAGTAATAATTTCATTGTTCTGTCCCGGTGGATATAAAAATGAAAGAGTCTTGATGTGACTCTTGATTCTATCTGTATCAGAGCATCATTGCTGTCCACCATTGTTTTGGTATTGAGTCATTGGGTGACACAGCGGGAAAACAGGCTCTTCGGCCCAACTTGCCCACCCCGACCAAGTTGTCCCACCTGCACTAGTCCCACCTGCCTACGTTTGCCCCATATCCCTCTAAACCTGTCCTATACATGGACCAGTCCAATTTATTTTTAAACATTGTGATAGTCCCTGCCTCAACTACCTCCACTGTTCCATACACCCACCAACCTCTGTTGGCAAAAATTTCCCTCAGGTTCCGATGGAATATTTCCGGTAAGTAGCAAGCCTAACAAGAACAGGAGCGATACTTTAGGATTTGGGAGATAAGATGGCCAGGTGAAAAGTGCATGTAATAATGATCATAATCATAATCATAATCATTTTTTATTAGCCAAGTATGTTTTGCAACATACGAGGAATTTGATTTGCCACACAGACATACCAATAAAAAGCAACAGAACACACAAAATACATTTTAACATAAACATCCACTACAGTGACTCCTCCACATTCCTCACTGTGAAAAACAGTTCAATCACTTCCCTTCTTTGTTCTCCCACGGTCGGGGGCCTCGAGCCTTCCGTTGACAGGACGATCTTGGCTCCCGTAGCCGAGTCAGGGCGATCAAGCTCCTGCATCAGGGGGCTCTCAGCTCCCCCGCGCCGGGCGATCTGACGCCGGGTTGGGGCTAGTCGAATCCTTCTTTGTTGTTTGGATCTTCCCGACATCGGTCTCTACCCGAGACTGCGAGCTCCTCGAAATCCGCAGGCCGCGGTTGGAGCATCGATCCCAGGCAAGGGATCGCAGGCTCCGATGATAAGTCCACGCCCCGCGGTGGGGCTCAAAGTCAGTCCCAAACAAGGCAGCCAGCTCCATGATGTTAGGAGGCAGAGCGACCGGGGATACGATCCAGAAAACAATTGCATCTCTGGCAAGGTAAGAGAATGAAAAAACGTTTCCCCCCACCCCCACCCCCCCCACATAAAACAAACCAGAGAACATTAACACAAACTTTTAAAACACACAAAAAATAACAAAAAAAACGAAAAGACAGATTGTTGGCGAGGCTGCCATCGTGCGGCACCCCCCTATATATAATAATAGTTAATACAAGTATATAATAAATAGTTAATAGTTACAAGTTAACAATAATTAATAACTGACAATAATTAATGATTAACTATTAGTTAATAGTTAATAAATGAATCATAAATAATAGTTAGATTTAGCATAGTTATGGAAATGAATAAAAATACAACATTAGCACAGATTTTAAATTATTTGAGCCCAGTTTTACTCGACTGTGAACTGACTTAGGAAAATCGGACAAGAATCAACTCACTGAAGGTAAATCATTATCAGATTGACGAGAAAACATGCTCCCTTGAAGAAAAAGGTTGGAGCTGTCAAATCTAGAGCCGTTGGATTAGAAGACAGGCCAAAAAAAGGGAGCTTCTGACAGACAACAAGAGCTTAATACAACAGAAAGTCGAGAAGGGTGCAGAAAAAATAGGCATGGATTTAAAAGGAAAATTGGAATCGCAAAGAGATGGGACGGAAAAATATCTGCAACAAAGAAAACACAGGAATATTTTATCAGCTCATAAAAAGCATGAGTATAACTGGAAGTGTCGGGCTATTTAGTGGCGTAAATTAGTTTAGTTTAGTTTAGAGATACAGCACAGAAATAGGCCCTTCAGCCCACACCGACCAAGGATCCCCATACACTATCCTACACACTGGGGACAATTCACAGAAGCCAAATTAACCTTCAAAACTGTACGTCTTTGGAGTGTGGAGGAAACCGGAGCATCCTGGGATATCGCCCACGGTCATGGGGAGAACATACAAATTCCGTACAGACAGCACCCGCGGTCAGGATCGAGCCCGGGTCCCTTGCGCTGTAGGGCAGCAACTCTACCGCTGCACCACCATGTTGCCCTAATGATAACCTATGTGTGAAGTTGAAGATTGTGTTGGGTTATTAATGAATACGTTTTCTTCTCAAAAGAGAGGTTGATTCTGTAGTTTAGGCAAATGAACATGAACCATTGGATGGGATAAAAATAGCAAGAGGATGTTTTAAGGGATTTAGCATCTCTGAGCATAAATTGCCAGTTTAGATGAAATATAACCCAGGCTACTTATAGAAGCTGGTGAGGTGGGTACTCTAACGACCATTTGTCAATGCTCCCTGGCTGTTGCAACATTACCAAAGAATTCGATGAAATGCTAACTTATTATTTAATAAGTTCAGGATAAAATGTGTAATTAGATGCCAATTAAATTAACTTCTTCTTCTTGCGTATGGCGTGCACAGCCTAAAGTTGCAGGTCAACTTGTTCTATTTGATCTTGTTTGTGCACGTCGGGTTGATTACTTTAGTCGAAACAGGGTGGACCACGTGAAGGTTGCAATCTTCCACCCTATTAAATTAATTGCAATGATGAGACAAATGTTGGAATTAATACTAAGGAGCATTAAAAACCATTTGGAAAATTAATGCTCAAGGACTGTTCGTTTGAACTTTTTAAGGTAAGAGGCAGCACGGTGGCGCAGTGGTAGAGTTGCTGCCTAAAGGGCCTGTCCCACGAGCATGCGACTGCATGCGGCAAGCGCGACCAAACCGGAAGCGGGGGCCACGCGGAGGTCGAGTGATCCCTTACGAGTTGACGTGAAGTTCGAGCGAAGTCCGCGGGAAGTTCGCGCGTGACGTACGGCGTCAAGACGCTGCGTACGGCATAGAAACGCTGCGTACGGCGTCGAGGCGGTGCGTACGGCCTCAATGCGGCTGCGGGCTGGCAGGCCGTTGCCCCGCGGAATTTTTAAACAGTGTCAGTTTTTCGGAGCCCTGCGCGATGTCGGGACCAGCTCCGCACAACTCCATACGGCTCCGGCGATCGAAGTGGGACCGGCCCCGCGAGGCCGTACGGCTCAAGCGACCAAGTTAGGTCGCGCTTGCCGCATGCAGCCGCATGCTCGTGGGACAGGCCCTTTACAGTGGCAGAGACCCTGGATCAATCCTGACTACGGGTGCTGTATGTACAGAGTTTATACATTCTCCCTGTGACCGCCTGGGTTTTCTCCAGATGTTCCGGTTTCAGCCCACAATACAAAAGCATTCAGATTTGTAGGTTAATTGGTTTCGATAAAGATTATAAATTGTTCTTATTGGGTAGGATAGTGTTAGTGTATGGGGATCGCTTCTTCTTATCGAGTCCACATATAAGATTAGAAGTTGTTCAGCCAGAGCTGAACACACTTCTCGGCATCTGCACACGATAGTGCCTGTCTTGCGTTTCTCGTGCGTGGTGGTGGAAAGATCGGTGAAAACAGGGCCGCGACGTGAATGCTCTTTCCTTGACCCCATGGGGATCGCTGGTCGGCATGGACTTGGTGGGCCAAAGGGCCTGTTTCCACGTTGCATCTCTAAACCTGGTCCAACTAATTTGAATTTTCAGAGGAGGTGATAAGGATGGCCAAATAGTGCAATGTGGTTGGCATGGCCTATGTTGTTATTGGTGACGTTTCTGACAAGATCGCATGCGGAAATCTGGTGGGAAAAAAAATTAAACACCGACAGAATCCGAGGAAAGGTGAAAAGTTAGGTCCAAAATTGACACCATACAGGGAATAATAATTGACACAAGTTTTTTTGCATTGGAGAGGCTTTTACCGGTGGGGTTCCACAGAGCTCAGTACCAAGTTTCATGAGCTTCGCCATACATATTAATGAATTTTGAATAATGTAGGCTTGATAAAGAAGTTTGAAGCTGAAACATATTTTGCCAACGTCAATCAAAGCAAACGTAACGTGGAGAAGTGTAAAGGGAATGTGTTTGGGGAGGTGGAACAGGCAAGAAAACATACAATAGGAGGATTGACACAAAATGAAACACCACTGAAGGGAGGTGCCCACTTGCTAACCACAATGAAACACTCACATCTACACAACTGTTTTTATGTGTTTGTTAACAAGTAGATAGTATATTATTGAATATGGAGTTAGTTATTATCCAGCATAGGTGTGTGTGTGTGTATAGGTAGTTTAGAAACTGCTTTGGCTTTGGGCTTAGTTTTCTTGGTTGAGTGCTTATCATAGAGTCATAGAGTGATACAGTGGGGAAACAGGCCCTTCAGCCCAACTCGCCCACACCAACCAACAATGTCCCAGCTACCCTAGTCACAACTTGCCTGCGCTTGGTCCATATCCCTCCAAACCTGTCCTATCCATGTACCTGTCCAACTGTTTCTTAAATGATGGTATAGTCCCAGCCTCAACTACCTCCTCTGGCAGCTTGTTCCACACACCCACCACCTTCTGTGTGAAAACGTTACCTCTCTGATTCCTATTAAATCTTTTCCCCTTCACCTTGTACCTAAGTCCTCTGGTCCTCGATTCCCCTACTCTGGGTAAAAGACTGTGTGCATCTACCCGATCTATTCCTCTCCCGATTTTGTGTACACTGTATTATCCTGGTGTTATAGCACAAGTACTTTGTGTTGAAATAGTAAATTAGTAACGATCATTGATATTCTTGAAGAGATAACTGTAAGAGATAACTAAGAGATATTAATGAAGAGATAACTATAGGCCAGGGTACGAAGGTTCACTCAAAGTGCGGCCATGGTGGCGCAGCGGTAGAGTTGCTGCCTTACTGCGCTTGCAGCGCTGGAGACCCGGGTTCGATCCCGACTCCGGGTGCTGTCTGTATGGAATTTGTACGTTTTCCCTGTGACTGCGTGGGTTTTCTCCGAGATCTTCGGTTTCCTCCCACACTCCAAAGATGTACAGGTATGTAGGTTAATTGGCTTGGTGTATGTGTAAATTGTCCCCAGTGTGCGCGAGGATCGCTGGTCGGTGCGGGCTCGGTGGGTCGAAGGGCCTGTTTCCGCCCTGTATCTCTAAACTAAACTAAAATAAGATCAAAAGTGATAGGAGCAGATTAGGCCATTCGTCCCATCAAGTCTACTCTGCCATTCTATCATGGCTGATCTATCTCTCCCTCCTAACCCCATTCTCCTGCCTTCTCCCCATAACCTCTGACACCCATAGTAATCAAACTCTATCTATCTCTGCCTTAAATATATCCACTGACTTGGCCTCCACAGCCTTCAGTGGCAAAGAATTACACAGATTCACCACCCTCTGACTAAAGAAATTCCTCCTCATCTCATTCCTAAAACGTCCTTTAATTCTGAGGCTATGACCTCTAGTCCAAAAAAATATCCTCTCCCCATCCACTCTATCCAAGCCTTTCACTATTCTGTACGTTTCAAAGAGGTCCCCCCTCATTCTTCTAAACTCCAGTGAATATAAGCCTGGTGCCGTCAAACGCTCATCATATGTTAACCCACTCATTCCTGGGATCATACTTGTAAACTCCTCTGGACCCTCTCCAGAGCCAGCACATCCTTCCTCAGAAATGTTGCCCAAAATTGCTCACAATATTCCAAATGCGGCCTTACCAACACCGTATAGAGCCTCAGCATCACATCCCTGTTTTTGTATACAAGCCCTCTACAATTAAATACTCGCATTGCATTTGCTTTCTTTACTACTGATTCAACTTGCAGATTAACTTTTTGGGAATCCTGCATCAGCACTCCCAAGTCCCTTTGCACCTCCAATTTCTGGATTCGCTCCCCATTTAGAAAATAATCTGCGCCTTTATTCCAAAATGCATGAGTCCACACTTTGCTACACTATACTCCATCTGCCACTTCTCTGCCCACTCTCCCGACCTGTCCAAGTCCTTCTGCAGAGTCCTTGCTTTCTCTGCACCACCTGCACATCATGTGTCCTATCAAGCCAGATACAAGTCTGTAGAAGGGTCTCGACTCAAAACGTTATCTATTCATTTTCTCCAGACATGCGGCCTGACTCACTGAGTTACTCCAGCTTTTTGTGTCTATCTTCAGATACAACAGGTAGTGCATAGAGAAAAATACCAGAGTGCAGAATATAGTGTTACAGAATTATAGTGTTACAGTTACAGAGAAAGTGTAGATAATGAAAATTGAAGTGTTACAATGAGGTAGGATGGAAGATCAAAACTACACCTTTAGCTTATGAGAAGACCATTCAGTAGTCTGATAACAGCAGGGAAGAACCTGTTCCTGAATCTGCTGGTCTGTGCTATCAAGCTTTTGTATCTCCTGCCTGAAGGATAAGGGGAGAAGAGGGAATGACTGGGGTGTAAATGGTCCTTCATTATATTGTATGGTGTGCCAAGGCAGCGTGTAGATGGTGTTGATGGGAGAGGGCAGAGGCTGATTTACATGATGGATAGGGCTGCGTCCGCAGCTCTCTGTCATTTCTTGCAGATTTTGGTAGAGATGTCGCCAAGCCAAGCTGGGACATTTTCTCTGCTGTCGGTAAGAGGCATTGGAGATACACCGAACTTCCTTCGTCTTCTTAGGAAGTAGAAGCATTGCTGTGTTTTCTTTGGGTGTAGCTTCCAATGTAGTTGGTCCAGGACAAATTATTAGTAATATTAACGCGGAGGAACCTGTCTCCTCTTCAGCACCCTTTCTGATGACTGGACCGTGTTCACCACCTTGTTTTCTTCAGTCAAATTCCTTTTACAAGTTGGACTCTGGGTGGCGCCAGCAATGGCTGCCTCGTCAACAGTCTGTCTCGTTCCCTTTCTTCTTTGTTGTTTTTTAGTATGTGTTAAATGTATGTTTTTAGTGTTCTTTAACTTGTTTTATGTGGGGGTTGGGGGGGGGGTGGGGTTTGGGGGAAACAGGAGCTTCGACCGCCCCGACGCAGGAGCTTTGATTGCCCCGACTGCAGATGGTTCGACTGCCCCGACCGCGGGAGAAAAATGAGGGAAAAAGATTAGACTTTATTGCCTTCCATCACAGTGAGGAACGTGGGGAATCCACTGTGGTGGATGTTTATGTTAACTTTTATGTAGCTGTGTGTCTTGTTGCTTTTTTTAGTATGGCTCTATGGTAATACGAATACATGGTGTCAAGTCCCCCTCATTGTCAGCAAGATGAAGGAGCTAGTTAATGTCTGGAATCAAGGGGCTTTTAATTGTCATGTGCACTGGTGATAGAAGCAGAATTAGTCCATTCGGCCCATCAAGTCTAAACCACCATTCAATCATGGCTGATCAATCTTTCCACCTCAACCCCATTCTCCTGCCTTCTCCCCATAACCCCTGACACCCGTACTAATCAAGAATCTATCTATCCCTGCCTTAGAAATACCCACTGACTTGGCCTCCACAGCCTTCTGCGGCAAAAAAATCCACAGATTCACCACCCTCTGAGTAAAGAAATTCCTTCTCATCTCCTTCCAAAAGGAACGTCCTTATATTCTGAGCCTAAACTCTCCCACGAGTGGAAACATCCTCTCCACATTCACTCTATCCAGGCCTTTCACTATTCGGTAACTTTCAATGATGTGCCCCCTGATCTACACATCTGACAGTGGGAGCATACGACTCCACTGACCGACATTACTGCCCCTTTAGTCAACTAGCGGACTGAGGACAAGAGGATACATCTTACCTTGCCCTTACTTTGTTGCTGCTTGCCCACTTCACCGAAGCTTGACATTCATCAAAACCTACACTTTAACCTCCCAGCAGCTCATCCACCTCAAAGAGGCCCTTCTCTAAACAAGTTTTATATTTTAAAATGATAATCCCTGATTTTGACCCCAACTGCTAGGGGTAAGTAGATCTTTAGACTTTAGACTTGAGAGTAAAGGGCCTGTCCCACTTTCACGACCTCTGCCGAGTTTGCCCTTGAGTCATACTCACAGCATGGTCGTCACGAGGCCGTAGGAGGTCGTAGGTAGGTCATAGGTAGGTCATGATGCTAGTCGTAGGTACTCGTGGCATCGATTAGGTCGGGGCTTTTATCTAGCCCGATGAAAAATGTCCACGAGTAAAAAAAGGTTGTGAATTAGGTCGTGAAAGAGGGACAGGCCCTTTACACCGTGGAGACAGGCCCTTTGGTGACCCAATGAGTCCGCACGGACAAACGGCCACCTTGTACACTAGCACTATCCTGCACACAAGGGACAATTACAGAAGCCAAATAACCTACAAAGCTGTACTTCTTCAAAGTGTGGGAGGAAACTGATGCACCCGGTGAAAAGAGTGTCGGAAGGAACTGCAGATGCTGGTTTAAGCCGAAGATAGACACAAAATGCTGGAGTAACTCAGCGGGACAGGCAGCATCACTGGAGAGAAGGAATGGGTGACGTTTTGGGACGAGACGTTTCTTCAGACCCGAAACGTTACCCATTCCTTCTCTCCAGAGTGCTGCCTGTCCCGCTGAGTTATTCCAGCATTTTGTGTCTAGCACCCAGAGAAAACCCACCCAGGTCACGGGGAGAACGTACAAACATCTTACAGACAGCACCCGTAGTCAGGATCGAACCTGGGTTCCCCCCCAGTAAGGCAGAAAATCTGCCGCTGCGCAACCGTGCCGCCCTCTGTTCTAGTTAACCTATATGCATGGCACATAATCTTCCTCAAACCAATTAAGTCTCCCCCGAGCAATCCCAGTCTCTCTAATTTATCCTCGTAGCTGAAATGTTGCAGTGCTGAGTACATGTTGGTAAATTGCCTCAGTGCTATGATTATAGTCTCACGCGGGCTGTGCTCAGTTCTACTCTAACCTCCCTGATCTTATATTCCACGCGGAAAGGAAAACATTCTGTGTGCGTTTTTAACAGCTTTCGCCCTCTGATCTATCTGCTACCTGTACAGATCTCTCAGCATACCCTCCAAAGTCCATTTGTCCCTCCAACGTTACTCAATCCCCTCCTATTGTGTCGGGAGGATGCTGTTTAATACTGACGATAGACACAAAATGTGGGAGTAACTCAGCGGGTCAGGCAGCATCTCTAGAGGAAAGGATTAGGTGACATTTTCTCTCCCACTCCCCCTCCCTTCTATCTTTCAGTCTGAAGAAGTGTTCCGACCTGAAACGTCACTGATTCCTTTTCTCCAGAGATGCAGCCTGACCCGCTGAGTTACTCCAGCACTTTGTGTCTAATATTTGGTCGTTACAATTCCATAAACTGAATCCCCATCTGCCCTTTCAGATCAATAATGCAGAGAATGGTGTCAGAGGTTAGAGGGAGAAGGCAGGAGAATGGGGTGAAGGGGCTGTCCCACTTGGGTGACCTAATCCGCGAGTTCTGGCGAGTTTGCCGTCGGCTCATACTCGCAGCATGGTCGACACGAGGTCGTAGGAGGTCTTCGTAACTCTCCTTCATGCTCGAGAGTGGTCTCCGCGTACTCGAGGCCTCAGCAAGGTTGCGGCGGTTTTTTCAATATGTTAAAAAATGCTCGCGAGTAAAAAAAGGTCGCCATGGAAAAAATTGATACTTTTTTTACTCGTACGTTTAGTCGTAGTAGGTCATAGTAGGTCGCCATGTTAGTCGTGGGTAATCAAGGGTAGTCGAAGGTAGTCGAAGGTAGTCTTCATCATAGTCGAAGGGAGGTCGAAGGGAGGTCGAAGGAGATCGAACGAGATCGAAGGAGGTCGTCTTCACTCTCCACTATTCGGTGTCCAATTTTCCCGAAGTTAGTCGAAGCTAGTCGTAGCTAGTTGAAGCTAGTCTTTAACATAGTCGAAGGAGGTCGAAGGAGGTCTTCAACATAGTGGAAGGAGGTCTTCAACATGTCATTTTTTCAAACTCTTTTAGACTCGCCAATTAGGTTGCCCAAGTGCGACAGCCCCTTGGAGGGAGAAATGGATCAGCCATGATTGAATGGCCTAATTCTCCTCCTAGAGCTTATGACCTATGACCTTAATTTGTTTCATATTATTGGAAACATGCAGTGAAATGCCTGGAAGCTGTTTTTTTGGTGCTTGGGACTAAAGTTGATTTTTGGAACAAATTGTAAATGGAAAAAAAAAAGACCATCCAACTGATGATTAAGAATCCTGTTTATCTAACCTGCAGACTAATCGTCTAAATATACCCTGACCTTGTGCAATACTTACAAGGCAGATGACAGACAAAGTTTAGGACACTCTTTGATTTATGTGGGTAATGAAGTGGCATAGTGTCATATAGCACGGAAACAGGCCCTTCAGCCCATCTCATCCATACTGACCAAGATGCCCCATCTAAGCTAGTCAAATTTGCATGAGTTTGGCCCCTAACCCTCTAAACATTTCCTGTCCACATACATTTCCATTTATTTATTAAATGCTCTTAAAATGCTATTACCTGCCTCAGCTACCTCCTCTGGCAGCTTGTGCCATACACCCACCACCCTCTGAGCGAAGAAAAAGACTCCTCAGGTTCCTATTAAATCTTGCTCCTCTCACCTATAAACAGATGTCCTCTTGCTTTTTATACCACTACCCTGGGTAAAATATTCTGCTCATTCACACCATCTATTGCCCCTTGTGATCTTAAACCCCTTGATAAGATCAGCCCTTAGCCTCCTGTGCTGCAAGGAATAAAGTCCTAGTATGCCCAACCTCTCCCTATATTTCAGCCCCCAAGTCCTGGCAATATCCTTGTAGCTCCAACTTTCCAGTTTCATGGGATTATGTATTGATCTGCCATTATTTTTCCAGATAAACCACTCCCATCTGACTCCAGATTCTGAGGATCAAATAAAAAAATTCATAACATGTGCAAATTGATTTCTCAGAAGCTTTACATCTTGGTCGATGAAGACTTTTTGTACAAATAATATCATAATCATTTTAAACCAGATGTCCTGGAACCAGCTGGGCACAAACGGCACTGATTTGAATTTAGAGAAATAGAGAGAAAGAGAGAGAGAGAGAGAGAAAGAGAGAGAATGAGAGAGAATGAAAGAGAAAGAGAGAGAGAGAGAGAGAAAAAAAGTAAAAGAGAGAGAAAGAGAAAGAGAGAGATAGAGAGAGAGAGATAGAGGGAGAAAAAGAGAAAGAGAGAAAGAGAAAGAGAGAGAAAAAGAGACAATGAGAGAGAAAGAGAGAAAGAGAAAGAGAGATAAAGAGAAAGAGATAGAAAGAGAGATAGAAAGAGAGAGGGAAATTAAGGGAGGGAGGAAGGAAGTGAGTTTAGCGAGAGTAAATAAAAGAGAGGTGTAGAAAAAGGGGAAAGAATAAAGATCAGGTAAAGGACAGGGGGATGGGGGAACAAGTGTGGACATAAGGTTTAAGAGTGTGAGGAAGATGAAGAACAAGAAAGATGAGGATAGATACCGTAAAGGAGAGAAATATTTCCGGCCACACCACAGCTTTGTCTGAAAGCATTTCAGACTGCCAAGTGTGCTTTGGTCTGCTTTGGAGAGCAGTTACTACTGGGGTAGATGAACCTAATGCCTTCTGAGGCTCCATCATATGTACCTGCTTTGTTGCTTTAAGCCATGCCATTACTCCTTTCCAGTTTATCCATTAATAAAATATTGCTTACAAACTGTGAAAGAAAGATCACTGCCAGCACCCTTCTGGAATGAGTAATAACTATTTACATTTGGGGCGACATCTTCGTCTACAATTTACTCTGGCTGAAAGGGATTTGTGATTAATTTTGGATGGAAGCTATGTTTAAATGTCCTCAACATGGTGCAGGATATTAAATAAATATGACGGAATTACAGTGAATTTCGCTGCCATGTGGCATGAAAAATCACTGACTAATGTTAAAAAGAAACTACAGAATATTAAATGAATGAATGTTATCGTAATTGGTATTTTTAAATGCAATTTATTATAATTGTAATCTTGTTCCTATTGTAATGACCTAATTTAAGACAGAGTGCTGGAGTAACTCAGCGGGTCAGGCAGCATCTCTGGAGAACATGGATAGGTGACGTTTCACAGAGTGCTGGAGTAACTCAGTGGGTCAGGCAGCATCTCTGGAGAGAAGGAATGGATGACGTTTTGGGTAGGGACCCGTCTTCAGATTAATTATGGGGGGATAGGGAGAGGAAAATTGGAAGAGAGGAGATGTGGGACAAAGTAATAGGTGGAGTGTTATGGGCCTGTCCCACAAGCGATTTTTTAGGCGACTGCCCGCGACTAGGACAATGGAATTCACCGAAGTCAGCACCTGCGACAACCTACGTCACCTGGCGACAACCTATGTTACCTGGCGACCACCTACGACAGCCCAAATTGTCGCCACTGGCCTGGAAAAAAATTTCAACATGTTGAATATTTTTCAGCAGTCGGCTAAAAAATCACCTAAGTAGGACAGGTCCATAAGGAGGAACAGCAGAGGCTGATTTACACGAAAGAGGTGGGCACAAAATGCTGGAGTAACTCAACGGGTCAGGCAGCATCTCTGGAGAAAAGGAATTGGTGACGTTTTGGTCGAGACCTTTCTTCGGCAGACTAGGGCAGACGCCTTGCTGAGGGCCACTGAGTAGCCTCAGGCCGGAGGTGGAGCCTCGCGGTCTGACGAAGCTCACGGCCAATGGCCCCTGGGTCTGCGGAGCCCGCGGCAGGGGCCTGGGTCGGCTCCACAGAGGTGTCCGGCAAGGACCCGGCGGCATTGGTGGGCAGGTCAGCGCGGCGGTCAATGATGGCGGTGGACGAGGACGGACCACGTGGAAGTGAGGAAGCCGCTGCCGAGAGATGGAACAAAGGAGGACCCGGCGTGGGGGGATCACCGTGAGGGTGGGAGAAGAACATTGGACAATGGATGTCCCGGAGTGGGGGACCGCCGTTAGAGGGGGGGGGGCAGAACTAACAGGGACCTGGCGTGGGGCTACTTTGTGTCTTTGTTACACTGTAATTGCCCTTTGTGTGGCGATTATTTGCATACCTTGGGTATACAAGCAAACAATTTCACTGTGACTTGTATTTATTCATAAAGTATTCATTCATTCATTCATTCATTCATTCATTCATTCATTCATTCAGACCAGTCTGATGAAGGGTCCCACCCCCAAACATCACCTGTTCTCCAGGGTTGCTGCCTCACCCGCTGAGTTTCTCCAACGTATTGTGTCCACAAGTAATAGGTGGATACAACTGAGGTGGGGGGGAGGGGGGCGGGTGTTGATAGGCAGATGTTTGGACAAAGGCCAGAGATGAAAAGACGGATGGTGAAAGAAAAAAAAGATTTGAAGAGTTCCACTTCCTATTCCCATACTGACCTTCCTGTCCTGGGCCTGCCCTATTGAAAGAGTGATGCCACACGCAAACTGGAGAAACATCTCCTCATATTCCGCTTGGGTAGCTAAAGGGCCTGTCCCTCTGTACGAGGTAATTCAAGAGTTCTCCCGAGTTTCCACTGATTCGAACTCGGAGAATTACGGTAATAACCGCTGTTGAAAAAACTTCACGAGCTTACCGCGTTTCCCGAGAACCTGCCGTTAGCATTACGAGCCGCTAAGAGACGTCCCAAGCTCCGACGTACCCGCTACATAAATTCTACGTACTTACCACGAGTTTGATTTTTTTTTAAACTCGGGAGAGCTTTGGGTAAACTCGTATTGTGGGACGGGCCCTTTACTACCCAGTGTTGTGAACATTGAATTCCCCAGTTTTAGGTGAATGGCCACAAACTGATCTTCAGAATCTGGAGTCGGAATGGGAGCGATGCAACTGGGAAAATAACGTCAGGTCAATATATAACCGCGTGGAGCTGGGAAAGCTGGAGAGAGTGCAGAGAAGATTTACGATGATGTTGCCAGGACTTGAAGGCTGAACTACAGGGAGAGGTTGGGCAGGCTAGGACTTTATTCCTTGGAGCACAGAAGGTTGAGGGACGAACATAGAGGTGTAGAGATCACCCCCACCACCCGAACCCTCTCCCCTCTCTCCTGATCACACACCTGGGACTAGCATATATTTCTCCTCTCCACCTACAGTCCTTCCTCTAGCTTCACAATTAAAAACTCTTCAATCCTTTTTTGTGTCATACCTATCTTTTCATTTCTGGCCCTTGTCCAACCATCTGCCTATGACCAGAACTGTTATCTTATCTAATATCCGTAACTTAAAAAACATTTTCTTTAAGGATACAGCATTGAAACAGGCCCTTTGGCCCACCGAGTCCACACCAACTAGTTATCACTCCATACACTAGCATTATCCTACACACTAGGGACAATTTACAATTTTACAGAAGGCAATTAACCTACAAACCTGTATGTATTTGGAGTGTGGGAGGAAACAGGAGCACCCGGAGAAAACCCACGCGTTCGCAGGACGAACATACAAACCCAGCACAGACAACGCCCATAATTGGGATCAAACCTGGGTCGATCATCGGTTCATGAGTTGGATGGGGAGCCAGGCCTGGGCCAAAACTCCTCAGCTGACCCGCCGGCTGAGCTTTGTGTGCAGTCCAGCACCCGGGCCAACTCATCATTCACCCAGCCACGGCCGAGTCAGTCAACGAATTGCCGTGGGGAATTTGTCCCTTATTTTGACCTTTTGTCACTTATTTGGGCGTGAGAACGTTGAGCTTTTAGAAGTTTATAAAATCATGAGGAAAATATATAGCGTGAATGTGCAGTTTTTTCCCCAGGTGAGGGGAAACAAGAACAGGAGGATATCGCTTTAAGGTGAGAGAGGCAAGATTTAATAGGAACCTGAAGGGCAATTTTTTCACACTGCAGGTGGAATGTGCTGCCCGAGGAGGTACATTGTACATGTATATGGATAGGAACGATTTAGCAAGAAATGGGCCAAATGCAAGCAAATGGGGCATCTTGGTCAGCATGGATAAGTTAGGCCAAAAGGCCTGTTTCTTTGCTGTGTGACTCCTTGGACTCTAAATTAAATTCAATATATTTTGTGGGTTTAACATGGGTGGCACAGCGGTAGAGATGCTGCCTTACAGCGCTAGAGACCAGGGTTCGATCCCGACTATGGGTGCTGTCTGTACGGAGTTTGTACGTTCTCCCTGTGACCGCGTGGGTTTTCTCCGGCATCTTTGTTTTCCTCCCACACTCCAAAGACGTACAGGTTTGTAGGTTGATTGGCTTGGTGTATGTGTAAATTGTCCCTGGTGCGTGTAGGATAGTGTTTCCGCGCTGTATCTCAAAAACTAAACTAAACTAAACATTGAGTGAGAATACATTTCTATCGGGTTTCAGGAGATGGAATGATTTAAGAGAGAGTTCATATTAACAATGGAATGACACCGAAGTTACAGAAGAGAAATCATATAAATTAAATCATCCTCCTGGTGTTCCCCGTCCAGCTATTTTCTTTCTATTCTCTTGCAGTGCATTTAAATAAGCGCATATATACAAATAGGCACAGTGGTGTAGCGGTAGAGTTGCTGCCTTGCAGCGCCAGAGACCCAGGTTTGATCCCAATTACGGGCATTGTCTGTGCGGGGGTTTGTATGTTCTTCCTGCGAACGCGTGGGTTTTCTCCGGGAGCTCCTGTTTTCCTCCCACACTCCTGATCCCGACTACGGGTGCTGTCTGTACAGAGTTTGAACGATCTCCCCATATCCGCATTTGCTTTCTCCGGGTTCTCCAGTTCCCTCCCACACTCCAAAGACATACAGGTTTGTAGGTTGTTTAAGAAAGAACTGCAGAGGCTGGAAAAATCGAAGGTAGACAAAAATGCGGGAGAAACTCAGCGGGTGAGGCAGCATCTATGGAGAGAAGGAAATAGGCGATGTTTCGGGTCGAGGGTCTCGACTTGAAACGTTGCCTATTCCTTCACTCCATAGATGCTGCCTCACCCGCTGAGTTTCTCCAACATTTTCGTCTACCTTCGGGTTTGTAGGTTAATTGGCTGTTATAATTGTAAATCGTCCCTGGTTTGTAGAATAGTGCTAGTGTACAGGGATTGCTGGGTGGCGTGGGCTCGGTGGGCCGAAGGGCCTGTTTCCGCGCTGTATCTCTGAACTAAACGGCACTAAACTAAGATGACAGTAAATGAATTAATAATGCTTATGTAAAGCAATGTAGTTTAAAGTGAACAAAGAATTTAGCCTGAGCTTACCTTTATAATGACAGGCATTGAAGACTGTCTGCTGTTAGTCAATGTCACGCTATTGGCTGTGGTGACTGTTAACTCATGCCCACTGGGGATGTGGTTAGTTTTAATTAACTCATTAAAATTTATTAAGGAAAAGGGTTTTCCATCTGATTAGCCTGAAATGTTTGCAGACCAAGGTCCCATGAGGGACAAGACACGCTCGCTAATCTGCCATGCTGATCAATATCCCCATCCCATTTAAAAGAAAATGATTGTGAATACACTTGAACAAATTCCAAAATCGTCATTGATGCTAAATGTTTCCCGGTATGTGGCCGGCGGGCGACACTGTCAATCCTCGTAGCAGCCAAAATGTGGAGGAAGGATGCTGGTTTCAACCGAAGATAGACACATAATGCTGGAGTAACTCAACGGGACGGGCAGCATCTCTGGAGAGAAGGAACGGGTGACCCTTCTTCCGACTGGTCGTAGCAGCCAGTTGGGCCACAGGGAATCCTAGAACACCTTTAGTGGACTGACGGGCTAAGTTTCTCCCCACATAGTGAGTCGATTTGCTCTGGAATATTTTGCCTAAAAAGATGATAGAAGCAGTTTTATCAGTAGCTTTCGAAAAGGGTAATGAAAGGGGGTGGCACAGTGGCGCAGCTGGTAGAGACGTTGCCTCACAGCGCCAGAGACCAGGGTTCGATCCCGACCTCGGCTGCTGTCTGTGTGAAGTTTGCACGGTCTCCCTGTGACCGTAGATAGACACAAAATGCTGGAGTAACTCAGCGGTACAGGCAGCATCTCTGGAGAGAACTGACGGGCTAAAATCCTTCAATCTGAAGTAGGATCTCAACCCAAAACATCACCCATTCCTTCTCTCCAAAGAAAGCTGCCTATCCTGCTGAGTTACTCCAGCATTTTGTGTCTATCTTTGGTGTAATCCAGTATCTGCCGTTCCTTCCTGCACATTCCCTGTGACCATGTGGGTTTTCTCTGGGTGCTCTGGTTTCCACCCACATCCCAAAGTCGTGTAGGGTTGCAGGTTAATCAGTCTTTAACTTGCCCCTAGTGTGTGGAGGGTGGATGTGAAAGTGGGACAACGTGGAACTTCTGTGAATGTTGGTTGGTGGACCCGGTGGGGTGAAGAGCACGGTTCAATCAAAATCATTGCAAAGCTGTGAGAAAGAGAAGAGGTGTGGCCTGTTGGATGAGGCCTGACATGGGTTCAATGGGCTGAATGATTTTGAATGGGCTGAAAGACCCAGGATTGATTCCGACCTCGGGAGCTGTCTGTGTGGAGTTTGCATGTTCGCCCTGCGACCACGTGGGTTTTCTCCCGGTTGCTCCGGTTTCCTCTCACATCCCAAATAATTGAGGGTTTAATTGACCTCTGTCAAAATAAATTGTCACTGATTTTGTTTTTCACACAAAGGGTGGTGGGTGTATGGAACAAGCTGCCAAGGAGGTAGTTGAGGCTGGGACTATCCCGACGTTTAAAAAACAGTTAGACAGGTACATAGATAGGACAGGTTTGGAGGGATATGAACCAAGTGCAGGCAGGTGGGACTAGTGTAGGTGGGACATATTGGCCGGTGTGGGCAGGTTGGGCCGAAGGGCCTGTTTCCACACTGTATGACGTGTGCGGAGTGGATGTGAAAGTGGGATAACTTAGAACTAGTGTGAATGGGCGATCAGTGGCCAGTGTGGACTCGGTGGGCCGAAGGGCCTGTTTCCATGCTGTATCTCTAACACTATAGAGACCATTCTTCACCATCTTCTTTCACAAGATGAGGAAAGCCATTTACTAAATTGCAAGAAATATATCTTCGGTACTGCATCTTTGCCATGTTTCAATCCTGAACTGACTTGCATGGTGCGATACTCACCAGTCCCAGTGTCGATAATGCCAAGTAAATGCCTCTGGGAGGAGGAGCCATCTTGGTGAACGGCTGCTAATCAGCAGCCGTCCGTTTAATTCACTTTTCTTTTGTAGTTTTAGTTAGTCTTGTGTGCTGTCTGTAGGAGAACTAGACTTTTAATGTAGGGGCAAGGAGGTAACCTTATTTCTAGGTCCCTACCTGGTCGGTGAAGCAGCTTTTCTCCGGGCTGCCCCGTTGACCCGTCCTCGTGGCCTACCAGCGGGCGTGGAGCGCCGTTTCCTGGCGGGGACCGCCCAGCACCTTCAGCTTCGGTGGCGGCACAGCGCTGGAGCGCTATCGCGGAGCGGAGCGGGCGATGCCTTGCCTGGGTCGCCGCGCTGGATCGACGCGCTGGAGCTCCGGTGAGCTGTGACCGCCGAGCTCAACACCTCCGGGCTGCGGGTCTGCGGAGCGAAGCGGGCGGTGCCGACTTCAACATCGGGAGCCTGGGAGCTCCAAACCGACGCGGCCTTGTCGGCTTCGGAAGCTGCGGTCTACGGCAATGGAAGTGGCCGTTCCAGGTGGCCCAGCCGCTGAAAGGACTCTCCCGACGCCGGGGCAACAGCACCCGGTGAGAACGGCCAGGAACATCGGGCCTCCGTAGAGGCAATAGCGGACGCCTCAACAGGCCTGACTGTGGGAGAACTGGGGTTGGGGACTGGACATTGTGCCTTCCCCCACAGTGGTAACCATTGTGGGGGGATGATTTTTGTATGTAGTGTCTATTTTAGTCTGTGTCCAAGATGGCGGTCGGAAGGGAGAGTGGACGCTGGCGAGGTTTAGCTGCCGCTGCTCTCTCTTCACATTGTGTTTCTGATTATTTTTTTTTGTGTCTTTGGATCGAATTCTGTCTTTAATTTGTGTATTGGTGATGTCTTTATAATTTAATTTACTCCGATTATATGTTTCTTACTTGTTAAACTCTGTAAGGTGTCCTTGAGACTTTGGTATAAGGCGCCCATAAATATAATTTATTATTATTATTATTAAGTAAAGGACGTGCCATCACATTCACCCTCTTCCCAGTCGTTATCATTGCCCGGTGACTATCCTGCCTCTTTCCCTCCTCCTCTCCCCCTTTACCCCTTTCCCTATCCTCCTCCACATATATCCCCCCAAATTGATTTACATTTCACTCCTCTTACAGAGTTATACAGCATGGAAAAAGTCCCATTCGGCCCAACTTGCCCACACCTACCAATATGTCCCATCTACACTAGTCCCACCCACGCGTTTGGTCCATATCCCTCTAACCTGTCCTCTCCATGTACCTGTCTAAATGTTTCTTAAACGTTGTGAGAGTACATGCCTCAACTACCTCCTCCGGCAGCTCGTTCCACACACCCACCACCATTTCCGTGAAAATGTTACCCCTCAGGTTCCTATTAAATCATTCTCCCCTCACCTTCCTATGTCCTCTAGTCCTCGATTCCCCTACTCTGGGCTAGAGACTCTGTGCGTCTACCCAACCTATTACTCTTGTGATTTTGTACACCTCCATAAGATCACCCCTCATCGTCCTGCGCTCCAAGGAATAGAGTCCCAGCCTGCCCAACCTCTCCGTATAGACCTTCAAGTCCTGGCGGCATCATCTTCTGTCCTATCTGTCACCATTTTGTCTCTTTTAAGAATGAATGAATGAATAAGTTTATTGGCCAAGTATATACACATACAAGGAATTTGCTTTGGTGCTCCGCTCGCAAGTAACAACGCGACATACAGTAAACAATTAAGAATGACACATAAAACATTAAACATTAATAATAAAACATTACCAGTTTAAACATGTGAATAAAATAAAATACCAGAGCAAAATGAGGCTACAGACTTTTGGTTATTGATATATTGGTTTTCTTTAGCCTTTTGTCACTTACACCTTCCATTGTACAATCAAACCCCACTCAACTGTAACATCACCAGTCCATTCCCTCCACAGAAACATTTTTTGTAAACTAACATCTGCAGTTCCTTGTGTCTCCCTCCATAGATTCTGCCTGACCCTCTGAGTTCCTCCAGTACTTTGTGTTGTTTGCGGGCGGCACAGTGGCGCAGTGGTAGAGCTGCTGCTTTACAGCACCAGAGACCCTGGTTCGATCCTGTCTACGGCTGCTGTCTGTACGGAGTTTGCACGTTCTCCCTGCGACCATGTTGGATTCACTCCAGGTCCTCTGGGTTCCTCCCACATCCCAAAGACGGTCAGATTTGTAGATTCATTGTCCTCTGTAAAGTGTCTGTAGCGTGTAGGATAGAATTAGTGACTGTTGGCCCTGGTGGACTCGGTGGGCCGAAGGGCCTGTTTCTACGTTGTATCTCTAAACTAAACTAAACTACTCAAGTTTCCAGCATCTACAGTTCCCTGTGTCTGCAGGAAGCTTGACAATCTTCAACGCCTCCATTCCAGGACTGAGCTCACCTGGCTGATAGTTATTGAGTTTTAATGCGTAGACATACTTACATATTGTGCACGTTCAGAAACTAAGATGTAAGCCAATATCATCTCCTACTAGGGTTGCCAACTTTCTCACTCCCAAATAAGGGACAAAAGGTCAAAATACGGGACAAATTCCCAACGGCAGTTCGTTGACAGACTCGGCCGTGGCTGGGTGAATGATGAGTTGGCCCGGGTGCTGGACTGCACACAAAGCCCAGCCGGCGGGCCAGCTGAGGAGTTTTGGCCCGGTCCGGCACCCCATCCAACTCATGAACCGATGATCGGCCATGAGAAGGAGGGGTGGTGGTGGTGTCGGCGGTAAGCGAAGGTCCGAAGGTTGGACAGCTGGCCGGGCTGCTGACCGACCGATGGGGCCACGGGCGAGGCGCTGCTGCTGCTGCACTCCATGGGCTGCACTACGTCGGGACGGGTGAGGCGGGGCCGGACGCGGCGCTCCGACCCGACAGTCCCCTCGACCCGAGTAGTAGCAGTCAAATACGGTCCCGTATGGGACAAACCAACTTAGCCCAAAATACGGAATGCCCCGGCTAATACGGGACATTTGGCAACCCTATCTCCGACACTGAAGCACAAGAGGCAATGGGCCGTACACAGCACACCCAGAAAACCATGGTCCTTCGCCAACAGCACCGGGTAATCCAGAGCCACAATGGAACCCAGATCACTTCAGGTGTCAAAGATTATGGGGAGAAGGCAGGGGAATGGGGTTGAGAGGGAAAGGCAGAGCAGCCATGATGGGCCAAATGGCCTAATTCTGCTCCTATCACTTATGAACTTATCCTATCTTGGGAGTTGCCCCTCGATTTGGGTGGCGCAGTGGTAGAGTTGCTGCCTCACAGCGCCAGAGACCCCGGTTCAAACCTGTCTGGCAGTGCTGCCTGTACGGAGTTTGTACGATTTCCCTGTGACCTTGTGGGTTTTCTCCAGGTGCTCCATTTTTCTTCCACACTCCAAAGATGTATGTTTGTAGGTTAATTGGCTTCGGTAAAAATTGTAAATTATCCCTAGTGTGTAGGACAGTGCCAGTTTACGGTGATCGATCTCACAGGTGTAATGCTGAGGCTCTATAATGTACTGGTCGGAACACATTTGGAATATTGTGAGCAGTTTTGGGCCCAATATCCGCGGAGGGATGTGCTGGCATTGGAGAGGCTCCAGAGGAGGTTTACAAGAATGATCCTGGGCATGATTGGGTTAACGTATGAGACATAGACAATAGACAATAGGTGCAGGAATAGGCCATTCGGCCCTTCGAGCCAGCACCGCCATTCAATGTGATCATGGCTGATCATCCCCAATCAGTACCCCGTTCCCGCCTTCTCCCCATATCCCCTGACTCTGCTATTTTTAAGAGCCCTATCAAGCTCTCTCGTGAAAGCATCCAGAGAACTGGCCTCCACCATCCTCTGCGACAGAGAATTCCACAGATTCACAACTCTCTATGTGAAAAAAATGTTTCCTCATCTCCGTTCTAAATGCCTTACCCCTTATTCTTAAACTGTGGCCCCTGATTCTGGACTCCCCCAACATCGGGAACATGTTTCCTGCCTCTAGCGTGTCCAAACCCTTAATAATCTTCCATGTTTCAATAAGTTTTCCTCTCATCCTTCTAAATTCCAGAGTGTACAAGCCCAGCCGCTCCATTCTCTCAGCATATGACAGTCCCGCCATCCCGGGAATTAACCTTGTAAACCTACATATGAGGACTGTATGATGGCTCTGGGCCTACGCTTGCTGGAGTTTGGAAGGATGAGGGGGGATTTCATCAAAACTTACCCAATAGTGAAAGGCCTGGATAGAGTGGATGTGGGGAGGATGTTTCCACTAGTGTGAGAGTCTAGGACCGGAGGCCACAGCCTCAGTATTAAAGGACGTACAATTAGACAGGAGATGTATTGGACAGGACACGTACCATTAGACAGGACAGTATGACTGACTTGGCAAATGAAATGCCTCGTATGTTGCAAAACATACTTGGCTAATAAAGTATTATTGTGATTGTGAGATGAGGAAGAATTTCTTCAGCCAAGGGGTGGTGAATCTGTGCAATTCATTGCCACAAATTACTGTGGAGGCCAAGAAAATGGATATTTTTTAAAGCAGAGTTCTTGATTAGTAAGGGTGTTAAAAGTTATGGCGAGAAGGCATGAGAATGGGGTTGAGAGGAAAAATAGATCAGCCACGATCGAATGGCGGAGCAGGCTTGATGGGCTGAATGGCCAAATTCTGCTCCTACATCTTATGATCTTATGACCACAGTCAAGGGTCATTTTGCTGTTGGATACTGAGGGACAGAGTCTGGTGGGGATACCCATCAAAACAGGGGAAGGTATATCACCCTAGGGGGGGGGGGGGCACATGAGTGGCAAGGTGTTATGTGTAAAGAATAATGGAGGTGCTAAAACTACTGGATATTACACTAACATTATTGAATTATAGACACAAAGAATCAGATACAGTTTCTGTTTTTCAAATAGTTTTAAATATATTTTTTATTCCGAGTAAACTTAATTTAAAATTTGTTTTTAAATCTTCCCGGTTGCCAGCTGTACATAAGGTCATAAGTGATAGGATTGATTAGGGCATTTGGCCTACTCTGCCATTCAATCATGGCTGATCGATCTCTCCCTCCCTCCCAACCCCATTCTCCTGCCTTCTCCCAATAACCCCTGACACCCGTACTAATCAAGAATCTCTCTATCACTGCCTTAAAAAAAAATATCCACTGACGGCCTCCATAGACTTCTGTGGCCAAGAATTCCACGGATTCACCACCCTCTGACTAAAGAAATTTCTCCTCATCTCCTTCCTAACAGAACTTCCTTTAATTCTGAGGCCAAGACTCTCCCACTAGTGGAAACATCCTCTCCACATCCACTCTATCCAAGCCTCTCACTATTCTGTAGGCTTCAACGAGGCCCCCCCCCTCATTCTTCTAGACTCCAGTGTGTACTGGCCCAGTGCCGACAAATGCTCGTCATAGGTTAACCTTCCCATTCCTGGTACAGGACTTGACAGCAGCCGGCGAAGCCAGCAAGTGCCAGAGGCAGAAAAGGCCAACTCTGAGCACTCCAACCAAGGAGACAAAGATGGCACCATCTGAGGCAGGAGAGAACCAGAGGGCATGGAAGGCAGAGAACCATGGACACTAGGAGCCCATTGAAGACACCCATGACCAAACCATGCATGGCAGGTGGGACTTGGGGCAGACAGTTAAAGTCTATGTTAAGTATTGCATGATCAACTTCTGTGTGTATGTGTGTGTGTGTGTGTGTGTGTGTGTGTGTGTGTGTGTGTGTGTGTGTGTGTGTGTGCGCGTGTTCGTACGCACGTGCGTATATGTGTGCATCTCCACATGCGCGTGTCTGTCGGGGAGGTTTGTGTCCATGCAGTTTAGTTTAGTTTAGATTTGTTTGGTTTAGTGATACAGCGCAGAAACAGGCCCATCAGCCCACTGATTCCGCACCGACCAGCGATCCCTGCACATTAACACTACCCTACATGAGGGAAATGTTTACATTTATACCAAACCAATTAACCTACAAACCTGTATGTCTTTGGAGTGTGGGAGGAAGCCGAAGATCTCGGAGAAAATCCACGCAGGTCACGGGGAGAACGTACAGACCCTGTACATACAGCACCTGTAGTCGGCATCGAACCCAGGTCTCTGGTGCTGTAAGGCAGCTACTCTACTGCTGCGCCACCGTGCCACCCTAAGTTAACTAAAACCTAAGTTAAGTATTGCAATGATTGACTCCTGTGTGTGTGTGTGTGTGCGTGTGCTTGTGTGCGCATGCATGTGTGTGTGCGTGCCCACATGAGCATGTCTGATTGTGAGATTTGTCTGCATGTACGTGCACATGTGTGTGGATGCATGTCTGTGCATGCGGTTACATCCATGTGAATGAAGCTGCATTTGACAGCATGATCTAATGAGTACTTTTATTTACCTTGAAAGTATGAAGCACCCGGGCACTTAGAGGTACATTGGTCAAAGAGCCCAGGGAGAATAGGAGAACAAGATGATATATTTCCACTCTGAAGTCGTTTGTTATCTAAAATGCACTGCCTGAGAAGGCGGTGAAGACAGGTATTCTCATTACATTGCAGAAATATCTGGTCAAGTTCTTAACTCACCTTGACATAGATGACTACAGACCAAGTGGCGGAAAATGGGATAGATGATAGACACACAATGCTGGAGTAACAGGCAGCATCTCTGGATAGAAGGAATGGGTGATGTTTCGGGTCAAGACCATTCTTCAGGATTAATATAGGTGTGTACTTAATGGTAAGCATAAATATGGTGCGCCTATTGGCCTGTTTCTGTGCTGTATGCCTATAACTTCACAGCTGGTGGCATGGTGGCGCAGCGGTAGAGTTGCTGCCTTACAGCGCTTACAGCACCAGAGACCCAGGCTTGATCCTGACTACGGGTATTGTCTGTACGTAGTTTGTGTGTTCTCCCCGTGACCGCGTGGGTTTTCCCCGAGGTTCCCTCCCACACTCCAAAGACGTACAGGTTTATAGGCTAATTGGCTTTACATAAATGTAGAAATTGTCCCTGGCGTGAGTAGGATAGTATTAATATGCGGGGATCGCTGGTCGGTGTGGACTCGGTGGGCTGAAGGGCCTGATTCCGCACTGTATCTCTAAACTAAACTAAACTAAACTCTCTGAAGTACTTCTCACATGAAGGATAAATGCTAACATTGACTAGCTGGGCTGACTTGCTTCTGTTATCTAACTTCTCTGAGCTGATTGTCTGACAACTCAAGGGAAACATTGCATCCTTGATTGAATTCAGTTTATCTGGGCTTAGTTCTAGTTGCTGACCATAGACTACACGCATTCACATTGGCAGCTTAGTTAAACCACCTTCCTCACACCACTTGTGTAGGAAGGAACAGCAGATGCTGGTTTAAACAGCATCTATGGAGAAAAGGAATAGGTGACGTTTCAGATCGAGACCCTTCTTCAGACTTCAGCCCAACTTGCTCACTTCGACCAACATGTCCCATCTACACTAGTCCTACATACCTGTGTCTGGCCCATATCCCTCTAAACCTGTCCTATCCGTACCTGTCTAATTGCGTCTTAAATGTTCCGATAGTTCCTGCCTCAACTACCTCCTCTGGCATCTCACTCCATGCACCTACCACCCTTTGCGTGAAAAGGTTATCCCTCAGATTCATATAAAATCGTTACCCCTTCACCTTAAACCTATGCCCTCTGGTCCTCGAGGCCTCCTCTCTGGGCAAGAGATTCTGTGTGTCCACCTGATCTATTCCTCTCATGATTTTATACACCTCTATAAGATCACTCCTCATCCTCCTGCGTTCCAAGGAATAGATTCCCAGCCTACTCAACCTCTCCCTATAACTCAGACCCTCAGGTCCTGGCAACATCCTTGTAAATCTTCTTTGCACCATTTCCAACTTATTAACATCTTTCCTATAACATGGTGCCCAGAACTGAACATAATCCTCTAAATGTGGCCTCATCAACATCTTATATATCTGCAACATGACCTCCCAACTTCCATACTCAATACTCTGATTGATGAAGGCCAATGTGCCAAAAGCCTTTTTGACCACCCCATCCACCTTCAATTAACTATTTACCTGCACTCCTAGATCCCTCTGCTCTACAACACTTCCCACAGCCCAACCATTCACTGTGTAGGTCCTGCCCATGTTAGACTTTCCAAAATGAACACCTCACATTTCTCTGAGTCAAATTCCATCAACCATTCAAAGAGTTCCAAGATTTTTGACCCAATGACTATGAATAATTGGTAAAAACACTTGGAATTACCAAGAAAAATGATAGGCTCAATAACAGAGTGTAGAAACAAGGAACTGCAGATGTTGGTTAATACACAAAATGATGGCTATTACACAAGAAGTATTAGAACAACTCAGTAGGTCAGGCAGCATCTCTGGAGAACATGAAGTCTGACAAAGAGTCTCGACTGAATCGTCACCTGTCCATCTTCTCCGGAGATGTTGAATGACTTGCTCGAGAAGGCTGTTGTGCCTTGAGTATTGAAGTTAGGGGGTCATGTTACAGTTATAAAGGACATTGGTGAGACCACATTTAGAGTATTGTGTTCAGTTTTGGTCACCAAGTTATAGGGAAGATTAAAGGGGCTGCTCCCTGCCTTCCGGCTGCACTTCGCACCCACCATCCTCATCTTTGGACACCTGTGCGTAGGGGAGAGGGTAGGGTTGACAATGTCCTGGTTGGGTTGCTCCTGGGCCTGGCCAAGCTGGCCATCCGTGAGTCACGGCGCCAGGCGGAAGAGGGCTCTGCCCGAAACCGGCTGCCTGCCCCTTTTCCGGGGTTACGTCCGCGCCCGGGTGGTGTTAGGGAGGGGCTGCACGCTGCCAACGGGCACCCTGGGGGATTTCTTGGACCGTTGGGGGGTGGAATGCATCCTTGATAAGGATGGGGAAATAGTTATTTAAGAATATTTGATTTCATACTAAGGTGGTGGGTTTTGTTGTGAATTATTTAGTATTGTAAATAGTATTGTAAATACCTGAATAAATCTATTTTTGATTTTTGTTTTAAAGTTATAGGAAAGATGCTGTCAAGCTGGAAAGGGTGCAGAGAAGATTTATGAGGATGTTGCCAGGGCTAGAGGGAGCGATTGAGCAGGCTAGGACTTTATTCCTTGGAGCGCCGGAGGATGAGGGGGTGATCTTAAGACGTGTACAAAACCATGAGAGGAATAGATTGGGTAATTGGGTAAATAGATTGGGTAAATGAGTCTTTAGCCCAGCGTAGGGGAATCGAGGACCAGAGGACATCAGTTTAAGGTGAGGGGGGGAAAGATTTACTAGGAACCTGAGGTGTGGTGAGTGTATGGAACGAGCTGCCGAAGGAGGTAGTTGAGACAGGTACTATCATAGCATTTAAGTGACATTAGGGCATGTACATGGATAGGACAGCATTAGAGGTTTATGGGCTATGCATGGGCAGGTGGGACGTGTAGAAGGGACATGTTGATTGGACATGTTGGGCTGAAGGCCCTGTTTCCATGCTGTATGACACTATGACTCCTATCCTCACTGCATACTGGAGCTTCTTCATTGAAATGGCTCACACCATCCGTTGCAAGTGCAATTAAGCCGGGGACAATAAATCCTTGTCTTGAACTTCTCTCACATTCAATGAGACAATGTAAAAATAAATGATTTATATGAGGAAAGCTTTTCCGACTGGAAGTGAAGTCATTACTTAAGTGTTGTCCATTAACAAAGCCCAAAAGAAGATTTAATAGGTGCCACCACTTTGAAAGCAGGGATACAAACGAAACAAAAGTGACTGAGGAACAAGGGAAGGTTAAAATTGGACGGTAATGTTGATGGGATTCGAAATGCAGAATGGACATCACGGTCCGTGACTGAAATTAATAGAACAATCAGCAGCAAGATATACGGTTAAATCTCTGTGTCCTCTCCTCGTTTGTTCACCTTCACTTCAGGGTGTTGTACAGCCTTTGAATGATGTAACTGAGAGACCAAAAAAAGCCCCAATTCCTTTGAGGGCAATTTCAGAGCAGGGATTGTTGCAGTATGTTTAATATTTTTACTCGCTTGTCTTCATTAAGCCAAGAACCGCCATCTGTGTATCTCGAGTCAGTTGTTCACAGGCATCGTGGAAGCACAGATGGTGTGCTCTGATCCAAGCCTTCTGTAAATTCAACGTCACCCGCTGAAAGGGTTCTAATGTGTACCACAGTTATGCTGGGGATCCAGGGATAGTCATTCATAATTAGCACAATATCACCGCAATAACGTACAGCATCTTCCCATCCAGATAGAGCTCTTAAAGAGTTAGATAGAGCTCTTAAAGATAGCGGAATCAGGGGATATCGGGAGAAGGCAGGAACGGAGTACTGAATGTGGATGATCAGCCATGATCACAATGAATGGCGGTGCTGGCTCGAAGGGTCGAATGGCCTACTCCTGCACCTATTGTCTATTGTCCATTGTCTAACTCCTTCCCTAAGCGGGAACGCCTTGCCGATTAATACAGGACAGTGCTTGTTTCTTATTTAGACCAGTGGACAGACGTGAGTTAGGGGACTGTTGGGAGTGATGTGGAGGACCGCTAGTCGGGCCTCCTCAGGGTGCTTTCCTACCGGGGCAGGGTGTTGGTCATTAACCAACTGGTGGCCTCCGTGCTCTGGTGCTGGTTGACCAACCTTGGTCCCAACGGCCACCTTTGCGGGGATCATCCAGAGGAAGTTTGGTGGACTTCTTCTGGGGCAACGGGAAGGCACTGGGTCTCTGCGGCGGTCCTGAGTCTCCCGGTCGAGGAGGGCGGTCAGCCGCTGGCGTGCATTCGCACCCAGCTGGAGGTTCTCCGCCTCAGGACCCTGCAGAGATACCTGCACTCTGGGCATCCTCCCAGGTAGCACGTGCTGGCGACGCGCTTTTTCCAACGGGGCCGCTGCCTTCAAGGAGTTACGCGGATACCGGTGGTGGGCGTCAGTCGTGTGGTCCTGCAGAGGATGCCCGGGGATCTGCCGGGACCTGCTGAGAGTCTGGAAACTGGTTGCCGTCGACCAGGGCCCGGGCGTGAGAGTGGCTGGCTCTTGTCCCACCCCACCGGGTGTTGGGGAAGTCATCCTCGATGGAGATGGTAGTATAGTTACAAGTAGTTTATTTAGTATATTTGTTTGGCTTGTATTGTGGTGGTGGGTTTTGTTTTGGTTTATTTTGTACTGTAAATATTATTGTTAATAATTGGAGATTAAAAAATGAGTGAGATGGGCCATCAAGAATGAAGTGGACCATTGAGAGTGAGGTGGACCGTCGAAGAGTTTATATTTAACAAAAATAAATGTAATGAATTATTGCAATAATATATACTATACAAACATCACCAAACAAACCCCCCGCCTTAATATAAAATTACCCAATTATCTGCAGTCATATTCTTAACTCTTCTACGCTCTTAAACAAGTACATTACATAGAAACATAGAAACATAGGTGCAGGAGTAGGCCATTCGGCCCTTCGAGCCAGCACCGCCATTCAATATGATCATGGCTGATCATCTAAAATCAGTACCCCGTTCCTGCTTTTTCCCCATATCCCTTGATTCCGATAGCCCTAAGAACTAAATCTAACTCTCTCTTGAAAACATCCCATGAATTGGCCTCCACTGCCTTCTGTGGCAGAGAATTCCACAGATTCACAACTCTCTGGGCGAAAGAAAATGTCCTTATCTCAGTCCCAAATGGCCAACTGTGACCCCTGGTTCTGGACTCCCCCAACATCAGGAATTTTTTACAATCCTTGTCAAGGATGCATTCCACCCCCCCCCCCCGCAGTGCCCAGCGGTCCCGGAAACTCCCCTAGGTGCCCGTGGACAGCGAGTAGTCCCTCTCTAGTACCACCCGGGCGCGGACGTAACCCTGGAAAAGAGGCAGGCGGCCGGCTCGGGCAGAGCCCTCCTCCACCTGGTGCCGTGACTCGCGGATGGACAGCTTGGCCAGGCCAAGGAGAAACCCAACCAGGCCCTACCCTCTCCCCTACGCACAGGGTGTCCAAGATGAAGATGGTGGGTGTGAAGTGCAGCCAGAAGGCAAGGAGCAGCCCCTTTAGATACCAAGAGATACCTGGTGAGGGGCTGCTGAGAACGAAGGGGGGACCTGGAAGGTTGGGGAGGGGGTGGGTGTCTGATGCCACGTACGGCCGAAGGCAGAGGATAGGACTGTTCAGTGAACTTCTGCAACTGCCGGTGCCAGACACATGCCGATATTTGCATGCTGCCCAGGTGGGGTCTGCTGCATGGCTTTACCGGGCTGTCTGTGAAACAAAGCATTTCACTGTTCCTAGATGTACATGTGACAAAATAGTATCAGTGGATTTATTATCAGGTGATTATTTATCAGTGAATCATTTAATTGATTATCATGAACAGTTTATAAGCAAACAAGGGAACAAAACTCAGGCTAATAATGGAAGGACCATCACAAACAATGAGCAAACTTAAGAAGGGCAGGCAGCAAAACTATGGATAGATTTAGCAGTCTTGCTACAATGTTGTAATAGGTGCATAATGGGCCTGTCCCATTTAGGCGATTTTTCAGTGACTGCCGGCGACTGTCATAGTCGTAGCAGGTCGCCGAATAACCGGCGACTAGACCCCCCCCTACGACAATGTTTGCAAAAACCTACAACCTAGTCGACGTCAAGCTACGGCAAGCTACTGACAACCGGCGACCCACTAGGGCATCCACCTACGACAACCTACATCCACCCGTGACAAGCTATGACAAGGTAAGACAATTCAGTTGCCGGTACCTGTCGCTGGTTGACGTAGGTTGACGTAGGTAGTCGCCAATGGAATTCACCGAAGTCAGCACCGGCGACAACCTACGTCATCCTGGCGACAACACGTACATCTGGAGAAGTCAAGCTACGCTCATTGGCGTCAAGCCAACTGTCGCCGACTTTCGCCGAAGAGTTTTGAACATTTCAAAATCCAGCGGCGACCAGAAAAATGCTCTGATTCTTTGGGCACGACCATACAGGCGACACCCCGGCGACCATGTGGCGAAAGCCTAGTCGATTAAAAAATCGCCGAAGTGGGACGGGGCATTACACATGGCATTGGAAGATTTCAGCAAGTCAGGCAGCACAGACACAACCTCTGCTGCTCCTAGTGTAGATGCCAATATATCGGCGAGACCAAGCGCAGGCTCGGCAAATGTTTCGCTGAACACCTCCGCTCAGTCCACGTAGGCCTACGCGATTCCCAGTTGCTATACTTTAACTCCCCCTCCCATTCCCACACTGACCTTTCTGTCCTGGGCCTCCTCCATTGTCAGAGTGTGGCCCAGCGCAAATTGGAGGAACAGCACCTCATATTTTGCATGGACATCTTACACCCCAGCGGTATAAACATTGATTTCTCTAACTTCAAATAAACATTGCATCCCCTCTCTCACTGTCCCTCCCACAGCCTAGTTCTCTGACTGGTTTCACTGTCTTTCTGATTAATTTACTAATTGTATGCCCCCTTGTCACCTTCCCCTGTACTTTTCTACATTTCTTTATCTGCTTTGATCTGTTGTTTTCACACCTTACCCTTACATATCTCTAGATTCCCTCTCCCCTGACTCTCTGTCTGAAGAAGGATCTTGACCCAAAACATCACCGCTGAAATGCTGGAGTAACTCAGCAGGACAGGCAGCATCTCTGGAGAGAAGGTATGGGTGGCTTTTCGGGTCGAGACCCTTCTTCAGACTGATGTTAGGGCGGTGGGAGGTAAATAGATAAGGAAGTGCAAGGTGGTAAACAGGACAAAGGTGTAGATTGGTTTATGCATGACAACCAATCATAATAGGCTAGCATGACAACAGAAGATTTACGACCGAGGCCCCTCGACTGGCCAACCCGGGAATTGGTAATGAGCCTCCCAGGAGATGCCCCAATTGTAATTATTTGCACAATAAGCAAGTGATATGTCCTGCTTACGGGAAGTCTTGCAACTGTTGCAAGAAAATGAACCATTTCTCTGCCGCCTGTCGGGCCCGTGGGAAGAGACCCTCCAGTTTGAAACCTAATCTGCACACGTTACAGCAAGACGAAACAACCTCGACTTCTCAGTACCAGCTCGACACTGCCCCCGAGAACAATCCAATTAATTCGCAAGGGGAGTCAACCGTGTATTCACTCCTGCATGCAGCTGGTAAGATTCCCGACCCTACAGTTCTGATAACTGTCAACAATTTTAGCTTCAAGGCTAAATTAGACACAGGTGCAAAGATCAATGTAATATCTGTAAACCTCTACAACAAGATAAGGAATGATGAGGTCCTGATTATGGACAGCTCCGCTCTGCATGCTTACGGGGGGGGGGATACGCTGATCTGTTCGATGACAAACTAGGCAAGCTGCCTGTGACCTACAAGATATCCACTGACCCCAATGTGGTGCCTGTACTTCGTGCACCACATCGTGTGCCACATGCCATGAGAGACAGGATTGAGTCCGAGCTAAAAACATGGTCTCCTTGGGTGTGCTAGAAGAGGTCAGTGAGCCCATGATTATCCACCATGGTTGCTACTCTTAAGAAGGATAAAGACGAGCTCCACATGTGCATCAATCCGAAATACTTGAACTCTGCCATCAGGCGCCCTCATTATCCAATGAGGACTGTCGAGGACGTTGCGGCACAGATCGGACAAGCCACCGTTTTTTCCATCCTCGATGCAAAGAGCTCCTTCTGGCCAATACCGCTAGACAACGAGTCGTCAAACCTCACCACATTTTGGAAAGAGCCAGATTCTTTGCTAGACGACAACTTCCCGATGAGCCAGTTGAGACATTTATTTGCGATTTGAAATATATAGCCCAAAGGTGCCGCTTTGAAAATATGACTGACCAGCTGACAAGAGACATTTTGGTGACAGTTACCTGTGATGCCTCGCGATTCGGGCTCGGTGCAGCCTGCCTACAACCATCTGCTGATGGTGCTTTGCTCCCTGTTTCATATGCCTCCCGCACCATGACCGACACAGAACAGCACTATGCACAGATCAAGAAGGAGCTGCTGGCTGTCGTCTTTGCCTGTTCCAAATTCAATGACTTTATCTTCGGAAACGCCTTCACAGTTGAGACAGACCACCAACCACTGGTGACGATCCTCAACAAACCCATCCATGCTGCACCAGCTCGTCTGCAACGCATGTTGATGCAGCTCCAGCGTTTCGACTTTAAACTTGTCTACAAAAAGGGTAAAGACATGCATGTTGCGGACACTCTCTCTCATGCACCTCGGGCTTCCAGCGAACGTCACCCCTATGAATGGGAAGAGTTTACGGTCCTCGGCGTTGACTTTGTTCCTACGAAACAACTGCGCCGCCTAGCCGAACATACTGCTGCCGACGCCACCCTCCAGATGCTCTCATCAGTGGTCAAAAGAGGTTGGCCAGACAGACAATCTGGCGTACCAACAGAGGTGCAGTCGTTCTTCTTAGTCCGCGATGAACTGGTAATACAGGATGGTGTCATAGTTAAGGGCCATAAAGTCGTGATCCCCTCATCACTACGTGAGGAATACTACAAAGAGGCACACAGCGGTCACCCAGGAGTTGATGCCACGCTGGCCCATGCGCAGAACCTGTTCTACTGGCCTGGGATGGCCAAGTACATACGGGACCGTACAGCCTCCTGCCCCACCTGCAACAGGCTCGCAGCACACCAGCAGAGGCAGTCCCTACTGCAACAACCTCCACCAGCTCTGCCCTGGACGTCAGTGGCGGCAGACATTTCCGAATGGCGCGGTAAGCACTATCTCGTCCTAGTCGCCTCCTATTGAAACTGGTTTGAACTCGACCTACTGACCTCCACTACATCTGAGATGGTCATTCGAAAACTAAAGAAACATTTCTCTACATTCGGTGCACCCGTCCGTTTGCAAACCGACAACGGAGGACAGTTTACCAGCCACGATTTCAAGCTCTTTGGAATTTCCAAAACTCCGATGGAATTTCCACCATGTCACGAGCAGCACCGAATACCCACAGAGTAACGGGCTCACTGAACGAGCTGTCAGATGTGCAAAACACCTGATGGAACGAGCACGCCTTGACAATTCAGAAGTGTACCTTGACCTTTTAAATCTCAGGAACATTGCTAGAGACGGGACCCTGGGTTCGCCAGCCCAGCGACTGATGTCCAGAACAACAAGACCTCCAATTCCGATTGCCCAGCAGAAGCTGATACCGCAGGTGCTGAAGCCAGCAACAATCCAAAAGCGTATTCAGGAGAAACGCGACATTCAGAAACGATCACATGACAAATCTAGCAAACCACTTAAGCCTCTACTGCCGGGCCAGGTCATTTGTTTACAAACTTCTATGGGACATTCCCATCTGGGTACTGTTGTCAGCCCGGCTGACGAACCACGATCTTACCTTGTGGACTATGATGGTACCGTATACCGCAGAAGTCGCCAACATTTGCTTGCCGTGCGGGAATCCCGTCCGCCACCAACCGGACCCTATGCTCCACCGCTTCAGTTCCAGCCATTTGCTGCTGTACCTTCCACCAGCCCCAGCATGTCCCACACTCCACCACGACCAGCGGATGTGACTAACCACGGAATTACCTCTCCTGCATGCTCCCCCTGCCGGCCACCACGGGTGTCCCCCGCTACTTTCTCGCTTCCGGGTTCACCCCCTCCCTTTAATCTTTCTGGTGAAGGAGGAGAGGGCTTGGTCCATACGCGTTCGGGCTGTATTAGTAGACCGCCTGATAGATATGGCGAATTTGTCTAATTCTTATAGCATGGGTGCTCACTATACTCACTCTTTAGGGGGAAAGATGTAGATTGGTTTATGCATGACAACCAATCATAATAGGCTAGCATCACTAACCCCACCTTACTGTACCATTTATATTAACACCCACTTCCTAAACTGCTCAGTTCTGGAAGCAGTCAGGATGCTCTGACAACTAACGATCAACTGTACTGCTACAGTCTGCATAAAGATTAAAGATGATCTTGGATTATATATCGTGTGACTCTCTTGTTTACAAAAGGGAATAGAGATCAAGGAATATGTTGAATAGATCATTGTTAGCTGGGAGTTAACTGCTTTTTCTAAAATCTCTGTTCAAAGCAAACAGAGATAAAATGTAGAGGGAGACAGTGAGACTGGTCGGAGAACTGGGAAGGGAGATGGGATAGAGAGAGAGGGAAAGCAAGGGTTACTTGAAGTTGGAGAAGTCAATGTTCATACTGCTGGGGTGTAAACTACCTAAGCGAAATATGAGGTGTTATTCCTCCAATTTGTGCCGGGCCTCACTCTGATAATGGAGGAGGCCCAGGACAGAAAGGTCAGTGTGGGAATGGGTTTCTTTGCCTCTGTAGTGCTTCTGCTTATGATAAGGTTGTGGGATAGGTTCAGCAGAACAGACTGTAAATAAAAAACAAAAAAATAAACATACATATGTACCAGATATTAGTGAGGCTACATTTAGAGTATTATGTTCTGTTTTGGTCACCTTTTTATAGGAAAGACTAGACTAAGTGGGACCCGTTGGGTCCTATGTTCACACGGGAGGGCTGGTCCCCCAACACAATATTCCACCTCTCCACCAATTCCAATATTCGTGGCCAGTGGGGGGGGGGCGCTTTCTGGAGCGCTAGTATGTGTGTTGTGGGCTGAAGGGACTGTTTTACAGAGGGCTAGTATGGACATTGTGGGCCAAATGGATTCTTGAGGTGACAGCTCAGTCACTCAAGCCTGTTGTGCTGGCAGCTCACTCACGGCTGGTGGGCGAGCAGTTGACTCAAGGCTATTCCTTGAAATTCCATTTCAAGCAGGGTGCAAGGCCACCAAATTCAAATGCAGTTTCCTACCAATTCAAGCAGGGTGCAAGGCCACCAAATTCAAGTGCAGTTTCATACCACTTCAAGCAGGGTGCAAGGCCACCAAATTCAGGTGCAGTTTCCTACCACTTCAAGCAGGGTGCAGGGCCACCAAACCCAAGTGCAGTTTCATGCCACTTCAAGCAGGATGCAAGGCCACCAAATGCTAGTGCTGTTTAATGCCATTTCAAGCAGGGTGCAAGGCCAGCAATTCAAGTGCAGTTTCATACCACTTCAAGCAGGGTGCAAGGCAACCAAATTGAAGTGCAGTTTCATACCATTTCAAGCCGGGTGCAAGGCCACCAAATTCAAGTGCAGTTTCATACCATTTCATGCAGGGTGCAAGGCCACCAAATTCAAATGCAGTTTCATACCATTTCATGCAGGGTGCAAGGCACCACATTCAAATGCAGTTTCATACCATTTCAAGCAGGGTGAAACCACCATAAAACCACCATAAAACCATACAAAACACCACATAAACACCACACTCACAGTTCAGTAGACATTCAGTGTGTTCAGTTGATTCACAGCTCAGACAGAGTCGTGACCTCTCCCTCCCCCATCTTGCAGAGACTGAGCCACACCCACACCCACACTTCCGGGTTTTATAATCCCTCCCCCTTCCACCAGAAGTGGCGTGGCCTTCATGGCGTGATTGACAGGAGAGAGATTTCCTACATTTTTTAAAACACTAATAACACTTTTATTTTTCATTGATGGGAAGAATCCTCTGCACCTGATGAGCGGAGGGGGACTGAGTAAGATGGCCAAAAATGACAGTCGTACGTGGTAGCATTTTATCTAAAATCAATGTACAGTGCAAACAGGAAGTTGTGCAGTTATCACCACCAACAACCATTTGCAGTGCAGCATTTCAAAGCAGTTACCACCACCAACAACCATTTGCAGTGCAGCATTTCAAAGCAGTTACCACCACCAACAAACATTTGCAGTGCAGCATTTCAAAGCAGTTACCACCACCAACAACCATTGGCAGTGCAGCATTTCAAAGCAGTTACCACCACCAACAACCATTTGCAGTGCAGCATTTCAAAGCAGTTACCACCACCAACAAACATTTGCAGTGCAGCATTTCAAAGCAGTTACCACCACCAACAACCATTTGCAGTGCAGCATATCAAAGCAGTTACCACCACCAACAACCATTTGCAGTGCAGCATTTCAAAGCAGTTACCACCACCAACAACCATTTGCAGTGCAGCATTTCAAAGCAGTTACCACCACCAACAACCATTTGCAGTGCAGCATTTCAAAGCAATTACCACCACCAACAACCATTTGCAGTGCAGCATTTCAAAGCCTTTACCACCACCAACAACCATTGCAGTGCAGCATTTCAAAGCAGTTACCACCACCAACAACCATTTGCAGTGCAGCATTTCAAAGCAGTTACCACCACCAACAACCATTTGCAGTGCAGCATTTCAAAGCAGTTACCATCACCAACAACCATTTGCAGTGCAGCATTTCAAAGCAGTTACCACCACCAACAACCATTTGCAGTGCAACATTTCAAAGCAACCACATTTTCATTTTCAAATCACATTAAGGGCACTCACAGTTGAGTAGACATGTGTTCAGTGTTATTCACAGCTCAGAGAGACGTGACCCTCTCGCTTCCTCCATCTTGCAGAGACTGAGTGAGGCACAACACTTCCGGCTTTTATAGTCCCTCCCCCTCCCACCAGCAGGGGCAGCAGAGAGAATGTCAATATTTTAAAACATTAATAACTCTTTTATTTTTCATCCTCTTGTCCTGTGCAGCGGAGGGGGACTCTGAGTAAGATGGCCAAAAATCACAGCCGTAAGTGGCAGTGTTTTTTCAAAAATCATGAAACAGAAAAACATGAAGTGGTCAAGATCTTACTTTTAGTAATATAGATGTTGTTAAGCTGGAAGGAACAGGAAAGATTTATGAGGATGTTGCTTGGACTTGAGGGCCTGAGCTATGTCCCACATGGGAGATTAGTGGGCAAGATTAGAGCACAATGGGGTTAGGGTATTGGGGGTAGGGAACTGACATGGAGAGAAAATTGGTTGGCAGACAGGAAACAAAGAGTAGGGATTAACGGGTCCCTTTAAGAATGGTAGGCAGTGACTAATGGGGTACCGCAAGGCTCGGTGCTGGGACCGCAGCTATTTATAATATACATCAATGATTTAGATGAAGGATTCAAAGCAACATCAGCAAATTTGCAGATGACACAAAGCTGGGTGGCAGTGTGAGGAGGCTATGAGAATGCAGGGTGACTTGCACAGGTTGGGTGAGTGGGCGGATGCATGGAAGATGCAGTTTAATGTGGATAAATATGAGGTTATCCACTTTGGTAGCAAAAACCAGGAAGACAGATTATTATATGAATGGTGTCAAGTTGGGAAAAGGGGAAGTACAAAGAGATCTGGGGGTCCTTGTTCATCACTCACTGAAAGTAAGCATGCAGGTACAGCAGGCAGTGAAGAAAGCTAAGGGCATCTTGTCCTTCATAACAAGAGCAGTTGATTATAGGAGCAAAGAGGTCCTTCTGCAGTTGTACAGGGCCCTAGTGAGACCACACCTGGAGTATAGTGCGGTTTTGGCACCAAATTTGAGGACGGACATTCTTGCTATTGAGGGAGTGCAGCGTAGGTTCACGAGGTTAATTCCAGGGATGTCGGGACTGTCATATGTTGATAGAATGGAGCGGCTGGGCTTGTATACTCTGGAATTTAGAAAGACAAGAGGGGATCTTATTGAAACATATAAGATTATTAAGGGATTGGACACGCTAGAGGTAGGAAACATGTTCCCGATGTTGGGGGAGTCCAGAACCAGGGGCTGAAGTTTAAGAATAAGGGGTAGGCCATTTAGAACGGAGATGGGGACATTTTGTTTGACTCAGAGAGTTGTGAATCTGTGGAATTCTCTGCCTCAGAAGGCAGTGGAGGCCAATTCTCTGGATGCTTTCAAGAGAGAGTTAGATAGGGCTCTTAAAGATAGCAGAGTCAGGGGATATGGGTAGAAGGCAGGAATGGGGTGCTGATTGTGGATGATCAGCCAGGATCACAGTGAATGGTGGTGCTGGCTCGAAGGGCCAAATGGCCTACTTCTGCACCTATTATCTATTGTCTAGTGTCTATTGTCTATAGGGAGTGGTTGAGCAGGTTAGGACTTTATTCCTTGGAGCACAGGAAGATGAGGGGTGAACTTATGGAGGTGTATAAAATCATGAGGGGATTAGATAGGGTTAACGCACAGACTCTCGCCCATAGTAGGGGAATCGAGAACCAGAGGACATAGGTCTAAGGTGAGGGGGGAAAGATTTAATAGGAACGTGAGGGGTAACCTTTTCACACAAAAGATGATGGGTTATAGGTAATAGGAACAAGCTGCTAAGAAGGGGCCACAGTTTCACACAAAGGGTATTGTGTGTGTGTCACGAGCTGCTTTAAGAGTTAATTGAGGCAGATGCTATCACAACATTTGATAAATATTTAGACAGGTACATGGATAGGACAGGTTTAGAGGGAGTGTGTAGGAAAGAACTACAAATGCTGGTTTAAATCGAAGGTAGACACAAAATGCTGGAGTAACTCATCGGGACAGGCAGCATCTCTGGAGAGAAGGAACGGGTGACTTTTCCGGTGAGACCTGAGTCTGAAGAAGAGTCTCCAGTCAGCAGAAGGACAATACATGATTTCAATCGAGCCGTTTACAGTGTATTGATACATGATAAGGGAATAACGTTTAGTGCAAGGTAAAGCCAGCAGAGGTCGTTCAAGGATCGTCCGAGGGTCACCAAAGAGGTAGATAAAATAGTTCGGCACTGCTCTCTGGTTGTGGTAGGATGATTCAGTTGCCTGTTAACAGCTGGGAAGAAACTGTCCCTGAATCTGGAGGTCTGCGTTTTCTCCCTTTGAGTCACTCCAGCATTTTGTGTCTTTCTTCGAAGTATACGGCAGGTCTAGAGTGAAAATCAGGGAGGTCCATCAGCATTGTAGAACATGTCGTCGGTATTAAAACAAAAATTAGATGGGCAAAGAGAGGCCATGAAATATCCATGGAATCCAAGATTCAAGCAAATCCCAAGGTATTGTTATAAATATACTCACTGCTACATCTGGCATTGCATGGGTTATTATGCCAGCAGTCATTATGTTTAGATTTATTTCCACACAATCTGGTTTTATAAATAAAATACAAATCTAACTTAAATATATAGCATGAATAGCAAAACTTTATTTATGTCCTTTATTTAAAGTTATTAATAAAAAGATACTCACTGAAGATAAATATCTGTTATGCTGTTAATAGGCCACTGAACCATCCTCTCACCAGCTGGAGTACAGTCCTAACCTCCTATCCACCTCATTGGAGACCTTTGTACGAGCATTAACAGATTTTATTTTGCACAAAATGTTATACGCTTTGTCTTGTATCTGTACGTTGTGGATGGCTTGATTGTAATCATGTACATGTTAAATGGATAGCACTCAACAAAATGCTTTTTCGGTATTTCAGTACAGGTGACAATAATAGACTAGACTAAACTAGACTAGACTAGACTAGACTAGACTAGACTAGACTAGACTAGACTAGATTAGACTAAACTAAATATCAATAAGAAAATTACCTGTACATAGGAACAGAGAAACATAGGAAATAGGTGCAGGCGGAGGACATTTGGCCCTTCGAGCCAGCACCGCCATTCATTGTGATCATGGCTGATCATCCACAATCAGTAACCCGTGCCTGCCTTCCCCCCATACCCCTTGATTCCGCTAACCTCTATCTAACTCTCTTTTAAATTCATCCAGTGAATTGGCCTCCACTGCCTTCTGTGGCAGGGAATTCACAACTCACAAATTCACAACTCTCTGGGTGAAAATGCTTTTTTTCTCATTGGAATGGCAGTGCTGGCTCGAAGGGCTGAATGGCTTACTCATGCACCTATTGTCTATGTATCCATGTATCTATGTAGCTGTGTGTGGTCCAGAACATGTGTGGCATGTCCACTTTGCAGACGCTGTAAAATGAACAGACGTCGTAACTTTGTGCCCTGTTTGAGACCAGGTGAAGCCCTGTAGAAATAAGCGGCATCCTCTGTATTTCCGTCACGCTCTCTTGCTGGACAAAATAAATCAGTCAATTCACGCAATTCAAGGGCTCACAAGCTGCACATAAACCACTCAACCACTTCAATAGACAGATGCTGAAGAGACGTTTGGACTTTGTTGCTTTGCACAGGTTCTCAACGGCCCTGAATAAATCGCAACACAGATTCACAAAAATGCACATTTTTCTCAGTTTGTAGATTCTATTTGCTTAGACATATTGGATCTTGAAAAAAAAAAGTATGTATAACAGTAATAGTTCATGGAAAAAAATGAACTTCCTATTTTATCATATATTCATCAAATGAAAATTACTTTCTCATCTGAATCCTAAGCGATTGTAAAGATGTTTTATTTGCCAATTGGGACAGTTTTACGTGCAATGCCATTATGTATTATTTGTGAAATGTTTTTGAATCTCTGACTAAAATCATACAGCATTTGAAACCCGCAATAACTTTCAGAGTCCACACCTTCAATACCATACCATGAGTGGCACGGTGACACAGTGGTAGAGTTGCTGCCTTACTGCGCCAGAGACCCGGGTTCAATACTGACTGTGGGTGCTGTCTGTACGGAGTTTGTACGTTCTCCCTGTCACCACGTGGGTTTTCTCTGAGATCTTCGGTTTCCTCCCACACTCCAAAGATGTGCATGCCTGCAGGTTAATTGGTTCCTGTAAATTATAAAATGTCACCAGTGTGTAAGCTACTGCTGGTCTAACGGGTGGCCGCTGGTCAGCGTGGACTCAACATACTGAAGTTCCTGCTTCCGCACCGTATCTCTAAAGACTAAAGTCTAAAAACTAAATCAACAAGTACAAAGTTAGTGGTTACATGAAAATTTTATCTGGAACACCCTGCACTCTGGGAGTCCCTTTACCAGAATGATGGCAAGTGTTTCAAGAAGGTGGGTATTTAGTAATGGGTAGTAAATGCTGCCTCTGCCCAGCACCCAAACATTTGCAACTCTACTGCACTATCCATGTGCCTATCTAAAAGCCTCTTAAAAGCCACTTTTATAAGAGTCATAGACTCTTAAGGGGCTGTCCCACTTGGGCGACCTAATCCGCGAGTTCTGGCGAGTTTGCCCTCGACACACTCGCGGCATGGTCGACACGAGGTTGTAGGAGGTCTTTGTAACTCTCCTTCATGCTCGAGAGTAGTCCCCGTGTACTCGAGGCCTCAGCTAGGTCACGGCGTATTTTTCAACATGTTGAAAAATGCCTGCGAGTAAAAAAAGGTCGCCATGGAAAAAATCGATACTTTTTTTTACTCGTAGCTTTAGTTGTTGTAGGTCGTAGTAGGTCGGCATGTTAGTCGTAGGTAATCGAGGGTAGTTGAAGGTAATCGAAGGTAGTCGAAGGTAGTCGTAGATAGTCGAAGGGAGGTCAAAGGAGATCGAAGGAGGTCGTCTTCACTCTCCACTTTTCGGTGTCCAATTTTCCCGAACTTAGTCGTAGCTAGTCGTAGCTAGTCGAAGCTAGTCTTCAACATAGTCGAAATAGGTCGAAGGAGGTTTTCTACATAGTCGAAGGAAATCTTCAACATGACATTTTTTAAAACTCTCCTAAACTCTTCTAAACTCGCCAATTAGGTCGCCAAAGTGGGACAGCCCCTTTAGAGTGATACAGTGTGGAAACAGGCCCTTAGGCCCAACTTGCCCACAGCCTCTATCACAATCCCTGGTAGCTCATTCAAGGGACCCACCACTTTTTGTGTCAAAAACTTGCTCCGCACATCTCCTTTAACCATTTCTCCTCTCACCTTAATATCCCCACTCACCTTCAGAGATGGGAATAGTGGATTAGAAAGGAAAAAGTGACATGGCAGGAAAGAAAGCTTTGCTTAACGTGCCACTGTTTAATTTAGTTTAGTTTATTGAATTGGATTAAATTGAATACTTTATTGTCATGACAAGTCACAGTGAAATTCTTTGCTGGCATACCTGAGGTATGCAAATAGTCGCCATGTAAAGGGTGCTGAAAAAGTTACAAAGTACCCGTGTCGGCTCCTCCCTTGTTCTCCCCCCCTCCTCCCCTCCTTCCTCTCCTTTGTTTTCTCCCCCCCCTCAATTGTCATGAGCAACGAGGTACAGTGGAAAGCTTTTTGTTGTGTTCTAGCCAGTCAGCGAAAAGACTATACATGATTACAATCCAGCCATCCACAGTGTACAAAAATAATTTTTTAAAAATCGTTCTTTTAAGACACTTTTTAAGATTGAAGAAGACTTAAAGTCTGAAGAAGGTCCTGACCCGAAACGTCACCTATCTATTTTCTCCAGAGATGCTGCCTGACGAAGATGGGTCTTGACTCGAAACGTCACCTGTCCTCCTTCTCCAGAGATGCTGCCTGACCCGTTGAGTTACTCCAGCACTTTGTGTCTATCGTTGGGGCTTTAAAGCAATCTCGTAGTTCCATGATCATCGTGTCTGATTCCGTTTCTGTCAATATTCCAGGTTATTTCGAGTTTGGTCTGAGTTTAGTTTAGTTTATTGACACGTGTACCGAGGTACAGTGAAAAGATTTCATTGTATCTATTTATACGGGTGTCAGGGGTTATGGGGAGAAGGTAAAGGGCCTGTCCCACGGGCATGCGACTCCATGCGGCAAGCGCGACCTAACCGCAAGCGGGGGCCGCGCGGAGGTCGAGTGAACCCCGCACAGGGCTGGTCCCACCAGCATGCGGCTGCATGCGGCAAGCGCTACCAAATCGGAAGCGGGGGCCGCGCGGAGGTCAAGTGACGTCAAGACGGTGCGTACGGTGGCGAGGCGGTGCGCACGGCAGTTGAGGCGGTGCTCGCGGCCTTGATGCGGCTGCGTCTGGCCTCGAGGCGGCTGCGTCCGGCCTCGAGGCGGTGCGCATGGCCGTCGATGCGGCGCGCACGGCCTCGATGCGGCAGCGGGCCGGCAGGCCGTTGCCGCACGGAATTTTTGAACAGTGTCAGTCTTTCGGAGCCCCGCGCGATGTCGGGACCAGCTTCGCAAAACTCCATACGGCTCCCGCGATCGAAGTGGGACCGACCCCGCGACCTCCGCGCGGCCCCGCTTGCGGTTAGGTCGCGCTTGCCGCATGGAGTCGCATGCCCGTGGGACAGGCCCTTAAGAGAATGGGGTTGAGGGGAAGATATAGATCAGCCTTGATTGAATGGCGGAGTAGACCTGATGGGCCGAATGGCTTAATTCTCCTCCTATCACTTATGACCTTATGACCTAATGCCAATATCCCAATCGGTGAGACTTTAATTGCATCTTCTGGTCGATAACCTCAGGCTCTGGATTATTAGGGCAGTAATGCATGATTTCACAACACAAATTGCTGCCACCTTATCAAAAAGGTTGCATTAATTGAGTTAAGGATGTAATGAGCTGCAGATAGCAGGCTTGTCACTGGTAATGTCTCTCCACATGATGGGCTGAAAATGAAATGCTCCAAAATATGCCCAGAACTCCCAATACTATGTACAAGGAAGCAGCATATCCGTCTGTACATTAGCAGGGTTCTGATTTGGAAGGAGATTTTTACTTTATTTTGGTTCAGTTTAGAGGTACAGCATGCAAACTTAGAAACATAGAAAATAGGTGCAAGAGTAGGCCATTCGGCCCTTCGAGCCAGCACCGACATTCAATATGATCATGGCTGATCATCCAAAATCAGTACCCCGTTCCCGTTTTCCCCCCCATATCCCTTGATTCCGTTAGCCCTCAGAGCTAAATCCAACTCTCTCCTGAAAACATCTAGTGAATTGGCCTCCACTGCCTTCGGTGGCAGAGAATTGCACAGATTCACAACTCTCTGTGTGAAAAAGTTTTTCCTCATCTCAGTCCTAAATGGCCTACCCCTTATTCTTAAACTGTGACCCCTGGTTCTGGACTCCCCAACATCGGACATTTTTTTCCTACATCTAGTCCCTTAAGAATGTTATATGTTTCTTAAGATCGCTTCCCATCCTTCTAAACTTCAGTGAATACAAACACAGTCGACCCATTCTTTCATCATATGTCAATCCTGCCATCCCGGGAATAAACCTGGTGAACCTACGCTGCGCTCCCTCATTAACAAACAGGCCCCTTCGGCCCACCGAGTCCGCACCGAGCATCAAGTACCCATTCACACAAATTCTATGTTATCTGACTTTTGCAGCCAGTCCCTACACACTTAATCTCTTAAGGGCCTGTCCCACTTGGGCGTCAATTGCACGTCACGCAGGTTGCACGCGAGGATTTTGTGAATCCCAAAATCCTCCGGAGTCGCGCACGACCGCGTGTCACTGCCTACGCCACAGACGTGACGCGCAAATGATGTCGCGTCGTGCTAAGTGACGCGTAAATGATGTCGTGTAAATGACGCGCAAATAACACAAATAGTAGTGGGACAGGCCCTTAACAGAGTCCAATTAACCTACAGACCTGCACATCTTTGGGGCGTGCGAGAAAACTGTAGCGCCTAGAGAAAACCCATGCAAGGTCACAGGGAGAAAATGCAAACTCCACACTGGCAGCACCAGAGGTCAGGATGGTCTCCGGTGCTGTGAGTCAGCGGCTCCACCCGCTGCACCGCTATGCCGTCCGTTAGGAGGTCCTGAGGGAAGTCCAGCTGAGGATTTTTGGAGCAGAAAATAATATTGTATGTTTTAGTATTTAGTATAGTTTAGAGATACAGCGTGGAAACGGGACCCACCCGGTCCGCGTTGACCAGCGATACCCGGACATTAACACCACCCTACACACAGTAAGGACAATTTTTACATTTACCAAGCCGATTTACCTACAAACCTGTACGTCTTTGGAGTGTGGGAGAAACCGAAGATCTCGGAAAAAACCCACGCATGCACGGGGAGAACGTACAAACTCCGTACAGACAGCACCCGTAGTCGGAATCAAACCCGGGTTTTCGGTGCTGTAAGCATTATAAGGCAGCAACTCTACCCCTGCTCCACCGTGCCATTCTGTGATGATGTATGTGTATGATGCTGTGTTTTTGTGTCTTTGCCCATAGCAATATCCATGGGCAGATTAAGTAACATTCAATACTTTTTTATGAACCCGGATCTTAAACCTATGCCCTCTAGTGTACGACATTTCTACGCCGCGATAAAGATTTTGATAACCATCTTTTCTGTGGGTCCAATAAGTTTCTGAACCTCTATCCTGTCTCCCCTCAGCCTGCAATGCTTCAGGGAAAACTATCCAAGTTTGGCCAGAATAGGGACACAAATTGCTGGAGTCAGCAATTCTGATAGCTTTTCTGGAGAACTTGGAGAAGAGACATTTTGGGTCGAAACTCTTCTGAGGAAAACGTCACCCGTCGAAACTTCTTCAGAAGAACGGTGTCCACCCAAGACATCAGCTGTCCAAGTTCTCCAGAGGTGTTTGAAGAAGGGTCTCGACCACGAAACTTCACCCATTCCTTCTCGCCAGAGATGCTGCCTGTCACGCTGAGTTACTCCTGCATCTTGTGTCTATTTCCAGAGATGCTGCCTGACCTGCTGAGTTACTCCAGCATCTTGTGTCTATCTCCAGAGATGCTGCCTGACCCGCTGAGTTACTCCAGCACTGTGTCCTTTTGTGTGTATTAAGCAGCGTCTGCAGTTCTTTGTTTCTCCTGCTTTGGCCAACCTCTCTGAAGAGCGCACCAACTTCTCCTGATAGCTAAAGTTCAAATCTTATCAAATAGCCAGCAGGAAGTTTGCGAGTCACTGAAGCTCCTTCTGCGGTTTTGATGACATGTGGAGATTATGAACGGCTTAATCTCAAGGCAGTTCCGGTTGGCGTTCCGTCACTGGGACGATATCCCCAGGGCTCACGCCAAAGACCGCTTGGGCAGATGGTCCCTCTGCTGGCAGGAATTCAAGATCAGCCACGGATCGGAGGAGAGGACTCCAGGTGTTGAGGGCAAACTCAAGGACAGGCCAACTGGGAGACTGGCTGATGCGATATAGAAGAGCGGCAAGCATATGTGTCAAGTATTTTGAGATTTCCCCATGAGGGATTTATGACGTCAAGCAGACCAGAACATGAATGTGGAAACAACTCAGGCTAAAAGAGGAACCCTGGTGTCGTGGAGATATACAGGTCTCTAGGCGAGCAAGTCAACTCTGGCGCACGCAAATTCTCCAGTGCAAATCCTACCCCGAAGGTATACCTCTGTAGGAAATGTAAGCCGCTTTTCATATGTTCACAAGATGATAAGAATCTAGTTAGCTGGGATCTATAACTTTGATCACGAAATGTAAGATAACCTAACTGTGTTGAATCAAAGGATAAAGGACAAAGGACAAAGGACATTTATTCACATATACCAATTGGTGTAGTGAAATTTGAGTTGCCATTTGCAGCACACCAATAAAAATAAAACACAACATTAAAGAATTTGACATTAAACATAAAAACATCCCCCCACAATGGGAGGGAAGGCAGCAAATCAGCTGTAAAGTACAAGATATATTCCGACTTTGTAAAACCACATTGTAATCAAATGCTGTTTATTCAAGGAGGAGTAAAGAAGTCAGAAAATAGAACATAGAACATAACGAGTACAGGATAAGAACAGGCCCTTTGGCCCACAATATCTGTGCCGGACATGATGCCAACACCATCATTTATCTGCCTGCTCATAGAGTTATAGAGAGTCATACAGCATGGGAACAGGCCCATCGGCCCAACTTGCCCATGCCGACCAACATGTCCCACCTGCCTGTCCTATCCTTTCCTATCCATGTACCTGTCAAAATGCTTCTTAACTGCCTCAACTACCTCCTCTGGCAGCTCGTTCCATACACCCATCAACCTCTGTGTAAAAAAGTTACTCTTTGGGTTCCTATTAAATCTTTCACTCCTCACCTTAAACCTTTGCCCTCTGGTTCTGGATTCCGCTACTCTGGGCAAAATACAGTGCATAACCCATACTTTCCATTCCATCCAAATCCATATGTCTATCCAAAAGTCTTTTAAATGCCACCAACATATCAGCTTCAACCACCACCCCCAGCAGGACATTCCAGGTATTCTCCACCCTTTGTGTAAAATAACTTGGCTTGCACATGTCCTTTAAACTTTGCCCCTCTCATCTTAAAGCTATGCCCTTTACAAGATGGCTGTGTGTCAAAGCTTAATGTAAAGTGCCAGATTTCCACCAGAAAACAACTCAAAAATGAATGACTATCTGGCAAACTTTTCTATCTATCCAGTTTCTAAATCAACTAATCAGTATTTTGATGAAGTCTGTATTCAATGAATTGAGACTTTGGTTTGCATTTTATTTTTATTTTAGAGCAAAAGCAATCCAACACTTGTGTTATAACCAATTGCAAAATAACATTCGTAATTGGATGAATGTTGAGTTTTCAAGTCAAATTCTGTAAATAAATTAAAGTACACATATTGTTTATGTAGGGAGGCACAGCGATGCAGCAGTAGAGTTGCTGCCTTACAGCACCAGAGACCCGGGTTCGATCCTGACCTCGATCCTGGTGCTGTCTGTATGGAGTTTTATGTTCGCCCCATGACTGAGTGGGTTTTCTCCGGGTGCTCCAGCTTCCTCCCACATTCCAAAGACATGCAGGTTTATAGGTCTGCAGAAGAGTTCTGACCCGTAACGTCACCTAGCACTTTTCTCCAGAGTTACTCCCACTCAGTTACTCCCGCTTTCCGTCTCTCTCCATCCCTCCACAATCCTAGTTCTCCGACCAGTCTGACTGTCGCCCTGATTACATTTTATCTTTGTATGCTTCATTGTCACCTTCTCCTAGCTAACAATGATCTATTCTACATTTTCATTGATCTGCATCCCCTTTGATGTCTTGTTTTCACACCTTATACGTCCTTATCTCTGCACCTCCCCCTCCCCTGACACTTAGCCTGAAGAAGGGTGCCAACCCAAAACATCTTCCATTCCATCTCTCCAGAGATGCTGCCTGTCCCGTTGAGTTACTCCAGCACTTTGTGTCTAACTTCGGTGTAAACAAGCATCTGCAGTTCCTTCCTACACCAACTCAAAAGTAGAGCAGCGATCGTAAAATATTTTGGGCTGGATTCACTATCCAGGATTTGCCAATACGCATCTGCATATGATTTATTTGGTTTAGTCGCCATCAATCCTTTTGAAATTTGATTTATCACTGTGAATCCCAAGACATATGTGTGATCTCCACTGGTGTGATTTACCTTTTGGAGAGTTGGGCACTCCTGCGACAGAGATGAATAGCTTGAATGAGCTAAGCATATAATATTGATGCAGCAATATTGCTCGGCGCCAAGGAGAATTCAACAAAAAACAATATCGCTCTATCCCAAGAGGGCTGTATTCACGTCCAGTTTGCCACAAATAAAAATCAGCAGCTTCAAAACAAATTATTTTGGATGCTCTCTGCTCTGGCTGTGACTTTCTGAGCAGTGTAATCTTGAAACAGAACCATCCATATCTTTTGACAGTTTCACCTCAGCGGCAGTGCTTGTTCATGTTTCGGACCCGACTCTCACGCCAGGGAGCAGACTGGAAGAGTCGACGTGTTTGCGCTGTGTTGAGGAAAGTGCTCGACCGACCTGCAGACAAAAACAGATGAGCAAATTGTTCCAGGCCTGACCTGCTGCTCACGATCGCTGCCCACGTTCCCTGCATTTAGTGGTGGTTTAGTTCGGAGGTACAACGAGGCCCACCGAGTCCGCGCCATTGACTCCATCTATTCCTCACACTGCCTCGGCAAGGCCAGCAGCCTAATCAAGGACAAGTCTCAACCTGGCCACTACCCTTTCCCATCAGGAAAAAGGTATAGAAGTGTGAAAACGCACACCTCCAGATTCAGGGACAGTTTCTTCCCAGCTGTTATCAGGCAACTGAATCATCCTACCACAACCAGAGAGCAGTCCTGAACGATCATCTACCTTATAGGTGACCCTCGGACTATCCTTGTTCAAACTTTGCTGGCTTTACCTTGTACTTAATGTAGGGTCGCCAACTTTCTCACTCCCAAATAAGGGACAAAGGATCAAAATAAGGGTCAAATTCCCCACGGCAATTCGTTGACCGACTCGGCCGTGGCTGGGTGAATGATGAGTTGGCCCGGGTGCTGGACTGCACACAAAGCCCAGCCAGCGGGCCAGCTGAGGAGTTTTGTCTCGGGCCGAGTGACATCGCGCGCAAAGTCCGGCACCCCATCCAACTCATGAACCGATGATCGGCCATGAGAAGGAGGGGTGGTGGTGGTGTCGGCGGTAAGCGAAGGTCCGAAGGTTAGATAGCTGGCCGGGCTGCCGACCGACCAACGGGGCCACGGAAGAGGCGCTGCTGCTGCTGCACTCCATGGGCTGCACTACGTCGGGACGGGTGAGGCGGAGCCGGACGAGGCGCTCTGACCCGACAGACCGCTCGACCCGAGTAGTAGCAGTCAAATACGGGACAAGGGCGGTCCCATATGGGACAAACCAATTTAGCCCAATATAAGGGATGTCCCTGCTAATATGGGACAGTTGGCAACCCTAACTTAACGTTATTCCCTGTATTATGTATCTGTACACTGTAAATGACTCGATTGTAATCATGGTAGACAAAAATGCTGGAGAAACTCAGCAGGTGAGGCAGCATCTATGCAACATAATCAAACTGATTATGTAATCATCAGTAGGCCTCTGACTCCTGGGCCTGGAACACTCTGGTATCTTTCAGCACCGTGAAAGAATAATAAGATTAAATGAGAACTTACCAGTTTGAAGTTTGATCTTTATTTTATGAGGAGTTACGTTGGTGATTACGTGAAGAAGACCCGTCAGGGCACATGCGCGTCAATCTTCAAAGCAGCGGTATGAAATCATAGACAACACAATAATTGAAGTAACATATTAAGATGATCAACATGAGAACTACCATTATGACCTTTTTTCTATGAGAGAGGGTTAGGCGTGGCAGGCACGTAATCACCAACGTAACTCCTCATAAAATAAAGATCAAACTTCAAACTGGTAAGTTCTCATTTAATCTTACTATTTTACTTCGGAGTCACGTGAGTGACTACGTGAAGATTTTAAAGCTCTGCGATTTTTATGCCGCAGATCAAAATCCCGGCTTCTCACTGCATCGATTGACTCTGAGTATAATCAATAATGCTGTAAACATGACACTGAATATCATGCAAAAAAAAAACAGTTTTATTTTTGGTCATAAAACAAACAATAAACCCTCTTAATTTAGGGCAACAAACAAAACAGAATTAAACAGTATTGTAAACAGAATTTAAACAATAGCAACAGCACTTAATATTGAGTTGGCAAACAGCCCTCCATCGGCAATGGGCCGATGGTAGTATTGCTGGAACACAAGTTCATTTTGCCATCCTGCGGCTTTTAATATATGGTCGATGGGAACGTCCATCGCCCTGGCTGCGGATGTTGCTGCTGCCCTAGTGGAATGAGATGTAAACACATCAGTGTTAATTCCTGCCTGAACCAACACTTGCTTTAACCACCTTGAGATAGTCTGAACTGCCACTCTTTTATGTGGCTTCTTGTAACTGACAAATAATCCTGTTTCTTCTTGTCTTAAAGCCCTTGTGGCTTCAATGTAATGTAACAAATGTGTCCGTGTACCTATTACAAGATATGCCGACAAAGCTCTTCTAGCTGTATTGATAGCACTGTAGCTAAGACCCTCATCATAATAAAGTGTAGATAAAAACTGTAACACATTTTCAATAACTACAGTATCATATTGAATATTCTTTCCAACACAATATTGTTCCCATTTTTTTACATAAGTCATATACTGCTTTTGAGTACTCTTTCTCCAGGCTGCAGTGAGTATATCCACCGTTCGCCTAGAAAGTCCTCAACCCATGTAAGGCCTTCTTAAAACCTGCAAATTAACAGATCAATACGATCACATAACGGATGAACTTCACGCGTTACCGGATGCTCTAGCAAATTCCTACTCTTTGGAATCAGCAAAGGAGGTTGTGTCGCTATCTGTAACATCAAAGGGAACCATGGTTGAGTTGGCCAATTTGGTATCACCAAAACCCCTGAAGCGGCATCCTGCTTGGTTTTTTGCAAACACCGACCTATGAGGCAGAATGGTGGGAAAATGTACACAAACATATCACCCCAATTTAGTGAAAAAGCGTCACTTGCCACTGCCCCTGGATCTGGTTCCCATGACACATATTTTGGCAGCTGGTGGTTAAGCCTGGATGCAAACAAATCAATATCTGGCTTTCCATATTGAAGTACTCTGTTCTTGAACACATCCTGGTTCAACATCCACTCTGTATTATCATGGAATTTTCGTGACCTGGCATCTGCTACTACATTGAGTTTCCCAGGCAGATAGATAGCTGAAATCCACATATCTCTATCTATACACCAGGTCCAAATTTGATTTGCCAACCTGTCACATGATAACGATTTGATTCCACCCATGTGATTAATATAAGCTGTAGTGTTGTCTATTTGGCACTGCACATGCAAGCTAGTTTTGTTAGTGCAATAAGCCTTGAGTCCATAAAATACTCCTAAAAGCTCTAAATGGTTAATTCCCCATGTTTGCAGAAGCAATGACTCTTGCTCAGTCCATCTACCTCCAGAGCTGGATCTCGTATCAGTAGCACCCCACCCAAGTGCACTGACATCTGTCTGCAAAATCATGAAAGCTTGGTCCAATAACACTTTGGAACTACTGGTGGACACATGCTGAATCCACCATTGTACATCAGCAACAGCCTCTACTGATAGACTCATAGGCCTGTTATAATGACCCAAATGTGTCCTCAGTGCTTGTTCCTTTGACCTTTGTAACTGTTGATAATGAAGTGGCCCGTATTGAACTGCTGGAAATGCTGCCACCAATTTCCCAAGCAGACTAGCCACCTGTCTAATTGAAGGCTGTGTGTCAGCAATCAAGTTGATACAGCTCTCAATTAGCTCTACCCTTTTTTTGCCTGGGCAAGGTCACAATCATGTTGATTGAGTCTGTTGTGAAACCTAAATAGTCAATTTGTGTCACAGGTGTTAATTTAGATTTCTCTGGATGGTTTATGAAGCCCACTCTTTGAAAAGTGGTTTTAACAACTGCCACTGATGCTTCAGCTGTTTCCTTTGATTGTCCTACAATCAAGATATCATCTAGTTAAGTCATGAGCACATGCCCTTGACTTCTCATCATGCCTAGAATAGGTTTTAACAACTTTGTAAAAACTCTAGGAGCTGAAGACAAACCATTAGGCAGTGCATTGTATTGCCATAATTGTCCCATCCAGCTGAATTTTAAATATCTTCTATCCTGCAAATGAACAGACACTGAGTAATACGCATCTTTAAGATCTATAGTTGCCATATAGCATCCTCTGGAAACCAGTTGCTTAGCCGTCACAAACGTTTCCATCTTAAAATGTCTATACCATACAAAAGGGTTAAGACTAGTCAGGTCCAATATAATTCTGCTTCCCCCATCCTTTTTTGGTCTGGGAAAGATATTGGACACAAACTGTTGGCTTTGGTAAACTGCCTTAGCAATTACTCCTTTATTACATAAGCTTTCAAGTTCCACCTGAACTTCCAATTGTTCAGTGATACTGAAGTCAAAACTCCTTTTTGGAACATGTTACATGGGTAAATCAGCATTTGCATTAAACTCTATTCAAAACCCTTCAATAACATTCAGTATAAACATATCTGAGGTAATTTGTTTCCATTCCTCTATGAACAGATGTAATCTTCCTCCAACTTTTAATTGTATTACTTTAGATCTGTCTACATGAGAACCAGACCCACATACCTCATTACCACCTGGCATCCTTCCCCGGCCTTGAGCTGGATATCCCACATTCCCTGGCTCTGCTACAGCCGAACGCCAACTGCGCTGCATAGTAGCTCGACTTGTCCCTTGCCCGGACCAGTCTCCTCGCTTATAGGGATATTTCCGCTTCGGTGGATATGTGGCTGCTGGCTGCTTAGTCAAGCCCACCCTCTTGGCCTCATCCTCCAGCTCCTTCACCAGCTTTGCAAAATCCTCGCCAAAGAGTAGATTTGCCGGTTGCACTGTGCCAGGCTGGCAGAGTGAAGCATATTTTGGATTTAAGGTTGGTCTTATCGCCGCTTTGCGGAGGCAGTTAATCTCGAAGTGGGCACTGCACAATAGCGGCAGCACTTCTTGTTCTAATTTCGTCATGGCCTCTCCATCCACCATCCTGCCAAAGCTAGTTATGCCTGATCCCAGCAATTTAAAAATATGCTGGAGCTTCACCTCCTGGGCTCGCATTTGTATGCCCATCTGGCCCCAAATCATCCTGTTCACAACAGGCACTTTTAACAGGGCACAGTTGATTGGGGCTTCATGCTTCTTTACTGTCTCCTCCATAGTCAGCTCCTGTAGCTGGTGTGAGATTAAGTAATTAATACTGGTGGCTATTTCCTCACCCAGAGGCTCACCAGCTTCCGACGACTTGGCAAACCGTGCTGCACACGGTGTCAGCTCTGGCTGCTGCCTGTCCTCCGTTTCGAAGTCGTCGGACTCAGGGTCAGAGCTTATCTGCCCTTCTGCACTCACCTCTTGAAAGAGGGTGCTTTCAAGCAGGTCTCTACTAGGCACTGCCGGCGGAGCCTTCCCCACGGCCTCCCGCCCACACAACTCCTCCTGGAGTGTGGCTCTGTGGAGCAGCCCCTGTATGAGTTGCTCCATTTTGGATAACCGTTGGGGCACGGTATCCTGTCCCGGACGGGACTCTTCCTGGCCCGACTCTGCCGAGTCAATAGGCCTGACAGACTTGGCTTTTGCCTTCCGCCCGACTGGCGTTGGCTGTGTACCCGGCTGGGCACTTGGGAATGCCAAGTCTGTCGCCGCACCGCTACCGGCTTGCGACTCCCCAGAGGTGACAGGCTGCCTTTCAGAGACTGCGCTCCCGCAGCTCTCTCTCCCCTTTTCCGTTGCACGCCTGCACCTTGTTGTTTTCTCCATTATTCCTGTATTTCAGGGATAAACACAGCAACAATATTTCTTTTCTCCTAACTCCTCCAAAGTCTCCCCGACTTTGGTGGAGCTTTTAAACTACTCTTCCTGCTGCCGGGCACCAATGCGTCAGACGTAATGACGCGCATGCGCCCTGATGGGTCTTCTTCACGTAGTCACTCACGTGACTCCGAAGTAAAATTGTGAATAGCTTTTTGTGTTGATTATTGTCGTGAAAGATTAATTCAAAACACCATTAATAACAGTGTGGGCGTCACCATAGTGCAGCGGTAGAGGTGCTGCCTCACAGCGCCACAGACCCGGGTTCAATCCTGACTTTGGGTGTTGTATGTACGGAGTTTGAACGTTCTCCCCGTGGCTGCGTGTGTTTTCTTCGGGTGCTCCAGCTTCCTCCCACACAACAAAAACACGTAGGTTTGTAACTTAATTTTGCTTCGGAAAAATTTGTAAATTGTCCCTAGTGTGTAGCTAGTGCTAGTGTAATGGGGATCGCTGGTCAGCATGGGCTCGCTGGGCCGAAAGGCCTGTTTCCACGCTGTATCTCTAAACAAAACTAAAAACTAAAAAAACGAACATTTTTTTCCTTTGTTCATAGTTGTTGGTTGAGAGAAAGATTTGTTCAGAATTCTGCAGGGCAATTAGATAGTGCGTAGGAAGAAACGGCAGACGCTGGTTTACACTGAAGATAGACATGAAATGCTGGAGTAACTCAGCACAACAGGCAGCATCTCTGGAGAGAAGGAATGGGTGACATTTCGGGTCGAGACCCTTCTTCTGACAGAGAGTCTGGGGAGAGGGAGACACAGAGATATAGAAGGGTAAGGTGCTGTGTCAACCCCATCCTAGTTCTCCAACCAGTCTAACTGACCTCCTGATTACATTTTATCTCTGCATGCTTCGTCAACTTCCCCATGCTAACAATGATCTATCCTACATTTTCCTTCGCCCTCTTTGATGTCTCATTTTCACACCTTACCCCTCCATATCTCTGTGTCCCCCTCCCCAGACTCTCAGTGTGAAGGAGGGTCTTGACCCGAAATGTCACCCATCCCTTCTCTCCAGAGGTGCTGCCTGTCCCGCTGAGTTACTCATGACAACACACCATCTCCTCAAGAGATTCAAGAGAGAGATTCAAGAGACATTTATTGTCACATGCACCAATTGGTACAGTGTAATTTGTGGTCACCATACAGTCATACGAATTAAAAAAGAACACAGAACACGATAGCCTTTAACATAAATATCCCCACACAGCGGAATCAAAGTTTCCCACTGTGAGGGAAGGCCCCAGTCATCCTCTTCTATGATGTTCTTTGTTGTTCACCCATGGTCGGGGCCTCCCGAGCCACCCGCTGTCACCGCTACGGGCGGCCCAATGTTCAGGACCTCTTGCCGGGATGATGGAACTCCGTCGTTGGAACGGAAGAACACACTCAGCGGCTTGGCGTTCCGAATCGGCCACTTCTTACCGGAGACCGCGGCTCCCAAAGTCCACAGGCCCAGCTGGGCGGAGATTCACACTGGCGGCCCTCGGCAAAGGGATCCCAGGACTCCGCGATGTTAAAGTCAGCGCCGCCCGTGGCTGGGAGCTCGGCAACCACAGCTCCACGATGTTGAAGCAGCAGGCCCAACACTCCGGAGCTTCAAACGGCGATGCCAGTGAATCCAGTGCTGCGCCGCTGCTGAAGCTCTGGCCGGTCTCCGGCAAGAAAGGCCGCGCCAATGCAGTTGGTAGGCCGCAAGGTGGGGGGGGGGGGGGGGGGGGGGGGCGAGGATGCGACTCAGAGAATAGTCGCATCCTCGCCAGGAAGTGACTGGGAAACAGTTTCCCCCCTTACCCTACCTACCTCCACCACATAAAAATACTAAGAAACCTCCAAAACATACTTTTAAACAGACTAAAAATAATGAAAAAGATGGAAAAACAGACTGCCATCATGCGGCGCCCCTAGTGGAGAATATCCCTGATAACCAAACGAGATGGTGACTGGGACTCAAGCTTGCAGCTGTCAAATTGTCTTGTACCAGCTGAGATGATGTCAAGCAACTGTCATATCAGTTTAGTCCTCTACAGCTGAATAAGAGGATTGATAATATTATTCAAAATGGTCTGCAACCCGTTGCAATTCATTCACATTTTAAATGTGGATAATCAAAGTCCACTGAGCTCTGTGGGGGTAGAGGTGAATCGAATAGTACAGTCCAACCATAAGCTATGGCACGGTCTGATCCACATTTTGATGCACGGTGGAGCAGAGGTAGAGTAGCTTCATTACCATGCCTGAGACCCGGGTTCGATCCGGACTACGGGTGCTGTCTGTACAGAGTTTGTTGGTTCTCCCTGTGACTGCGTGGGTTTTCTCCGGGTGCTCCAGTTTCCTCCCACATTCCAAAGAAATGCAGGTTTGTAGGTTAAATGGCTTCTTAAAAATGAGCCTAGTGTGTAGGATAGTGCTAATGGAAGAGTGATCACTGGTCGGCACGGACTTGGTGGGCTGAAGGGCCTGATTCCACGCTGAATTTCAAAAGTCTAAAATCTGTTTGGAGTTGGTCAGTACATGACATCCATGTGGCATCACTAAAACCTCAACTACATTGTGGACTTTGTCGTGGAACTCATGTGCTAAGATACTGAGATGTATACTCTGCACTCTGTATCTTCCCCTTTGCTTTTCCCATTGAATTTGAGTTTGAACTGATGGTATCTAAGTATCGTATATATTTGGCTAATATATGAGGAAAGTTAGATGGTTCTGAGCCTGTACTTTCTGGAATTTAGAAAGATAAGGGTGGATCTTATTGAAACATAGCGAATAATGAAAGGCCTGGATAGAGTGGATGTGGAGAGGATGTTTTCAGTAATGGGAGAGTCTAGGACCAGAGAGCACAGCCTCGAAACAAAAGGATATTCCTTTAGAATGGAGATGAGGAGGAATTTCTTCAGCCAGAGGTTGGTGAATATGTGGAATTCATTACCACAGACGGCTTAGTAAGGGCATCAAAGGTTACAGGGAGAAGGCAGGAGAATGGGGTTGAGAGGGAAAGATAGATTGAAGACTCAATGGGCTGAATGATCTAACACTGCTCCTATGTCTTATGGTCTTATATCTGATCTGCTTGGTTAGCATACAAACCAAAACTTTTTAGCGTACTGTGGTTTTCAAGAGAGAGTTAGATTTAGCTCTTAGGGCTAACGGAATCAAGGAATATGGGGGAAAAGCAGGAACGGAGTACTGATTTTGGATGATCAGCCATGATCATATTGAATGGCCTACTCCTGCACCTATTTTCTATGTTTATAATGGTAATAATAAACCTAAACTAAAGGGACATGTTTGAGAAGCAGGGTAACATTTCAGGCTAATACCTTTCATCAGAAGTGGAATGGTGAGAAGAAAGTGTGTTTGAAGTTGGCAGGGATGGCGACTGCTGTTGAAGGGAACAAAGAGAGTGCCTGTGAAAAAACAGTCCAGGTGACAGAATGCCTTCAGAGATATCTAGTTAAGAAATGGAGAGAGAATATGAAAGAAAGAAGAAACTGCTGGCACTCTGAGCCTCAGTGGGTCAGACTGCATGTGTTAAAGAAGGAACTGCAGATGCTGGAAAATCGAAGGTACACAAAAATGCTGGAGAAACTCAGCGGGTGCAGCAGCATCTATGGAGCGAAGGAAATAGGCAACGTTTCGGGCCGAAGCCCTTCTTCAGACTGAGGGTCAGACTGCATCCCTGGAGAAAAGGAATGGGTGATGATTCATAAGTTAATAAGTTCATAAGTGAACAGAATTAGGCCATTCGCCCCATCAAGTCTGATCTATCTCTCCCGCCGAACCCCAATCCCCTGCCTTCTCCCCATAACCCCCGACACCAGGACTAGTCAAGAATCTATCTATCTCTGCCTTAAAAATATCCATTGACTTGGCCTCCCCAGCCTGTGGCAATGAATTCATAAGGTCATACGTGATAGGAGAAGAATTAGTCCATTCGGCCCATCAAGTCTGCTCCGTTTTGGGTCGAGACCCTTCTTCAGACTGAGAGTCAGGGGAGAGGGAAACAAGACATAGACGGTGATGTAGGGAGACATAGAACAAATGAATGAAAGATATGCAAAAAAGTGACGATGATAAGGGAAACAGGCCATTGTTAGCTGCGTGCACGGTGAAAACTAGTTACAGACAATGAGACTCAACACGGCAACTTTAAAGGTGGTACGACGGGTGGGGGAGGGATGGAGATAGAAGGGAATGTAAGGGTTACTTGAAGTCAGGGAAATCAATATTCCCAAATACCCAAAGGATCAGGTAGTCTCTGTGAACAGAACAAAACCGAGTTAGATTGGTGATCTTGTCAGATTTGTACTCACAAACTTACCAAATAATGAAAGGCCTGGATAGAGTGCATGTGGAGAGGATATTTCCACTAGTGGGAGAGTCTAGGACCAGAGGATATAACCTCAGAATAAAAGGACGTACCTTTAGAAAGGAGATGATGAGGAATTTCTTTAGTCAGAGGGTGGTGAATCTTGGAATTCATTGCCACAGACGGCTGTGGAGGCCACATTATTGAGTATTTTTAAGCCGGAGATAGACAGATACTTGATTAGTACGGGTGTCAAGGGTTGTGGGGAGAAGGCAGGAGAATGGGGTTGAGAGGGAGAGATAGTTCAACCATGACGGAATAGCGGAGTAGACTCGATGGGTCGAATGGCCTAATTCTGCTCCTATGAAGGATGACCATGATTGGGTCAGTAGGCGCACAAGTAGTAATATGGATCCTCATAGCTGCAATGTGTCTAAGACAGAAAATGGGATGTGGTCTGTATTGGGGGCATTGAGCGGAAACAATAATTCGGGTTCACACTCTGTCGGTGCTAAATGTACTTAAAAAATAAATGTACAATAAACAATAATATTGTAAATTATCAGTTATACTAGGTAACCAGACCATAATAGTGCAAGCTGAAATATGTGAAGCAGGTGGGATTAGTTCAGCTGGAACGTGTTGGCCGGCGTGGGCAAGTTGGGCCGAATGGCCTGTTTCCACGCTCTATGACTCTATAACACCTATATAAAGTCAGTGGTAGTTTGGTGCCGAGGTAGGGTTGTGGTTAGGTTTGCACAGTGTGGTTCTACAGTCTGATCTTTCATGGTTCTTGCAACTGGAGATAATGGTTCTCAGGTTCCTGTAACTTCTACCCGATGGTAGCAATGAAAAGTGTGTGGCTCGGGAGTTGAGGGGTGTTTCATAATGTTAGCTGCCTTCTTGAGGCAGAGCTTCCAGTAGATCCCTTGGATGATGGAGAGGTCTATACCTGTGACGGACCGGGCAACGTCCACCACTTTCTGCTGTCTCCTTTGGTCTTCAGCGTTCGAATGTCCAAACAAGGCTGTGATGCAACCAGTCACTTGTCCAAATGCCAAATCTCTGAGGAAGCAACAGCATTGCTGAGCTTTCTTTGTGATTGCATCAATGTGCTGAGCTCATGACTGATCTTCAAAGATAATGCATGCCCAGGAACATGACCCTCACCACTCCATCCCCCCACCCCAGTGAAACAGATGTATGGTCCCTCGACATTCCCTTTCCGAAGTCAACAATCTTCAATCCTTTTGTCTCAATTCTTCTGTCTTTTCCTCCCTGACCTGTATCCAACCATCCGCCCATCAACAAACACCCATCCTCACTTGTATCAACCCCATTACCTGCTAGGTTTTGTCCTGCCCCTAGTCGCTTCCAGCTTTCTTCCCCCCACCCCCACCCCCACCTCCCCGCCCTCCCCATTCCCATAATCAGTCTGAAGAAGGATCCCAATCTGAATCCCTGTTCTCCAGAGATGCTGCCTGACCCGCTGAGTGACTCCAGCATTCTGTGAAAGGTCACCTATCCATGTTCTCCACAGATGCTGCCTGACCCACTGAGTTACTCCAACACTCTGTGAAAGGTCACCTATCCATGTTCTCCAGAGATGCTGCCTAACCCACTGAGTGACTCCAGCACTCTGTGAAACGTCACCTATCCATGTTCTCCACAGATGCTGCCTGACCCACTGAGTATCTCCAGCACTCTGTGAAACGTCACCTATCCATGTTCTCCACAGATGCTGCCTGACCCGCTGAGTTACTCCAGCACTCTGTGTCTTCTTCAGCTCCTTGGTCGAGAACAACATTGTTGCTCTGCCACCACTGAACCTGCTCACCGATCTCCCTGTGTCGGAAGAAACTGCAGATGCTGGTTTACACCGACGAGAGACACAAAATGCTGGAATAACTCAACGGGACAGGCAGCATCTGTGGAGAGAAGGAATGGGTGACGTTTTGGGTCGAGACCCTTTCTTCAGACTGACTGTAGAAACTGCTCCTAATCCCCCTGCTGTGCTCTGACCTGTCGTTTCCCATTTTACATCCAGAATCGACGGCAAGGTCGGTGAGTTTAAGGGTGGAGTTGTGGCTGTGTTTGGCTAAATAGTTATTGGTGTAGAACGAGTTGAGCAGGGACTGAGGTGCCACTCAGCTGCGGGACAGCAAGGAGGGGATGTTGTTGCCAATCTGAAGAAGGGTCTCGACCTGAAACGTCACCCATTCCTTCCATCCAGTAGGTGCTGCCTGTCCCGCTGAGTGACTCCAGCATTTAGTGTCTATTTGTGATGGGTGTTTGTTGATGGGCGGATGGTTGGATAAAGGCCAGGGAGGAAAAGACAGAAGAAGTGAGACGAAAGGATTGAAGATTGTTGACTTTGGAAAGGGAATGTCGAGGGACCATACATCTGTTTCACTGGGGTGGGGGGATGGCAGGGGTGAGGGTCAAGTTCCTGGGCATGCATTATCTTTGAAGATCAGTCCTGAGCCCAGCACATTGATGCAATCACAAAAAAATACACGCTAGAGGCAGGAAACATGTTCCCGATGTTGGAAGCAGGGGCCACAGTTTAAGAATAAGGGGTAAGCCATTTAGAACGGAAATGAGGAAACACCTTTTTACACGGAGAGTTGTAAGTCTGTGGAATTCTCTGCCTCAGAGGGCGGTGGAAGCTGGTTTTCTGGATGCTTTCAAGAGAGCGGTAGACAGAGCTCTTATAGATAGCGGAGTCAAGGGATTTGGGGAGAAGGCAGGATCGGGGTACTGATTGGGGATGATCAGCCATGATCACATTGAATGGCGTTGCTGGATCGAAGGGCCGAATGGCCTACTCCTGCACCTATTGTCTATTGTCTATATCTTCAGTTTAAACCAGCATCTGCAGTTCCTTCCTACACATTTTGTCACACAGATTGATGTCTGCCGATGAGAGGGAAAAATAGGTTAGCCATGATCGAGTGGCAGAACAAACTTGATGGGCCGAATGGCCTAAATCTACTCCTATGTTTGTATGGTCCCATCACCTTATGATTTCTTAAGGGCACAGGGGAGAGGCGAAAGGCAGGAATAAAAGGGAGGTGGGGGACTTGGTGGGTGTGAAGGAGGGAAAAGGAGCAGGGCGGTCATGATGGCGCAGCAGTAGAGTTGCTGCCTTACAGCGAATACAGCCCCAGAGACCCGGGTTCGATCCTGACTATGGGTGCTGTCTGTACAGAGTTTGTACGTTCTCCCCGTGACCTGTGTGGATTTTCTCTGAGATCTTCGGTTTCCTCCTACACTCCAAAGATGTACAGGTTTGTACGTTAATTGGCTTGGTAAATGTGTGGGTGTAGGATAGTGTTAATGTGCGGGGATCGCTGGTCGGTGCGGACCTGATGGGCCGAAGGGCCTGTTTCCGTGCTGTATCGCTAAACTAAACTAATCTAAACTAAACTAAATCGGATGAGGAAGGGGTATGGGAGATAGTGGGAGAAATGTGTTTGCACCAGTGTGTGTGTGTGTGTGTGTGTGTGTGTGCGGGAGGGGAGGGGAGGGTGGGGGTGGTGGTGCAGAGCAAAGAGCGCCTGGGTAGGGCTGTAATATTTCAAACTGCAAACTGGAGGAGCAGTGGCTTCGATTCCTCTTGGGCAGTTTACCATCCAAAGGCATGAACATAGAATTCTACAATTACAAGTAATATCCCCCTCCACACACCCCTCCTTCTCATCCGCTTCCCCATCTCTCCACGCACACATTTCTCCCACCATCTCCCACCCCGTCCAGCACTTTTAGAGATACAGAGTGGAAACAGGCCCTTCGGCCCACTGAGCCCGCGCCGACCAGCGATCCCCGCACACTAACACTATCCTACGCACACTAGGGACAATTTACACGTATACCAAGCCAATTAACCTGCATACCTGTACGTCTTTGGAATGTGGGATTAAACCGAAGATCTCGGAGAAAACCCACGCTGTCATGGGGAGAGCGTGCTAACTCTGTACAGAGAGCACCCGTAGTTGGGATCGAACCCGAGTCTCCGGTGCTGCAAGCGCTGTAAGGCAGTAACTCTACTGCTGGCACCACCGTTTTGTTTTTTAATCTTTTGGAAAGAAGGCAAATCTGCCACTGCTTGATACTGCTAAACCTTCAGGTTGAAGCAATGTGCCAGATATTTTGATTTGTCGAGAAGGCATGCGAGTGAAATCAATTCCTCTGGAGAAAATGGAAGAAGCTCTTTCATTAATCTTCCATTAATCCCTTCCTTAGATTGACACGTTATATAACCATGAACAGAGACTAGTCTCATTGATATTGGCACGCCAGTCTACTGAACACAGCGCATATTGGCTTCAGTGGTGGGATTACTAATAGATAAATCCATCAGCAATCTGTTTTGCTATATTATACGCGACTTTGGCCCTGGAGTGATGTTATCTTCTGGTGCAGAAATGCTGCTTCTCTTAATAACAATTTAATGATGCTTAAAGCAGGAGTACTCTCTAACCAAACTTCCACCTAATAGCTTCCAAGGTAAACAAATGTCTGGTTATAAATGAAGGGCTTATTTCCTTGAGCACTCCATGTGAGACAGAGTGTAGAAGAGATGAACTGCAGATGCTTGTTTACAAAAGAAGACACAGAGTGCTGGAGTAACTCAGCTGGAGAGGCGGCATCTCTGGAGAGAAAGAATGGGTGACGTTTCGGGTCGAGACCCATCTTAAAATGGGATTAATGTAGTATGATTCAGCGTGTGATGGACAATACGGACCTAGTTGGCTGAAGGACCAGTTTTTTGACCCGAAACGTCACCCATTCATAGAAACATAGAAAATAGGTGCAGGAGGAGGCCATTCAGCCCTTGGAGCCAGCACCGCCATTCATTGTGATCATAGCTGATCGTCCCCAATTAATAACCCCTGCCTGCCTTCTCCCCATATCCCTTGATTCCACTAGCCCCTCTACCTAACTCTCTCTTAAATCCATCCAGTGATTTGGCCTCCACTGCCCTCTGTGGCAGGGAATTCCACAAATTCACAACTCTCTGGGTGAAAACGTTTTTTGTCACCTCAGTCTTAAATGGCCTCCCCTTTATTCTAAGACTGTGGCCCCTGGTTCTGGACTCGCCCAACATTGGGAACATTTTTCCTGCATCTAGCTTGTCCAGTCCTTTTATAATTTTATATGTTTCTATAAGATTTCCTCTCATCCTTCTAAAATCCAGTGAATACAAGCCAAGTCTTTTCAATCTTTCCTCATATGACAGTCCCGCCATCCCAGGGATCAATCTCGTGAACCTACGCTGCACAGCCTCAATCACAAGGATGTCCTTCTCAAATTAGGAGACCAAAACTGTACACAATATTCCAGATGTGGTCTTACCAGAGCCCTATACAACTGCAGAAGAACCTCTTTACTCCTATACTGAAATCCTCTTGTTATGAAGGCCTTCTCTTCAGAGATGTTGTCTATCTTCAGCATCTCTGGAGAACATGGATTGGTGATGTTTTGGGTCGAGACCCTTCTTCGGACTCTGATACAGAGACATAGGGACAAATAGCACAATAAACAGATTCTTTAGCCACTAGGTCCGTATTGCTCATCACACGTTGTATAATACTACATGAATCCCATTTTAATATTCCCCCATTCTCATCAGCTCCCCCCAGATTCTTCCAATCACCTACCCATTAGGGGCAATCAGTGTTAGCCAATTAACCTACCCTGTCTGAAGAAGGATCTCAACCTGAAACGTCACCCATTCCTTCTCTCCAGAGATGCTGCCTGTCCCGCTGAGTTACTCCAGCATTTTGTGTCTATCTACGGTTTAAACCTGCATCTGAAGTTCCTTCCTACAACATACCAACCTCCATGTATTTTGAATGTGGAAGGAAACCGGAGCACCTGGAGGGAACCCACATGGTCAGAGGGAGAAATTGCAAACTCCACACCAGCAGCAATCCAGGGGCAGAGTTGAACCCGGGTCTCTGGTGCTGGGAGGTAGTGGCTCTTTTAGTCATGCCCTCCTGCTCCAAAGTCAACAGTTGTCCACTGATGTGACATGGAGAAAGCCCTTGGCCAGAGATGCGGAGGTTGTTCAATCAGTATATTCATGTTTGTGAGCCATATGAGCAGAATTAGGCCATTCGGCCCATCGAATCTTCTCCACCATTCGATGTGATTTGATTTGATTTGATTTGATTTAATTTATTGTCATTGTCTTCAATTAAGAGACAACAAAATTATTTTTCCCTTACAGTCATACAAAAAATAAAAATAAAAAACCCCACAAAACACAGACCACAGTGGTCCACAACACAAACATCCCCACAGCAGCACCAAAGTTCCCCACTGTGAGGGAAGGAACCAAAGTCCAGTCAACCTCCTCACCGATGTTCCCCAATGTTCACCCGTGGTCGGGGCCTCCCGAGCCCCCCGCAGTCGCCGTTACGGGCGGCCCGATGTTGAGGCCCTCTCGCCGGGAACGATGGAACACCAATGTCGAACGGGAGAACAACCTCAGCGCCCTGGACCTCTGAATCGGCCACCTTCCACCTTCCACCGGAGTCCGCGGCTCCCGATGCCCACAGGCCACGCTGGGCGGAGATTCGCGCTGGCGACCCCCGGCAAAGGGTCCCAAGACTCCGCGATGTTAAAGTCAGCGCCGCCCGCGTTGGGAGCTCCGCACCCACAGCTCCGCAATGTTGGAGCAGCAGCCCAACACTCCGGAGCTCCAAGCGGCGATCCCAGGAAGGCCTCGCCTGCTCCGTGATGTATCGAGCGAAGCGTCGCAGCTGCTGAAGCTCTGGTCCAGTCCCGGCAGGGGGGGGGGGGGTGGAGCGAGGACGCGACTCGGATAATAGCCGCATCTTCACCAGGAAGCGACTGAAGGACGGTTTCCTCCTTACCCTACCCGCTTCCCCCCACATAAAATACCGAAAAAACCTAAAAAAACACACTTTAAACATAACAAAAAAATAAAAAGACAACTGGACCGTGGGCAGAGGCAGCCAGTAACAGCACCACCGGATGCTCCCCCTCTCAACCCCATTCTCTAGTCTTTCCCCTGTAACCTTTGACATCCTTGCTAATCAAGAACCTGCCAATCTCTGCTTTAAAACCACCCTTATACAGCCTCCACAGCCGCCAGTGGCAATGAATTCCTCCCATTCACCACCCTCAAGGCAGAGATGGGCAAAGTTTTGGATACGGGGAAATTGGGGGATTTGGATGTTGGTGCAGGGACGTGGCACTAAGCCAAACAACAGGTATAATCTTATTGAATGAGCAGGAATGAACTGCAGAAGCTGGTTTAAACTGAAGATAGACACAAAATGCTGGAGTAACTCAACGGGACAGACAGCATCTCTGGAGAGAAGGAATGGGTGACGTTTCGGGTCGAGAACCCTTCTGTAATGGCAACTTTTCCAGTGTCTTCCTATCCATTGTCATTTACTACTCAGGTAAGTAGGAGTGATCTTACGCAGACCAAAGATCTGTATAGATCTTACAGTCGTTATTTCCAGTTTGATTGGTTCTTTATTGAAGTAGTTGTACAAACAAAGAGATGATCATACCAGGATTTCTGTTCTCCTGGTCTGGTGAGAGCTGTGTTCTCTCCACCTATTGTCTAAATGGTCTAAATCACTAATCCATATGTTATGCCCCTCTATGCATCAAATGACCGGCCTCGAGTGTCCAAAATAATACTGCTCGAAATATCTAGACAAAATAATATAATATGCCAACAGTAGCTAGCCTAAACATAACTGGCTCCTACGCCTTCTTCAGACCCTTCTTATTGAATGGTGAATCCGTCATCGGAGATGAATTGACCAGCCCTGATTCTAATGTTCTAATGTTTTAATTCAGGTCAAGAGTTATATCAATGAATATTGAGGGGCAGGGTGCTAATGCAAAAGGCAAAAAAATTCTAGACCCCTGTGGCACAGGAAGGGACTGGCCTTGTAGATATGCAGACAGTCAGAAACTGGGCAGTTTTGTGTTCAGGATTCTGTTCCGACTGGACACCAGGCTAATAGTTCCTCCATAACTGTGGGTCAGGGTTGAAATCCCATCATGTAGAAACAAGGAACTGCAGATGCCAATTTATACAAAAGGACACAAAGTGCTGGAGTAAATGGCGGAACTGCCCAACCAGCTGCGGCTCGCCTGCAGTCCGTCTGTCTTTTTCATTTTTTTGTTTTCTTTTGTCTTGTTAGATGTATGTTTTAGTTTATTTTTAGTTGTGTACGAGTGGGGGGCGGGGATAACTTGTTTTAACCTCTTCCTTCAAGGGAATGCAACCTTTTCTTTGTTGTATCCCCGTCTCCGTCTCCGTCTGCACTGAGGCCTAATCGCGGAGCTGGCGGCCTCCAACTGGGACCGACCTCGAGGCTCCGGAGGCAGAGCCAGGACTCACCATCGTGAAGCTGGCTGACTTCGGGGCTGTGGTGGCGCTGCGGCGGTGGTGGCCCGACTTCGGAGCCTCGGAGGCTTCGGCCACGGGCCCAGTGGACGGCAACGTCGGGAGCTCGCAGGTCCCTGGTTAGTGACCGATTCTCCGGAGCTCCCGCAACAACAGCTTCGTCCGCTGGACTGGAGGGTGGCAGCTTCGTCCGCCCCGGGCAGCGGAGTATGAACCGGCCCGTTCACGGAGCTCGGATTCGGCCGCGGGACTTACCATCACCCGGCGGGGGGCCCAACATCGAAAGCCTGGATCGCCTCAACGCAGAGGGAGAACAAGGAAGAAAGAGACAAGGACTTTAAGACTTTTGCCTTCCATCACAGTGAGGAGCTGCCTGGTAGACTCATTGTGGTGGATGTTAAACTGTGTTCATTTTGTGTTCTATTATTTTATTATCTGTCATGACTGCAAGGTATGCAATTTTGTTCAAAGTAATAAGTTTGAATGACAATAAAGGATACTTTATACTTTATACTTTATACTTAACTCAGCGGGTCAGGCAGCATCTCCGGGGAGCATGGATAGGTGACGTTTTGGGTCGGGTTTATTCTTCAGACGGGTCCCAACTTGAAACATCACCTATCCATGTTCTGAAGAAGGCTCCCATCCTGAAAAAGTCACCTATCCACAAGATCAACACAAAATGCTGGTGTAACTCAGCGGGTGAGGCAGTATCTCTGTAGAAATAGAATGGGTGACGTTTCGGGACGGAACCCTTCTTCACACCCTTCTTCAGTTTGAGGAAGGGTTCCAAGCCGAAACGTCACCTATCCACCTTCGCCAGAGATGCTACCTGTCCCGCTGAGTTACACCAGCACTTTGTGTCCTTTTGAATATCCATCACATTTCTCCTGCCACCTTAAAGCAAAATGAATTCAGATTCAAAATAATTGACATTTAATTGTCGGGACTGAGTTTCGTTGGTGAGAAATAAATAATTTCTAGCTGGGCCTTCAAGAATGTTCCTTCAGTTTTTAACAATTAGAAAATGAAAAATAAGTTCTAACGCTGAAGTGTTGAGACAACATCCATTTTCACGAGAGATATATACAAGAGAGACTTAGGGCTAACGGTATCAAGGGCTATGGGGAGAAAGCAGGAACGGGGTACTGATTTTGGATGATCAGTCATGATCATATTGAATGGCGGTGCTGGCTCGAAGGGCTGAACAGCCTACTCCTGCACCTATTTTCTATGTTTCTATATTCACGATTTCTTTGCTACGTGATTTCTCCTCAGCTAACTGCTCCAGTGCTATTGTTGAGTTTGACTCTTCAGGTCTCTTGTGAAGGGAAGAGGTTAAATGTGCATCGAATAAATTAAACATTCCCCGCTTTTAAAATAATTTCAGTTCACAGGCATGGTGCACGTTGCACGGTGCAGCTGAAACATTAATTTTCTGACCTATGACTCTTCCAAACTCAGGAGAAACCTCAGTGCATTGACCAGAGCTGTTGCTGAGGTGTGAGCCCAGAACATTGACGCGCAAAAAACATTGAGCCTGAAGAATAGTCCCGACCCGAAACGTCACCTATCCATGTTCTCCAGAGATGTTGCCTGACCCGCTGTGTTACTCCAGCACTCTGTGAAACGTCACCTATCCATGTTCTCCACAGATGCTGCCTGACCCGCTGAGTTACTCCAGCACTCTGTGAAACGTCACCTATCCATGTTCTCCAGAGATGCTGCCTGACCTGCTGAGTTACGACAGCACTCTGTGAAACGTCACCTATCCATGTTCTCCACAGATGCTGCCTGACCAGCTGAGTTATTCCAGCATTCTGTGAAACGTCACCTATCCATGTTCTCCACAGATGCTGCCTGACCTGCTGAGTTACTCCAGCACTTTTTTTCCTTTTTTTGTTGTTGATATTTTAAATGTTTAATCCACCACTGCAGCGGCACGGTGACGCAGCGATGGAGTTGCTGCCTTACATCACCAGAGACTCAGGTTTCATCCTGACAACGGGTGCTGTCTGTAAGGAGTTTGTACATTCATTCTGTGACCACGTGGGTTTTCTCCGGGTGCTCCAGTTTCCTCCCACACTCCAAAGACGTACAAGTTTGTAGGTTAATTTAGTTTACTTTAGTTTAGAGACGCCCAGGGACCGTTGCAGAAGGAGGAGCAGCGTCCGGGTAGGGAGTAGTTAAACAGCGCGGGGCTTTGCTTTCCAGACGCCCAGGGACCGTTGCAGAAGGAGGAGCAGCGTCCGGGTAGGGAGTAGTTAAACAGCGCGGGGCTTTGCTTTCCAGACGCCCAGGGACCGTTGCAGAAGGACCAAAACTGCAACGTTCCATTCAAGTTTCCTATAAGTGAGGAAGCCGCTGATTGGTGGAAGAGGACCAAGAGAAAGCAGCTGATTGGGAGTCAGATCCCTGCTGATTTCCTCCACCAGTTTTGTATTGTATCCAGGGTAAGGGGGGAGTATGAGGGCCAGGGCAGTTTACTGTTCTGGATGTCAGATGTGGGAGGTCATGGAGTCTGATAGCCCTCCAGACGTTCACATCTGTGTCACGTGCGTAGAGATGGGGTTCCTAAGGGACCGTGTTAGGAACCTGGAGCAGCAGCTCGATGACCTCTGTCTGATAAGGGAGAGAGAGGAAGTCATAGAAAAGAGTTATAGGGAGGTGGCCACTCCAAGACCACGGGAGGCAGACAAGTGGGTCACGGTTAGGAAGGGCAAGGGGCAGAGGCAGGGACTAGTGAGTACCCCGGTGGCTGTACACTTTGAAAATAAGTACTCCTGTTTGAGTACTGTTGAGGGGGACAGCCTTCCTGCGGGTAGCAACAGCGGCCGGGCCTCCGGCACAGAGACCAGCCCTATTGCTCAGAAGGGTAGGGAAAAGAAGAGGAGGGCAATAGTAATAGGGGACTCTATGGTTAGGGGGTCGGATAGGCGATTCTGTGGACGCAGTCAGGAGACCCGAATGGTAGTTTGCCTCCCTGGTGCCAGGGTCAGGGATGTGTCTGAACGGGTCCAAGATATCCTGAAATCGGAGGGAGAGGAGCCTGAGGTTGTGGTACATATAGGTACCAATGACATAAGTAGAAAAAGAGAAGAGGTCTTGAAAGGAGAATTTAGGGAGTTGGGAGGAGAGTTAAGGAGAAGGTCTACAAAGGTAACAATCTCAGGATTACTACCTGTGCCACGTGACGGTGAGAGTAGGAATGGAGTGAGGTGGAGGATAAATGCGTGGCTGAGGAACTGGTGCAGCGGGCAGGGATTCAAATTTCTGGATCATTGGGACCTCTTTTGGGGAAGGAGTGACCTGTACAGAAAGGACGGGTTGCACTTGAACCCGAGGGGGACCAATATCCTGGCGGGGAGATTTGCAAAGGCTACTGGGGAGACTTTAAACTAGAACGGTTGGGGGGAGGGACTCAAATAGAGAAAGCTAGTGGAAAATGTGGGAGGCAGGAGGCAGAAAAGGGAAGCACTCGGACCCAAAATGTAGGGGAGAAAGAAGAAAAAGATAATAAACAGAGAATAAGTGGTGGTGGGTTTCTTAAATGTGTATATTTTAATGCTAGGAGCATTGTAAGAAAGGTGGATAAGCTTAGAGCCTGGATTGACACCTGGAAGTATGATGTTGTGGCGATCAGTGAAACATGGTTGCAGGAGGGCTGTGATTGGCAAATAAATATTCCAGGATTTCGTTGCTTCAGGGGTGATAGAATTGGAGGGGCAAGAGGTGGGGGTGTTGCATTGCTTGTCAAGGAAGATATTACAGCAGTGCTTTGGCAGGATAGATTAGAGGGCTCGTCTAGGGAGGCTATTTGGGTGGAACTGAGAAATGGGAAAGGTGTAGCAACACTTATAGGGGTGTATTATAGACCGCCAAATGGGGAGCGAGAATTGGAAGAGCAAATATGTAAGGAGATAGCAGATATTAGTAGTAAGCACAAGGTAGTGATTGTGGGAGATTTCAATTTTCCACACGTAGACTGGGAAACACATTCTGTAAAAGGGCTGGATGGTTTGGAGTTTGTAAAATGTGTGCAAGATAGTTTTTTGCAGCAATACATAGAGGTACCTACTAGAGAAGGGGCAGTGCTGGACCTCCTGTTAGGAAATGAGACAGGGCAGGTGGCGGAGGTATGCGTCGGGGAGCACTTCGGGTCCAGTGATCACAATACCATTAGTTTCAATATAATTATGGAGAGGGTCAGAACTGGACCTAGGGTTGAGATTTTTGTTTGGAGAAAGGCTAACTTTGAGGAGATGCGAAAGGATTTAAAAGGAGTGAATTGGGACATGTTGTTTTATGGGAAGGATGTAGAAGAAAAATGGAGGACATTTAAGGGTGAAATTTTAAGAGTACAGAATCTTTATGTCCCTGTTCGGTTGAAAGGAAATAGTAAAAAATGGAAAGAGCCATGGTTTTCAAGGGAAATTGGACACGGTTCGGAAAAAGAGAGAGATCTACAATAATTATAGGCAGCATGGAGTAAATGAGGTGCTTGAGGAGTATAAAGAATGTAAAAAGAATATTAAGAAAGAAATTAGAAAAGCTGAAAGAAGATATGAGGTTGCTTTGGCAAGTAAGGTGAAAGTAAATCCAAAGGGTTTCTACAGCTATATTAATAGCAAAAGGATAACAAGGAATAAAATCAGTCCATTAGAGAGTCAGAGTGGACAGCTATCTGCAGAGCCAAAAGAGATGGGGGAGATATTGAACAATTTCTTTTCTTCGGTATTCACGAAGGAGAAGGATATGGAATTATGTGAGGTAAGGGAAACGAGCAGAGTAGCAATGGAAACTGAGATTCAAAGAAGAGGAGGTGTGGACACTTTTGAAAAATATGAAAACGGGTAAGTCTCCAGGTCCTGACAGGATATTCCCTAGGACATTGAGGGAAGTTAGTGTAGAAATAGCAGGGGCTATGACAGAAATATTTCAAATGTCATTAGAAACGGGAATAGTGCCGGAGGATTGGCGTACTGCGCAAGTTGTTCCGTTGTTTAAAAAGGGTTCGAAGAGTAAACCTAGCAATTATAGACCTGTTAGTTTGACGTCAGTGGTGGGCAAATTAATGGAAAGGATACTTAAAGATAATATATATAAGCATCTGGATAAGCAGGGTCTGATTAGGAACAGTCAACATGGATTTGTGCCTGGAAGGTCATGCTTGACTAATCTTCTTGAATTTTTCGAAGAGGTTACTAGGGAAATTGATGAGGGTAAAGCAGTGGATGTTGTCTATATGGACTTCAGTAAGGCCTTTGACAAGGTTCCTCATGGAAGGTTGGTTAAGAAGATTCAATTGTTGGGTATTAATGGTGGAGTAGCAAGATGGATTCAACAGTGGCTGAATGGGAGATGCCAGAGAGTAATGGTGGATGGCTGTTTGTCAGGTTGGAGGCCGGTGACAAGTGGGGTGCCTCAGGGGTCTGTGTTGGGTCCACTGTTGTTTGTCATGTACATCAATGATCTGGATGAAGGTGTGGAAAATTGGATTAGTAAGTATGCAGATGATACTAAGATAGGTGGTGTTGTGGATAATGAAGTAGATTTTCAAAGTCTACAGAGAGATTTAGGCCATTTGGAAGAGTGGGCTGAAAGATGGCAGATGGAGTTTAATGCTGACAAATGTGAGGTGCTACATCTCGGCAGGACAAATCAAAATAGGACGTACACGGTAAATGGTAGCGAATTGAGGAATGCAGTTGAACAGAGGGATCTAGGAATAACTGTGCATAGTTCCCTGAAGGTGGAATCTCATGTAGATAGGGTGGTAAAGAAAGCTTTTGGTGTGCTGGCCTTTATAAATCAGAGCATTGAATATAGAAGTTGCGATGTAATGTTAAAATTGTACAAGGCATTGGTGAGGCCAATTCTGGAGTATGGAGTACAATTTTGGTCGCCTAATTATAGGAAGGATGTCAACAAAATAGAGAGAGTACAGAGGAGATTTACTAGAATGTTGCCTGGGTTTCAGCAACTAAGTTACAGAGAAAGGTTGAACAAGTTAGGTCTTTATTCTTTGGAGCTCAGAAGGTTAAGAGGGGACTTGATAGAGGTCTTTAAAATTATGAGCGGGTTAGACAGAGTGGACGTGGATAAGCTTTTCCCATTGAGAGTAGGGAAGATTCAAACAAGGGGACATGACTTGAGAATTAAGGGACAGAAGTTTAGGGGGAACATTAGGGGGAACTTCTTTACTCAGAGAGTGGTAGCTGTGTGGAATGAGCTTCCAG
>CM075977.1:112972037-112999537 GCA_038087875.1 Malacoraja senta | reverse complement strand
TTTAGGATGATATTATACAAGTATGATATTAAATTAGTTGATTCCGCCTTTATATTCATTGCTTCGTCTAATAGGTCTGAAGACAAATTTTGATGTTCTTGTGTATATTTTTTCAAATAATCACTGATTTGAAAATATTTAAAATATTGGTTACTTCTCAGATTGTATTTAAGTTGTAGTTGTTGGAATGATAAAAAAAATTCCATTTGCATACATGTCTCCAAACGTTTTTATTCCTATTCTTTCCCAATGTGTAAATGATTTATCAATAGTGGATGGTTTAAACGACGGATTATTAACTATGGGAGAGAGAAGCGATAGGTTTCTTAATTTTAGGGTTAATTTTATTTGTTTCCAAATTCTAATTGTACTATGAGTAATTGGATTTTTACTGTATATTGTATTATTCAGTTTTATTGGTGAGAGAAGGATCGCTCCTATATTAAAAGGGGAGCAATCCCCTCTCTCCATTACTATCCAATCCACTCGTTGGGCAGAGTTGTCCAACAGGTGAATCATATTTTTGACATTTGCTGCCCAATAATAATACAAAAAAAATTAGGGAGTGTTAGTCCACCAAGTTCTTTAGGTTTGGACAAATGTCTTCTTTGAATTCTATGGGATTTATAGTCGCAAATAAAATTTGTGATATCAGAATCCAGTTTTTTTTTAAACTTTTTAGGTAAGTATATTGGTATTGATTGGAATAGATATAAAATTTGTGGTAGAATGATCATTTTTATAGCATTTATTCGGCCTATTAAAGACATCGGATGTGTTTTCCAAAATTTAATCAGGGCGTTTAATTTATTAAGTAGTGGCATATAGTTTGCATTAAATAAAGATTTATATTTTCTGGAAATTTCAATTCCCAAATACTCTTTTAATTTTCATCGATGGGAAAAATCCTCAGCACCTGATGAACGGAGGGGGACTCTGAGTAAGATGGCCAAAAATCACAGCCATACGTAGTAGCGTTTTTTCTAAAATCAATATAAAGTGCAAACAGGAAGAGGTCAAGATTAGACTTTTAATTATAAATTAGGCAAGGCAACTTTAATTAGGCAAGGCAACTTTAATTAGGCAAGGCAACTTTAATAGTTCCAAACCAAAGGCAACACAGCTTTAGCATTTCCAAACCAAAGGAAACACAGCTTTAGCATTTCCAAACCAAAGGCAACACAGCTTTAGCATTTCCAAACCAAAGGCAACACAGCTTTAGCATTTCCAAACCAAAGGCAACACAACTTTAGCATTTCCAAACTATATTTTCAAACCAAATTGGGCACTGACAGGTCAGTAAAACCACTCAGTTTAGTAGACATGTGTTCAGTGTTATTCACAGCTCAGACTGAGAGACATGACCCTCTCGCTCCCCCATCTTGCAGAGACTGACTGAGGCACTCAACACTTCCGGGTTTTATAGTCCCTCCGGAAGGGGCGTGGCCTTCAGGAGAGAGAATCTCAACATTTTTTAAACACTAATAACTCTTTTATTTTTCATAGATGGGAAAAATCCTGTTGTCCTGCACAGCAGAGGGGGACTCTGAGTAAGATGGCCAAAAATCACAGCCGTAAGTTGCAGTGTTTTTTCTAAAATCAATATACAGACCAACAGTAAGTGGTCAAGATCAGACTTTTAGTAATATAGATTATTAAGGGATTGGACACGTTAGAGGCAGGAAACATGTTCCCGATATTGGGGGAGTCCAGAAACAGGGGCCATAGTTTAAGAATAAGGGGTAGAATGGAGATGATGAAAAACTTTTTCACACAGAGAGTTATGAGTCTGTGGAATTCTCTGCCTCAGAGGGTGGTGGAGGTCGGTTCTCTGGATGCTTTCAAGAGAGAGTTAGATAGAGCTCTTAAAGATAGCGGAGTCAAGGAATATGGGGAGAAGGCAGGAATGGGGTACTGATTGGGGATGATCAGCCATGATCACATTGAATGGCGGTGCTGGCTCGAAGGGCCGAATGGCCTACTCCTGCACCTATTGTCTATTGTCTATTGTGGCACAATCTACAAATGTTGTTTAATTCAGTGGAAGAATCTGAAACATTGATTCTTTCCCTCTCATCGGATGCTACCAGCTCGGCTGAGTACTTTCACCATTTTGTATTTTTACTTTAAATTGTGTCGCTGTCTGACCTCGCAGATCAGAGACTCCATGACATCCTAAGTGCCACAGTAAGAAAATCTTTAACCATCCTGGCTAAGTCAACACCTCTGGAAGAAGCATAGACTGAAGAATGGTCCTCCTTGCCCAAAACATCAGCTATCCATGTTCTCCAGGGATGCTGTCTGACCCGCTGATTTACTCCAGCACTTTCTACTAGAAGAGTCATTGTTCAAAGTTAAGCTTCGAACATAAACTTTCAAAGGGAGTAAGTCATAAGGTCATAAGTGATAGTAGAATTAGGCCATTCGGCCCATCAAGTCTACTCCGCCATTCAATCATGGTTGATCTATCTCTCCCTCCTAACCCCATTCTCCTGCCTTCTCCCCATAACCTCTGACACCCGTACTAATCAAAAATCTATCTACCTCTGACATAAATATCCACTGACTTGGCCTCTACAGCCTCCGGTGGCAAAGAATTCCACAGATTCACCACCATCTGACTAAAGAAATTTCTCCTCTTAGGAAGGAGATGAGGAGACTTTTAAGTCAGAGGGTGGTGAAATGGCTACATTTCATGACAGCTGTGTTAGCTTCTATCAAAGGAATAACTGCAAGAACATGAGCACGAAGCTTCATTGTGTTGGTTTGTAATCAATCGGTTAGTCTATTGACCCGGAAAAGTAAGAATACCACTATGTCAACTTGGGAAATTAGTTTGCAAGTAACTAAAATAAGCCAGGAAGTAGAATATTGGTTTTGGATGGGATGAATGTATTTGCTGTAGGAAGTCATTAGTTTCATCAATGTCCTTCCAGAAAGAAAATCCATCACCTATACCTGTCCTACATTATATGTGACCCCCACATCCACCAACATAGTTGACTCTTGAATCACCTCTGACATGGTCCAGCAAACTATTTAGTTCAGAGGGAAATTGGATGGACAAGCAATGTACGGGTGTCAGGGGTTATGGGAGAAGGCAGGAGAATGGGGTTAGGAGGGAGAGATAGATCAGCCATGATCGAATGGCGGAGTAGACTAGATGGGCCGAATGGCCTGATTCAGCTCCTATCACTTAAGGCCTTATGACAAATTGCCAATGACCACCTGTGAACCTTTCGTTGTCGAAAATGCTATCACGACTTGTAGTCTGAAAAATAGTCCGGACCCATAACATTATCGATCCTTCTCTCCAGTCCGTGACTAGAGGTCATAGCCTCAGAAATAAAGGACTTTCTTTAAAAAAATGTGGGGGTCACATATAGTGTAGGCCAGATGAAGGTGATGGATATTCTTTCTGGAAGGACTTTGATGAAACTAATGACTTCCTACAGCAATTACATTCACCCCATCCAAAACCAATATTCTACGTCCTGGCGTATTTTAGTGACCCGCAAACTCATTTCCCAAGTTGACGTAGTGGTATTCTTACTTTTCTGGGTCAATAGACTAATCGATTGATGCAAACCAACAAATGAAGCTTGGTGCTCATGTTGTTGCAGTTCATTCCTTTGATAGAAGCTAACACAGCAGTCACGAAATGTAGCCATTTAGACCCATGTGGTTCCGAAGAACGACTTGCCACACAATCAGGTTTTTTTCCCCTCCATAAACTTTTCATCTTCTCATCCTCAAAAATGTTCTCCATTTGTTCTTTAGCTCTTATCTCTGGATACAAAGAACTGCAGTGGTTGGTTTAGACCCATGGATTTAAGAGAGAGTTAGAATGGATTTAAGAGAGAGTTAGAATGGATTTAAGAGAGAGTTAGATAGAGCTCTAGGGGCTAGTGGAGTCAAGGGATATGGGGAGAAGGCAGCCACGGGTTATTGATAGGGGACGATCAGCCATGATCACAATTAATGGCGGTGCTGGCTCGAAGGGCCGAATGGCCTCCTCCTGCACCTATTTTCTATGTTTCTATGTTTACAAAAAAAGACATAAGTGCTGGAGTAACTCAGCAGGTTAGGCAACACCTCTGGAGAACATGGACACGTGATGTTTCAGGTCAGACAGATGGGTCAAGCTTCCTTCCCCTGCTACAATCAGTTTGAAGAAGGGACCCAACCTGAAACATCACCTATCCATGTTTTCTAGTGAAGCTGCCTGAACCGCTGAGTTACCTCAGAACTTTGTGTCAATTCTTGTCTGCCATCTCTGTTGTTACATCAATTGTAGGGCTGCCATAATTCCTCATCTTATTTATTCATGCATTTTTGTTATTATCAGGGCGTCACTAGTAATGCCAGAATTTATTGTGCATCCTTAATGACCCTTTGAGAAGGTGGTAGTGAGTCACCCGCAGCTACATAGCTTGGCGGACCTTCAAAAGTCAACCACATGTTGGTTCTGGAGTCATATACAGACAAATCAGATTTTACTGGACTTTATCTTGTAATAAATGTTATTCCCTTTATCCCCTATCTGTAAACTGTGGACGGCTTGATTGGAATCATGTACTGTATAGCCTTTCCGCTGACTGGATAGCATGCAACCAAAAAGCTTTTCACTGTACCTCGGTACATGTGACAATGAAGCAAACTAACCAACAGATATGAAAAGGATAGTAGAATCAAGATTCAAGGTTCAAGATTCAATTTAATTGTCACATGTACCAATTAAGGTACAGTGACATTTGAGTTACCCTACAGCCATACTAAGTAAAAAGCAAAAATACACACAGCACATAAAATAAAGTTTAACATAAACATCCACCACAGTGGAATCAACATTCCTCACTGTGATGGAAGGCAATAAAGTTCAGTCATCTTCCTCCTTTGTTCACCCGTGGTCGGGGCCTTTGAACGATGGTCCGCTGTTCAAGCCCTCTCGTCAGGATGATCGAAACTCCGACGTCGGGACGGATTGGAGCTCGCGAGTCGGCCGCTTCTTACCGGAGACCGCCGCTTCACAGTGTTAAAGGTCGGAGCTCCAACAATGGCGATCCTCGGCAAAAAGATCCCAGGCTCCACGATGGTAAGTCCCCACCGCACCCGCTGCTTGAGGCTCTGGGCCGGTCTCCAGGAAAGGCCGCACCACTCCACGCACCACTCCACGTTGTAGGCCGCAAAGAGGGGGGGGGGGCGGAGATGCGACACAGAGAAAAATCGCATCTCCGTCGAGGTAAGTGACTGAAAAAGGTTTCCCCCGATCACCACCCCCCCCCCCCCGGATCCCCCACATAAAACATACCAAGAGACATTAAAACAAACATTCAAGACATACTTAAAATAATATAAACATAGAAGGGACAAGACAGACTGCTGTCGAGGCGGCCATTACGATAGTATATTTCCTTCATCAAAAGACATAAGTGAACTCGATGTGTTATTAAGACAATCCTGCAATTGTTATGCTTATTGCAAATGGCAAGTGGTTTTATCTAAATTATTAACTGAATATCAATTCCACAGTTGCCATGGTGGGGATTGAACTCAGATGTCTGGATTGGTTGGTCCAGGCTTCTCGATTGATAGTCCAATAACTTAACCACCGTACCACCAGCTTGCCAATATATTTATATGAATACCACTGCTTAAGAGTGGAGCTCCGCAAGGCTGCTGGCAAGGCAAAGGTGCTGAGTTAAGCTAAGCATGGCTGGCAGTGCAGAGTATTGGAAGATTGAAGAGCATTTGGAGTATAGCTTAGAGTTGGGGTTGCCTCTTTTGTGGGAAAGATGTAGAGGCTTCGAAGAGGGTGCAGAGAAGGTTGATCAGAACTGTCAGAAGGGTTTCAGCTAAGGGATAGGTGACATTTCGAGGTTCGGGAGCCTTCTTCAGGCAGATTGGTCCAGCATTCTTCCCATCACTGTAATCAGTCAGAATGCGGTCTGGGTTAGAAGGTTTCAGCTACAGGAGAGGATGAATATACTTGGATTGTTTCCTCTGAAACCTCGGAGGTTGACGGGAGACTTATTGGATGTATATAAAATTATGAGAGGCATAGATATGGTAGACAGTCAGAACTTTTTCTCCCAGGCTGGAACTATCCAACACTATAGGGGATAGCTACAAGGTGAGAGTGGTGAGGTTTAATGGAGATGTGTGGGGCAGTTTTTTTTACACAGCGAGTGGGAAGGGTCTGGCACACATTGCCAGGGGCGATAGTGGAGGCACATACGATAGTGGTGTTCAAGAGGCTTTTAGATAGGCACGTGGAAATGCAAGGAATGAAGGGATTGTCACCTTGTCGTGGTGGAGAAGCTTATGTGGTCCTGAGATCCTGAGAGAGATGCCGTCTGGAGCTATGCTCCTGGTAGGGCCACCCATGGCGAGGGGGAGGTCTCTGACAAAGAGCAATCCAACCAAGACCTCAACGGTGGAACAGGCGGAGGATGATGGCTGACCTTAGTGGAGCGTCACAACGGCTGGGAAGGCGGATGAAGGCTGCAGCAGAAAATGGTCTCCGACTCCATGCCACTGGATCTTGACCCAGATCTGTCAAGAACCGTGGGGTGGCTCTCTGTGCACCAGTCTCCCCACATTAAACAAAGTCACGCACAGGCGTCCTCCATATAGGGAATAGCACCTTGGAGACACCAATGGTCAGCCATGACCGAAGGGGGCCTGAAGAAGGAGGGATATGGATCATGTACAGGCAGATGAGATCAGTTTAACTTGGCATCATGTTCAGCACAAACATTGTGGGCCGCGGGGACCCGTTCCAGTGCTGTACTATTCTATGTTCTATGTGATGTTTCTTATGGAAGGTCCCAATGTGAAACATAGCCTTCCCATTCCTCACCGCAGATGTTGCTTGGCCCATCCTTGCCTGTTCCTCCAGCACAGTTGCAGCTTTCCTTTCAGCCTCTGCGCTGGAGTCACACATGGATAACTGCAGTGGTTTTCCCCTCAGATGTTGCAAACTATCTCGCCCAAGAGGATTTATCAAACAAACTCGCAAGGAAATAGAGCGACGACACTTAGTTTGTTTCAGCAGCATGCCATGAGTCAAATAGCAAAATTGTCAGCTTAATTGCCAATTAGGGGCGTAGCGGTAGAGTTGCTGCCTTACAGCGCCAGTGATCCAGGTTTGATCCTGACCACGGGTGCTGTCTGTACAGAGTTTGTACTCTGCGATCGCATGGGTTTTCTCCGGGTGCTGTGGTTTCCTCCCACACTCCAAAGATGTACAGGTTTGTAGGCTAGTTGGCTTCAGTAAACATTGTAAATTGTCCCGAGTGTGTAGGACAGTACTAGTGTACGGGGTGATCGCTGGTCGGCGCGGATTCCATGGACCAAAGGGCCTGCTTCTCTGCTGCATCTCTGAAGTCTAAAATCTGAAGAGGGCAGAGACGCGTTAAATAAGAGAAAGGATGTTCTGATAAACTGAATGAAGCTTTAAAGATCCTCTAAAAGTTTAGTTCCAAGTGCCAGGCCAATGTTGCTGCTATTTATTGCACTGATTTTTCCTCTTCATACACTGCAAAAAGGCCGAGAGAAGAACCTCCTTCCCCAGTGTCTTGACACAGCCCAATGTTATTTGCAATCGCTCTTTTGCAGGCTCCTGATGCTGAATCATGTCAGTCTAATATCACAGGCTGCCATGAAGTGACAGTACTTGCCACTGACCTTTGGTGAGGCTGTCTACAAAGATCCAGCCATCTCCTTGGTGTACAATTTCCTTCCCCAAGTGTCAGATGAAGAAGACATCTAATGTCCAGCGGGTAGGATGTTATTGAGCTGCATGAGGAGCCCAGTCAGACTGGAACAGTCACATCAATAACAAAGAAAATGGCACAACCAATCGACCTTAAACATAGGGAGACACAGTGGCGCAGCGGTAAACTTGCTGCCTTACAGCGCCAAAGAACTAGGTTCGATCCCGACTGCGAGTGCCGTCTGTAATAGAGTTTGTGCGTTCTCCCTGTGACCGCGTGGGTCTTCACAGGGTGCTTCGGTTTCCTCCCCACAATCCAAAAACGTACAGGTTTGTAGCTTAATTGACTTCTGTTAATTATAAATTGTCCCTAGTGTGTAGGATGGTGCTAGTGTACGGGGTGATCGCTGGTCGGCGCAGACGCGGTGGGCTGAAGGGCCTGTTCCCACACTCTATGCCTAAAGTCTAAAGTAAAGTAAATATTATAAAAGTCGCAGAGCCACACAGCATGGAAACAGGCCATTCGGCCCACCATGTCCATGCTGACCCGTGGGCACCCATCTATAGTAATCTCCTCTTCCAGTATCTGGCCCACAGCCTTTCATGCTGTGGAGGATGTATTAAGAAGATTGGTACATTCACAAGTGGTTAGGATTAAAACTGTCTATCATTAAAAAAACATGAAAAAATATACCTTTTATATTAAAGCCCATGAAACATTTAAATGTTTACAAGAGGAAGCGACAATTCACATGCATAATTTTTTTTTTTTAATTTGCTTGTACCAATTACGCTGTGGTAACCAATCACACCTCATTCAGCTTTCATAAAATAAAGTTAAGGACTTTTGGAATATTTTACGGAGTCAAGAGTCAAGAGTGTTTTATTGTCTCAAACAGTACAATGAAATTCTTACTTGTAGCAGCACAGCAGAATATGTAAACGTAGTACCCTGTGAACAATATAATAAACAAAAATTGTTCAGTACATACATATATCTATCTATGTATATATATAGGTGTATATGTGTGTGTGCACATTTACCACTATATATATACATACATAAATATACACATTTATACACATTCGCACACATGCGCACGCATACACAGACAGACACACATAAATATATACTAGACTAAGTGGGACCCGTTGGGTCCCACTCTTACACGGGAGGCCTGGTCCCCCAGCGCAATATTCCACCTCTCCACCAATTCCAATATTCCACCACTCATGCATAGCCCTCAACTGCGCCCTCCTCCCCTCACCACCCCACTCCGCCCCTTGCCCATCCCCCCCCCCCACGCCCTCACTCCATCCCCCCTCAACCCCCCCCATCCACTCTTAGCGTCTCTCTGGCGGTGCAGCCATTCCTCCCATTGGGTTCCCATTGTGACATAGATCACGCAGGAATTACTGCGCAGATGCAGCTGACGGACACAGCAAGTGGAAAAGGGATTTATTAAAGCTTAAAATGTGAATAACTCTTAAAATATAACAACAATTTAAATGTTAAAGAGGAGATTTATTCAGTCCATTCTTTCTTGTTGCATCTCTTGTTGCATCCTGCAGCCTGGGGAGGGGGTCGGCTTCAGGCGGGGACTGTCGGGGGCCGGTGGGGGGAGCGTCCTGCAGCCTGGGGATGGGGACGGCTTCAGGCGGTGGCCAGTGGGGGGGGCTTTCTAGGGGGGCTACATGTGTGTTGTGGGCCGAAGGGACTCGTTTCCAGAGGGTTAGTACGGACATTGTAGGCTGAATGGATTCTTGGGCTAACCCTGCAGCTGGGGACGTGGAGGCATCAGGTGGTGGCCGACGGGAGCGTTCTGTAGCCGGGGGAGGGGGCGGCTTCAGGCAGGTGCCAGTGGGGGGAGAGCTGCCGTGGCCTGTGGCTGGGGGGTGTGTGCGAGGGGAGGGGGATGGCGGTGTGTGGGTGGGGGTGGTGAGCCCCACCAGCACCCGGCCCTGCCAGCGCCCGGCTCCCTCAATCCCCCCACTCTCACTCCTCACTACCCCAGGATCTCGGGTTTGCAGCAGTCAGGCAGGCTGCGTGCTCCGGGCTGCCTACGCGCACCAGGCGGCTTCTGGACTCACAGTTCACTGACTCATGGCTTCTAGACACACAGTTCACTCATTCATGGCTTCTGGACTCACAGTTCACCCACTCACGGCTTCTGGACTAACAGTTCACTGACTCATGGATTCTGTGCTTACAGTTCACAGAATCACGGCTTCTGGACACACAGTTCGCTTACTCATGGCTTCTGGACTCATATTTCACTGACTCACGGCTTCTGGACTCACAGTTCACTGACATGGATTCTGGACACAGTGCACTCACTCACGGCTTCTGGACTCACAGTTCACTGACTCACTCCTTCTGGACTCACAGTTCACTGACTCCCGGCTTCTAGACAACTCACTCATGGCTTCTAGACTCAGTTCACTAACTCATGGCTTCTGGACTCACAGTTCACTGACTCCTGGCTTCTGGCCTACTCACTCATGGCTTCTGGACTCACAGTTCACTGACTCACGGCTTCTGGACTCACAGTTCACTCACTCACGGCTTCTGGACTCACAGTTCACTCACTCATGGCTTCTGGACACACAGTTCACTTACTCATGGCGTCTGGACTCATATTTCACTAAGTCACGGCTCCTGGACTCACAGTTCACTAACTCCTGGCTTCTGGACTACTCACTCACGGCTTCTGGACTCACAGTTCACTCACTCACGGCTTCTGGACTCACAGTTCACTCACAGTTCACTCACTCACGGCTTCAGGGCAGACGGCTTGCGGACAGCTCCGGATGGCTCACGGACTCAGCCCGGCTTCCGGGGCTTTATTCTCCTTGCCAGTGGGTGCCAGAATGGGAGTCGCCGTCCCGGAGACAGACAGGAGAGAAGACCAATCTGCTGATCTTACGATTTTTATACCTCCATAAGTTTTGTAATATTCCACCAATTGGAACAAAACTTGGTGCGCTTGGAGCAGAGGAGAACAGTGAGTAAGGTAGCGAAAAAGTCCGAGCGATATATGGTACCTTTTTGCGCAAATTTAAAAATAACGCAAACCAGAAGAGGACATGATGAGACTTTTAGTAATAGTATAGATAGATGTTGATAGAAGATAGATATAGGTAGACAGATAGATAGATAGAATATATATATATATATATATATATATATATTTTTCATAAAACAAACAAACAAACATACAAACAATACTGGTGCTAAAAGATAAAACTAATGCGCCCAAGTCTATGTAATTCAGAGCTTATTTGGAGGTTGTTGTGTTTAATAGCCTAATGGCTGTCAGGAAGATGCTGTTCCTGAACCTGAACGTTACAGTTTACAGGCTCCTGTATCTTCTTCCCGATGACAGGAATACCTGTAGTTCCTGGACATTCGACTGATTTCCCAAGATACATTCCAAAAATTTGCAGAAAAATGAACATCTGTGTTGAAGTTCTTTGGGGGAATTTGCCAGCTGTGATATGCTCTGTATCTAGCTAACAGTAAAGTACTGAAGACACAGAAGCCTGAGAGCATGTACCATCAGATCCAAGGACAGGTTCTTTCCCACTGTTCTTGAACTCACTTCTCATGAGCCAAGGATGTATTCACAATCCTCCAATCTACCTCTTTGAGCCCTGTGCACTCTTCTATCTGCATTTTCTCTGCAACTATAACATTAAATTCTGATTATATTCATGTATGGATGTCCTACCTGGAGAGCAAGCAATAAAAATATTTTCTTCTGCATTTTTACAGATTTTGTTTAGAGATTTAGAGATACAGCGCGGAAACAGGGTCTTCGGCCCACCGAGTCAGCACCGACCACACACACACACACACACACACGCACGCACGCACGCACGCACGCACGCACGCACGCACGCACACGCCCACGCGCACGCGCACACACACACACACACACACACACACACAACAATTTACATTTATACCAAGCCAATTAACCTACAAACCTGTACGTCTTTGGAGTGTGGGAGGAAACCAGAGCTGAAGATCTTGGAGAAAACCCATGCACTGAGAGGATGTACAAAGTCCGTCTACACATCCCCCATATTCGGGATCGAACCCGGGTCTCTCACGCTGTTGGCACTGTATGGCAGCAACTCTACCGCTGCGCCACTGTGCCGCCCTATGTTCTTGGTTCTTGGTTCGCCTGGCAATAATAAACCAATATTAAAGATATTGTGATATCTATCTTGAAGGGAGCATACATGGAAATTCAGACTTTGTTGTCAGTTATCAGATGCCAGTTTCACGGTGCAGTTGGCATTGTCATGCACATATTACACACTCCAAAAGTTAGTAATTATAGAATATCTCAGGTGTGAAAGGAATGGACCCGGAAAGAGTATTTTGTTCATTACAAATTTGATGCGTAGACCTTCTCCCCATCTACAATCAGTCTGATGAAGGGTCTCGATCTGAAATGTGACCTGTCCATGTTCTCCAGAGATGTTGCCTGACCTGCTGTGTTACTCCAGCATTTTGTGTCCTTTTGTGTATTAACCAGCATCTGCAATTCTTCATCTCTGCACCTCGGTTACTTTCCTTTGGGAAGATGTTGTCAAGCTGGAAAGGGTGCAGAGAAGATTTACAAGGATGTTGCCAGGACTCGAGGGGCTGAGCTATAGGGAGATGTTGAACAGTCTATGACCCTATTCTTTAGAGTGCAGGAGGAAGCGGGGTGATCTTATAGAGGTGTACAAAATCATGAGAGGAATAGATTGGGTAGACGCACAGATTCTCTTGCCCAGAGGAGGGGAATTGAGAACCAGAGAACATAGGTTTAAGGTGAGCGGAGAAAGATTTAATGGGAACCTGAGGAGTAACCTTTTTTACACAAAGGGTGATGGGTGTATGGAATGAGCTGCCGGATGAGGTAGTTGAGGCAGGTACTATCACAATGTTTAAGACAGATTTGGACAGGTACATGGATAGACACAAAAAGCTGGAGTAACTCAGCGGGACAGGCAGCGTGTCTGGAGAGAAGGAATGGGTGATGTTTCGGGTCGAGACGAGGGGTATCGGCCAAACGCAGGCAGGTGGGACTAACGTAGATGGGGCATTTTGGTCAGTTTGGGCAAGGGCCTGTTTCCATGCTGTATGACTCTAAGACTGTCGGATCAAACTGTAGGATCAAACTTTGAAGGAGTAAAGCCTCTCAACGGCACAGGAAAATCCACAAAAGCTTCAGTTACCCACTTTTTGGAATATCTAAAAATATTCTTATTGTGACTGATCTTGTTGGGTCATTAAAGTTTTTTCACTGCTTCAAAGGGAAATCGTGGTCCAATCCTAAAGGAATCTGGATCGATTAAGACATTTGCACTGCAAATCACGGCTTACTACATTTTATAAATGTTTATTTCAGAACAGTGTTTCCAATTGCAGAGTTAAATTGAAAAGATAAACTCCGTTTGCTCCATTGGATTTGCTACGTACCAAATCCTTTCCCTTAAAGTGCTTGTGGGGTAATTGCTGATTAAAATAAGATTATTCTATGGCAATTACAATAACTAATGATGATAATCAGTTGCATTTTGGTGAACTCTGCCTAGCTGAAGATTGAAAGTACAGTTTCAAAGCAGTAACTATGGCAACGGTAGATTTGTTCTCTCAGAATAGAAATACAAAATTATTCAGGAAAACTCAAGTACAATGAAATCCATATTACAAAATGATAGCAACATAAAATTTTATAAATCAGAATGATTATTACACTACAGGTAAATATATTTTGCACAAAGTGGAAACATAAAAGAGGTGAATAGCTAGTTAATCTGTTGTCAATGATGGTTACTGAGGAGAAGAATGTTGGTCAGGACGCACGTAAAGATCTGGAGAGCCTGAAGAAAGGTCCTGACCCGAAACACCACCTATCCATATTCTCCAGAGATGCTACGGGATATGCAGAATTAATTTAAACCAGTTCCATGTATCTCCTTTTTTTCTGCAGAGTTTAATATGTTTTTTTTAGCATTCCTTAGTGTCGACCAGGTTTGCTATTTAACTATGAAACAACCCATTAAAATTAGGTAGGCAAATCCCCACAAGCCTTGAAAAAAGAGGTTCACATAAAGATATTTTAATTTTCTACTTTCCCTTCTCAATTATGCCATGCATTAGTGCCTGTACGAACCAGATCTTAAGAGCAAATGGTCTAGGAACACTGGATTGTACAATTCAATATTGTTCTTAGTCCACTAATTACAAATTTTCACTGCTAAAGTGTTCAAACTGTGAAGGTTAATTATATTATACAGTTAATAAATCCGCAATTGATCCAAACGTTTTGCTGTAAAATTAAATTGTCTATCTGTAATTAATTATATAAAATTCTAATTAGGAAAGCCCTAGCTGAGCACTGGAGATAAGATGTGTTAGATTGTTCACTGACAAGAGAAATCTTAATTATCACCCTTGTGTAATGTTGTAATCTGAATCAACAGAACTTCCTACCTTAAGACATCTGCTGGGAAATTAGTTGAACAGTATTAAGCTAACTTCTGGATGGCTTCCAACTTCAGGCAAAAATACCACGAGTAAAAACTAGCTACTGATGATTTGCTGAAAGCAAAGAAGTTGGAGTTCTAACATCTGTTAACAAAATGTCCTCGGAGTTAAACTCTTAATGTTGATGTGTAGGAAGGAACCGCAGATGCGGATTTGCACGGAAGATGCTGGAGTAACTTAGCGGGACAGGCAGCATCTCTGGAGAAAAGGAATAGGTGATGTTTGGGGTCGAGACCCTTCTTCAGAATGTCTCTCAGCCTGAGGAAGGCTCTTGACCCGAAACATCACCTATTCCTTTTCTCCAGAGATGCTGCCTGACCCGCTGAGTTACCCCAACATTTTGTGTCTATCTTAATGTTGATGATGGTTGTACCAATGAACTACAGGGCTCAAAGATAGACTCCCTTCATGATGAAGTCCAAAAACTCAATCCAGGCCTTTCAAGATTTGGTAAGTTTCAATGAGATACCCCCTCATCCTTCTAAACGCACGTGAGTACAGGCCCAGAGCCATCAATACTCCAATGTTGTCCCTAGAGGGGAAATACCTTCGCAACATCTATTGTATCAATCTTTCCTGAAATGTTATATATTTCATTAACATCCACACTTCATTGAATGCTTCATATGAATATCAATGAACATTCTACATCTTTCAACTTATTTTAATCCTAGGAATCAACTAGCTAAACCCCTGAACTATATTCAATTACTTGGACTGGTACATGACTAGGAGAAGTTTGGAGGGATATTGGACAAATGCGGGCAAATGGGACTAGCTTAGATGGAGCATCTTGGTTAACATGGTTGAGTTGGGCCGAAAGGCCAGTTTCTGACCTGTACGACTCAATGACTAAGTTAGTACATCCTTCCTTAAATAAGGAGATAAAAATGGTGCACTCCAGGTGTTGTCTCTCCAAAGTGGTATATAGTTAGAACATAGAACATAGAACAGTACAGCACAGGAACAGGCTTTACAGCCCACATTGTCCACCCTGAACATGATGCCAAACTCAACAAATCTCCTCTGCTTGCATCTGATCCATATCCCTCCATTCCCTGCATATACTTGTACCCGTCTAAAAGCCTCTTAAACGCCACTATCGTATCTGCCTATACCACAATCCTTGGTAACGAGTTCTGACCCCTCTCTCTGTAAAAAAAACTTGCTCTGCAAATCTTCTTTAAGGATTGTTCCTTTCACCTTAAAGCTATGCGACATTTCCACCATGCGGAAAAGGTTCCGACTGTCTACCCTATCTATGCCTCTCATAACGTTATGTACTTTTATCAGGTCTCACTCACCTCTGATGTTCCAGAGAAAACAATCCAAGTTTGTCCAACCTGTCCATGCCGCAGATGTTCTCAAATCTAGTTATAGCGAGATCTCTCTGCATTCATATTCTAGCCACATTGCATTAAAATCCAACAATCTGTTGCTCTTGAATGCCGGGTTTCATGTACGAGGAAACCAGAACCTAGCAACAGTCTGCAGTCTCTCTCCATTTAAGCAATATCCTGCATTTTCCACATGATACTCCATCAGACAAATGTTTGCCCTCTTCCTGAACCCATCTACTTTTCTTTGCATTGTCCTAACACACTGTTTATGCATCTCTTCCAGTTTCCTCATCAAATTCACTTGGTTCCTTTATTTCAATAAATACAATTATTTATTCATGTTTAAAGCTCAATCACTGATCATGTTTGCATTCATATCTCAGGGACTATCGCAATGTTTAAGAAACATTTAGACAGGTACATGGATAGGACAGGCTTAGAGGGATTATGGGCCAAATGCAGGCAGGTGGGACTAGTGTAGATGGGACATGTTCGTGGGTGTGGGCAAGTTGGGACAAAGGGCCTGCTTTCATGCTGCATAACTCAGTACCTCTGGAGAACATGGACACGTGACATTTCAGGTCAGGCCTCTTCTTCAGACTGTTTGTGACCCTTAGCTACTCCAGCACTTTGTGTCCTTTTGTCTCAACTACCGTCTGCAGTTCCTTGTTTCTACAATCTACTGGACGAACTCAGCATCTAGGTTGGCATGGATGGGAAGGGCTCGATTCCATTCTGTACAAGTCTGCGGGGCTAGGTTGGTGACGGGGAGCGGAGACAGAGGCAGAAGGAGGAAAGATGGAGGCAGACGACAGAGAGCCGTTGGAGGCAGGTGGTGTAGGGGAATGTAAAGAAGAAGAAGAAGTTGATGAACAGGAACACCACGGCCACCAGGGCCTTGATCAGGCAAGTAAGGAGGACCATTAGGGGAGAGGCGTAGGACAGGCGCAACTGGAACTAGGAGGATGCGAGGAAGCGATCCGATGGGAAGAAGGTGGGTAAATCTCCCGGGTGTGATCAGATAATCTGGGAAGCTAGAGAAAAAAATTGCAGGCAGCCTAGTTGATATATATGAATCAGCATTAAACGTAGGCGAGGTACTGGAAGACTAGAGGGTGGCTAATGTTGTGTGCTATTGAAGGAGGACCATATCTCTTCTTCCAATTCACGTCGGATCTTCACATTTCTGCCCCCTTAACTCCACTCTCTCCTCCCCTCCTTCAGCCAACCATCAACCATGTTGTCCCCCTAACTCTCCTGCCTCCATCTAGGTTTCAGAGGGCCCTTATTTTCTCTCTACTTACCCTCTGTCCCTCAATGTACTTAATGTTCTTTAACCCCCCCACCACCACCATGCCCCCACTCCCCCACTCCCCACTCACCATTTGCCCTTCTGATTTATTTCTTAATATGTTCCTCACTTCCCGAAACTCCTCCAGGAATTTCCCTCATCATCCAGGCTTCGTACCTTCCACCTGCTCTGCCCCTCACTCTAACAGGAACATGAGTGTCCTGAACTCTCTTCATCTCACTTTTAATAGCATCTCACTTTCTGGATGTCCCTTTGCCCGCAAACACTCTACTCTAATCAGGGGTCACAGTTTAAGAATAAAGGGTAGGCCATGTGGAACTGTAATGAGAAAAAACGTTTTCACCCAGAAAGTTGTGAATCTGTGCAATTCTCTGCCACAGAAGGCAATGGAGTCCGATTCACTGGATGTTTTCAAGAGAGAGTTAGATTTAGCTCTTAGGGCAAAGGGAATCAAGGGATTATGGGGAGAAAGCAGGAATGGGGTACTGATTTTGGATGATCAGCCATGATCATATTGGATGGCAGTGTAGGCTCGAAGGGCCGAATGGCCTACACCTGCGCCTATTTTCTATGGTTCTATGTTTCTATGTTTCCAATCAACTTTGGCAAGTTCCTGTCCAGCACCACCAAAGTTGGCCTTGACCCAAATCAGAGTTTTCACACATGGGCCAACCCTGTCTTTATCCATAACTATTTAAAAGATAATAGAACTGTGCTCGCTAGTCCCAAAACACTCAGCCACTGACACTTCAGGTTAATTGGCCTCTGTAATTGCCCCTGGTGTGAAGGGAGTGGATGCAAAAATGGGATAACACTAATGTGAATGGGTGATCGATGATTGGCGACTTGGTGTGCCAAAGGTCCTTTTCCATGCTATTTCTAAACAGCTCTTCTTTTTATTGTCAGGCTCTGAGATTTCACAGTAGGTACAGTTCTGGGGGATGTTGGTTGCCATGGGGAGATATGCATCATAAAAATATCATAAACGTGTACCAGGGAAATTAATGTTATCAAGAGGAGAGAGGATTGTTTAACGCAGCTGATACATAAAGTTTGATTTTCAAGATTGTATAAGTTATTTTCGGCAGGTGGTAAGAAAATGACTTTCATTGCTTGTTGAATCAGGAATTACTAATGTTGAAAATGGGAGATCAGAGACAGCTCTCTCCCAATGAGAAAATGTTATATGAAATCCTTCAGTGAGGCAGAGATGATGGAAATTTTAAAAGAGAATGAGATGAATATTTGAGCAGGAGGAATATAGAGACATGAGAAGCTCATACAGGCATTGTCACTGTGGATTGATGGCCCTCTTCTGTACTGCCGCGTTTGTTAACCCACAACTCATATCAATTCAGTGCCCGACAATTCATGTTGGATTAAATTCTACATGGAACCATCAGACGGCTGATAAACCTGTACGTTCTCCACGTGACCGCGTGGGTTTTCTCCGAGATCTTCGGTTTCCACCCACACTGCAAAGACGTACAGGTTTATAGGTTAATTGTCTTGGTGTAAGTGTAAATTGTCCCTAGTGTGTGTGTAGAATAGTGTTAATGTGCGGGGATCGCAGGTCAGCGTGGACTCGGTGGGCCGAAGGGCCTGTTTCCGCGCTGTATCTCTAAACTAAACTAAACTAATTCATGTGTAGGAAAGAACTGCAGATGCTGGTTTAAATCGAAGATAGACATGAAATGCTGGAGTAACTCAGCGGGACAGGCAGCATCTCTGGAGAGAAGGAATGGGTGACGTTTGGATTCTGTAAAATGGTCTAGATCCCAAACTAATTCATGGTGGATTAAATTCTACATCTAACCATCAGACGGAGAGAGTTAGATATAGCTCTTAGAAATCAAGGGATATGGGGAGAAAGCAAGAACGGGGTACTGATTCTGGATGATCAGCCATGATCATATTGAATGGCGGTGCTGGCTAGATGGGCCAAATGGCGTACACCTGCAACTATTTTCTATGTTTCTATGTATCTATGTGTCTATGTCTCAACTACCTCCTCTGGCAGCTCGTTCCATTTGCCCAACACCCTCTGTGCGAAAGGGTTGCCCCCAGGTTCCTAAACCTTTGAATATCGTGAGATAACAAAAGTTGCACTGCAGGAGAAGGTTATTAATCCACAGGAACCTGTTCCACGCACAGGCTTACCAATCAATTATCAATCCTCTAATTCCACTATCTTTGTACGAAAAAGAGTTTCCTCGTTTACTGGAGTCGAGAGACCACACACAGTTTACACAGTGGGTGGATGGTGGAGAAAGCTAGCAGCATCAAAGTCCTGGATGCTAACATCTCAGATGACCTGTCCTGGGCTCAGCACGTGGAGGTAATCATGAAGAAAGTGCACCACTGCCTTTATTTTTCTGAGAAGGTTAGAGGAATTTAACAGGGCACTGAATACTCTTAAAAAACCAAGACTGTAGAAAGTAGCCTGACTGGTTGTATCATGGCCTGGTAAGGAAATACCAATGCCCAGGAATTGCAGCGAATTGTGCACGCAACCCAGACCATGACACAAACCAACCTCCCTTCTATTGACTCCATTTACACCTCACGCTGCCTCGGCGAGGCCAGCAGCATAATCAAGGACGAGTCGCACACTGGCCATTCACTCTTCTCCCCTCTCCCATCAGGCAAAGTGTATAGAAGTGTGAAAACGCACACCACCAGATTTAGGGACAGTTTCTTCCCAGCTGTTATCAGGTAACTGAACCATCCTACCACAACCAGAGAGAAGACCTGAACTAATATCTACCTCTTTGGTGACTCTCGGACTTTTCTTTTGCTGGCTTTGCCTTGCACTAAACCTTATTCCCTTCGCATGTATTGGTATACTGTAAATGGTTCGATTGTAAACATGTATTTGTCTTTCCGCTGGCTGTTTTTTCACACAACAACAGCTTTTCACTGTACCTCAGTACACGTGACAATAAACCAAACTAAACCTAAATAAACTAAAGTAAACTAAAGGCTGCAGAGCGTGGAGGACTCAGCCCGGTCCATCATGGACACCACCCCTCTCACCAGTGGAAAGATCCACATGATGCGCTGCCCCAAGAAAGCCACATCCATCATCTAGGATCTCCGCAATAGAAATACTCGGCTCTGTGGCAATGAATTCTACAGATTCACCATCCTCTGGCCAAATAAATTCCTCCTCATCCCCTTTCAGAAGATTCCTTCTTTTATCCTGAGGTTGTGCCCTCTGGTCCTAGACTCTCCCCCTACTGGGGAGCACGGTGGTGCAGCGGCAGAGTTGCTGCCTTAAAGGCCTGTCTCACGAGTCTGCGGTCATTGGCGGCGAAACGGGAAGAATCTGCCGCCATAGACTCGTGAGAACGTACAATTCCGGGGCCGTGCAATTCCCAACACCGCACGGTGCTAAAATAAAATCGACAATGTCGAAAACTATATACTCACCGAACAACCTCCACCAGTGATGCACGAGTGCGGCACGGCCGCCCGCACGGGCCGCCGCCAGTGTGGCTCGAGCGCCGTGCGTCAAACCTCCACTGCCACAGCCTCCGCCAGTGAGGCACGTGCCTCCGCCAGTGAGGCACGTGTGCGGCACGGCCGCAGGCACAGCCACCGGTACAGCGCCGCGATCAGGATGGCCGCCGCCACAGCCGCCGCTAGTGAGTCACGTGCGGCGGGCCGACGTCATCGCAGTCGGCCCGCCTTTTTTTTACTTACCGCAAGCACATGGGACCCGCCGTGTTTGAATTACTCGGCCCCCGCGCAGCATCCGTGCGGCGCTCCGGTGGATAGGCTCGCCGCTCTCGCCGTTGCCGTGCGGTCCCGCTACCGGCGATGCCGCGCTTCACCGCCGATGACCGCAAACAGGTAAGACAGAGCCTTTACAGCGCCAGAGACCCTGTACAGAGTTTGTACGTTCTCCTCGTGACTGCATGGGTTTTCTCCGGGTGCTCCGGTTTCCTCCTAATTTGAGGAAGGACATCCTTGTGATTGAGGCAGTGCAGCGTAGGTTCACAAGATTGATCCCTGGGATGGCGGACTGTCATATGAGGAAAGATTGAAAAGACTAGGCTTGTATTCACTGGAGTTTAGAAGGATGAGGGGGGATCTTATAGAAACATATAAAATTATAAAAGGACTGGACAAGCTAGATGCAGGAAAAATGTTCCCAATGTTGGGCGAGTCCAGAACCAGGGGCCACAGTCTTCGAATAAAGGGGAGGCCATTTAAGACTGAGGTGAGAAAAAACGTTTTCACCCAGAGAATTGTGAATTTGTGGAATTCCCTGCCACAGAAGGAAGTGGAGGCCAAATCACTGGATGGATTTAGGAGAGAGTTAGATAGAGCTCCAGGGGCTAGTGGAGTCAATGGATATGGGGAGAAGGCAGGCATGGTTATTGATTGGGGACGATCAGCCATGATCACAATGAATGGTGGTGTTGGCTCGAAGGGCCAAATGCACCTATTTTCTATGTTTCTAAAATTAAAACTTTCCATAGACGTTTGTCGGTTAAACGGCTTCGGTAAATTGTTCCTACTGTTTTTTTATATCAAAAATAATTTATCTAATTACAATCACGATACAAAACCAAACCGTGGTAGCACAACCACCACCGTAGTACAAAATCACCAAATTATCTAATTTTTCAAACAACTATATTACAGTCCCTACAAATATACTAAATAACTACGATACAACGATGTCCCTCTCTAACACCACCCGGGCGCGGACGTAACCCCGGAAAAGGGGCAAGCATCTGGTTCGGGCAAAGCCCTCTTCCGCCTGGCGCCGTGACTCGCGGATGGCCACCTTGGCCAAGCCTAGGAGGAACCCAACCAGGACATCTTCGGCCCTACCCTCTCCTAGATCCCGTCACCAGTCCTTCAGACCACGGGCCCTAGGTGGAGTGGCGGTGCTCCTTGCCCTCCGGACCCGGGCTACAAGGGAGGCTCTACTAGTTCCTATTGTCCCTTCTGTTTATAGGATTGTGCTAATGTATGAGTGACCGTGGGTTGGTGCGGACATGGTGGGCCGAAGGGCCTGTTTCCTTGCCACACCTCTAAACCAGACTAAAGTAAACTACTGGAAACATCCTCTCCACATCAACCTCAGGACGCTTGTTCAGATTTCTTGCAGAAACATGTAGGCTTCAGTGAGATCATCTCTCCTTCTAGTCTTCAATAAGATGGGCTCATAAATGATTCAGGGGGGCCACAATCAATATGCGTTTGTCCTGCTTGCTTTTGAGCCGTGACAGTCTATGCCATTCAGCATTAGAAAGTGCACTAGTGCCTCCATTTTCTGAGAAGTTCAGAGGAATTCAACAGGCACTATACACTTTTAAAAACCAAGACAATAGAAAGTATCCTGACTGGTTGAATCATGGCCTGGCAAGGCAATTCCAATGCCCAGGAATTGCAGCGAATTGTGGATGCAGCCCAGACCATCACACAAACCAACCTCCCTACTCCCTACACAGGGCATCTGAAATGTCCTCATTCTTCAGGGAACGGGGGTTCCCCTCCTCCACCATAGATGAGGCTCGCCACCAGGGTCTCTGCCATACCCCGCAACACTGCTCTCTCTCCCCATCCCCCCACTCACAACAAGGGCAGAGCCCCCTAGTCCTCACCTTTCACCCCACCAGCCGTCACATACAACAAGTGATCCTCCGTCAGTTTCGCCACCTCCAACGTGACCCCACCACTCGCCACATCTTCCCATCTCCCCCCATGTCTGCCTTCCGCAAAGACCGCTCCCTCCGTAACTCCCTTGTCAATTCTTCCCTTCCCTCCCATACCACCCCCTCCCCTGGTACTTTCCCTTGCAACAGCAAGAGATGCAACACTTGTCCCTTCACCTCCCCCCTCCACTCCATTCAAGGACCCAAGCAGTCGTTCCAGGTGCGACAGAGGTTCACCTGCATCTCCTCCAACCTCATCTATTGCATTCGCTGCTCTAGATGCCAGCTGATCTACATCGGTGAGACCAAGCGGAGGCTTGGCGGATCGTTTCGCCGAACACCTCCGGTCGGTCCGCAATAACCAACCTGAACTCCCGGTGGCTCAGCACTTCAACTCCCCCTCCCATTCTGTATCTGACCTCTCTGTCCTGGGTCTCCTCCATGGCCACAGCGAGCAACACCGTAAATTGGAGGAAATGCACCTCATATTCCGCTTGGGCAGTCTACATCCTGGGGGTTTGAACATTGAATTCTCCAATTCTGCTAGCCCTTGCTGTCCCCTCCCCTTCATCAGCCATCTGGTTGTCTCCTCCCCTCCCCCAGCCCTCGGCTCCCTCCTCCGCCTTTTTTCTTTTTTCCTTTCTTCTCCCCACCCCCTATCAGTCTGAAGAAGGGTTCGGCCCGAAACGTTACCTATTTCCTTCGCTCCATAGATGCTGCTGCACCCGCTGAGTTTCTCCAGAATTTTTGTGTACCTCCCTACTACCGACTCCATTTAAACCTTGCGTTGCCTCAGAAAGGCCAGCAGCATAGTCCAAGGCTGAGTTACAGTTAAGCACAGTTTAAGAATAAGGGGTAGGCCATTTAGAACGGAGATGAGGAAAAACTTTTTCACCCAGAGAGTTGTGAATCTGTGAATTCTCTGCCTCAGAAGGCTATGGAGGCCGATTCTCTCAATGCTTTCAAGAGAGAGATAGACAGAGCTCTGAAAGATAGCAGAGCCAAGGGATATAGGGAGAAGGCAGGAACGGGGTACTGATTGTGGATGATCACCCATGATCACAGTGAATGGCGTGACTGGTTCGAAGGGTCGAATGGCCTACTCCTGCACCTATTGCCCATTGAGTCACACCCTGGCCACTCCCTCTTCCCCCCTCTCCCATCAGGCAAAAGGTATAGAAGTGTGAAAACGCACACCTCCTTATTTAGGGACAGTTTCTTCCCAGCAGTTATCAGGCAACTGAATCATCCTACCACAACCCAGAGAGCAGTGCTGAACTACATATCTAACTCTTTGGTGACCGTTGGACTTTCCTTGATCAGACTTTGCTGGCTTTACCTTGCACGAAACATTATCTGTACACTGTAAATGGCTCGATCGTAATCATGTATTGTCCTTTCCGCTGACTGGTTAGCACGCAGCAAAAGCTTTTCCTGCACCTCGGTACATGTGACAATAAGCTAAACTAAACCAAATTAAAGTAATCTACTGGAAACATCCTCCCCACATCAACGTCAGGTCGTTTGTTCAGATTTCTTGCAGAAACTTTCAGTGAGGGTTCAGTGAGATCGTCTCGCTTTCTTCCAGTCTTCGATAAGGGGCTCAAAAATCATACAGGGGGAACACAATCAATATACAAAGTGTTAAAGAAGGAACTGCAGATGCTGGAAAATCAAAGGTAGACAAAAGTGCTGGGAGAAACTCAGTGGGTGCAGTAGCATCTATGGAGCGAAGGGAATAGGCAACGTTGCCTATTTCCTTCGCTCCATAGATGCTGCTGCACCCGCTGAGTTTCTCCAGCACTTTTGTCTACAATCGATATACATTTGTCCTGCTTGCTTTTGAGCCATGAAAGTCTGTGCAATTTAGCATTCAAAAAAAGGTCAAAGCTTGGCGATGCATCCTGCGAATCTGCAGGTAGGTAAACAACCATATTCCACAGCCTACCCCCGCAAAAGGCAATATCACTAGCTAGTTTAATGTCACAGCGGGCAACATTGGAGAAAAGCTGCAATTTCAGTGAACACCTCACTCTGTAAAGACTTTGTCAATACTCACCATCCCAAAAATTCTCACCAAAGTGAATCATATCGAAAGGACATCCTCAAACATTACCTGTCCTTTCATTTTTATTGATTTTGCAGAGCCAGTGTGTTATTTGGCAGCTTGGCTTCAAATAGTGCAGTGACAGTCTCATCTTGGACTCAGGCTGGATCTTATTATCCAACTGTTGACAGTTGGCACTGACGGGGGATTTCATTTTTAATATGTGCAAATCCCAACGTGAAGCCCGACAATAATGAACCATTAAAGTATTTAAGCACCAAACCTGAATATTAATAGAATAAATGACTGATGCAGCCAGGGTCTAATAAATAAGGATCTTGTTCTCCTTTTCTTTTCATAGAAGACATTGATGGGAAGTTGATGAAAAGATTTAAAAAAGAGAGGACCCTGGTTTGATCCAGACTACGGGTGCTGTCTATGCGGAGTTTGCACGTTCTCCCGTGACTGCGTGGGTTTTCTCCAGGTGCTCCAGTTTCCACCAACAATCCAAAGACGTGCAGGTTTGTAGGTTAATTTGTCTTTAGTAAAAATTGTAAATTCTCCCTACTGTGTAGGATAGTGCAAGTGTACGGGGATCGCTGTTTGGCGTGGGTTGGCTGAAGGGCCTGTTTCCGCGCTGTATCTGTAAAACTAAATTAAACTAAACTAAAGAACATGGCGGCACAGTGGTGCAGCTGGCAGAACTATTACTCATTGCTTCGGAGGCCTAGGTTCGCTCCTGACCTCGGCTGCTGCCTCCGTAGAGTTTAAAGTAAAGTAGAGAGTTTGCACGTTCTCTCTATGACTGAGTTATGTTTCCTCCGGGTGCTCCGATTTCCTCACACACCCCAAAGACATGCCTGTTTGTGGATTGACTGGCCCTCTGTAAATTGTTTCTTGGGGTGCAGGGAATGAATGAGAGTTGGATAACATAGAATTAGTGTGAACAGGCTGGCTTGGTGGGCCGAAGGGCCTGTTCCACGCGGCAGCTCTAAACTAAACTGAACTAAACTGAACTAAACTAAACTAAACTAAACTAAACTAAGCTAAGCTAAGCTAAGCTAAGCTAACCTTAACTAACTAAACTAAGCTAAGCTAAGCTTAAGCTAAGCTAAACTAAACTAAACTAAACTAAACTAAACTAAACTGAACTTAAAGTAACTGAACTGAACTAAACTGAACCAAACTGAACCAAACTGAACCAAACTAACTGAAATACTACAGTCTACTCCTAGGAATTAAATACAGGAATAGATTGTCAGCTTAATTTTTCTTTACTTTAATGTGATATATGACAAATTTGGAAAATCCATTGGCATTGTAACAATAAGCTTCAGCAGCAAGGAGGCACCTGTATAGGTTTAATTTAGTTTAGAGATACAGCACGGAAACAGGCCCTTCAGCCCACCGAGTCTGCACCGACCAGCGATCCCCGCACATTAACACTAGCATACACACACTATGAAAATGTTTACATTTATACCAATCCAATTAACCTACAAACCTGTACGTCTTTCGAGTGTGGGAGGAATGAAAGATCTCGGAGAACACCCACGGGGAGAACGTACAAACTCTGTACAGACAGCACCGGTAGTCGGATTGAACCCGGGTCTCTGGCGCTGCAAGCGCTGTAAGGCAGCAACTCTACCGCTGCGCCACCGTGCTGCCCGAGTGTTTTTAGCTTTTAAAGACATAGCATGGAAACAGGCCCACTGAGTCCACGCTGACCATTGATCACCCATTCACACTAGTTCCATGTTATACCAGTGGAGGCCAAATCACTGGATGGATTTAAGAGAGAGTTAGATAGAGCTCTAGGGGCTGGTGGAATCATGGCATATGGGGAGAAGGCAGGCACGGGTTATTGATTGGGATGATCAGCCATGATCTCAATGAATGGCGGTGTTGGCTCGAAGGGCCGAATGGCCTCCTCTTGCACCTATTTTCTATGTTTCTATGTTTCTATGTTTCTATGTCCATACCACTATCACATCCACTCCCATCACACTGGTGGCAATTGACAGAGGCTTTTAAATGTTGCGATAGTCCCTGCCATTGGTAAAAGACATTTGGACAGGTACATGGATAGGAAAGGTTTAGAGGGATATGGGCCAAATGCGGGCAGGGTTGACTAGTGTAGATGGGATATCTTGGTGGGCATGGGCAAACTGGGCTGAAGGGCCTGTTTCTGTGCTGTATGACTCTATGACTCTAAGAGGCCAATTAAGTCACAAACCCGCACATCTTTGGGATGCGGGAGGAAATCGGAGTACATGCGAATTCCACGTCGATATCACCGGCGGTCAGGATTGACCTGGGTCTCTGGCGCTGTGAGACAACAGCTCAACCAGCTGTGCCACTGTTCCACCCTAAGGTAACTAGTGCTGGAAAGATGGAATTAGGTGGGCTGCCCTTTTCATGATCACGGGCAGCATGGGCTAAATAGCTTCGCAGCATGTTGTAGATTTTCTTTTGATTCTATTAACTTTCATTGAAATGCAAATAGCACTTCACAGACTCAAAAATAGGGAATGCAATCTTCAACAAGGGATGATACAAGTTTTATACAACTACGACAAGTTCAAGTTGTCTGCAAGGAAAAGCTAAATTATGATATTTTAGCCAGAGCACTGATCGTTAATTTTGCGTGAAATTAATTTGTATCTCAGTTTCGCTGTTTCCCCATTTGCTTGCAACCCAACAGCAATTGCATTTATATAGCACCTTTAACATAGTAAAATGTCTCCAGAATTTTCACAGGAATGAAGTTGGGCAATCTTGGAAATGAGGAGATGTGATGGAAGGAATTGCAGATGCTGGTTTAAACCAAAAATAGACACTAAATGCTGGAGTAACTCAGCG
>CM075977.1:112907540-112971837 GCA_038087875.1 Malacoraja senta | reverse complement strand
CAAAAGGCTGTAACTCTACATTTTATTAAAGGACAGGTCATGGAGGGGATTTTAGCTAAGAGATACAGCATGGAAACAGGCCCTTTGGCCCACCAACTATCTGAAGAAGGGTCTCAACTCGAAATGTCACATATTCCCTCCATCCAGAGATCCAGCATATTGTGTCTCTGTTCCAACCATCAATCACCCCATTCGCACTAGTTCTTTGCTATTCCACCTTTGCATCCACTCCCTACACACCAGGGGGCAATTTACAGAGACCAATTAACCTACAAATACACCTGGACCATTTCCGACACTTCCCTACCATTCCTTGACCTCACTATCTCCATCGAAGGTGATAGACTCCTTACCGACATCCACTACAAACCCACCGACTCCCATGGCTATCTGGACTACACTTCTTCCCACACTGCTTCCTGTAAGGACTCCATCCCCCACTCCCAATTCCTCCGTCTACGCCGCATCTGCTCCCAGGATGAGGCGTTCCACACCAGGGCATCTGAAATGTCCTCATTCTTCAGGGAACGGGGGTTCCCCTCCTCCACCATAGATGAGGCTCGCACCAGGGTCTCTGCCATACCCCGCAACACTGCTCTCTCTCCCCATCCCCCCACTCACAACAAGGGCAGAGTCCCCCTAGTCCTCACCTTTCACCCCACCAGCCGTCACATACAACAAGTGATCCTCCGTCAGTTTCGCCACCTCCAACGTGACCCCACCACTTGCCACATCTTCCCATCTCCCCCATGTCTGCCTTCCGCAAAGACCGCTCCCTCCGTAACTCCCTTGTCAATTCTTCCCTTCCCTCCCATACCACCCCCTCCCCTGGTACTTTCCCTTGCAACTGCAAGAGATGCAACACTTATCCCTTCACCTCCCCCCTCGACTCCATTCAAGGACCCAAGCAGTCGTTCCAGGTGCGACAGAGGTTCACCTGCATCTCCTCCAACCTCATTTATTGCATCCGCTGCTCTAGATGCCAGCTGATCTACATCGGTGAGACCAAGCGCAGGCTTGGCGATCGTTTCGCCGAACACCTCCGGTCGGTCCGCATTAATCAACTTGACCTCCCGGTGGCTCAGCACTTCAACTCCCCCTGCCATTCCGTATGTGACCTCTCTGTCCCGGGTCTCCTCCATGGCCACAGCGAGCAACACCGTAAATTGGAGGAAATGCACCTCATATTCCGCTTGGGCAGTCTACATCCTGGGGGCTTGAACATTGAATTCTCCCAATTCTGCTAGCCCTTGCTGTCCCCTCCCCTTCATCAGCCCTCTGGTTGTCTCCTCCCCTCCCCCAGCCCTCCGGCTCCTCCTCCGCCTTTTTCCTTTTTTCCTTTCTTGTCCCCATCCCCTATCAGTCTGAAGAAGGGTTTCGGCCCGAAACGTTGCCTATTTCCTTCGCTCCATAGATGCTGCTGCACCCGCTGAGTTTCTCCAGCATTTTTGTGTACCTCCAATTAACCTACAATTGGCTATGCATCAAAGGGTAACACCACATGGAAGAGATAGAGTCAAAGAGTCATTGAGTTGTACAGCACAGAAACAGGCCCACCATGTCTATGTAGATCTGTGTTCAGTTCAGTTGTGTGCATTTGTGGGCACCATGCTATAGGAAAGATGTTGTCAAGCTGGAACGGGCACAGAGCAGATTTACGAGGTTGTTGCCAGGGCTAAAGTGTCTGAGCTCCAGGGAGAGGTTGAGTTGGCTGGGACTCTATTCATTGGAGCTTAGGGGGGGTGAGGGGTGATCTTATAGAGGTGTATAAAATCATTAGAGGAATAGAATCTCTTACCCAGAGTAGGGGAATTGTGGACCAGAGGACACAGGTTCAAGGTGAAGGGGGAAAAGATTTAATAGGAATCAGAGAGGTAATCTTTTCACAGAAAGGGTGGTGTGTGTATGGAACAAGCTGCCAGAGGAGGTAGTTGAGGCAGGGACTATCCCAACATTTAAGAAACAGGTACATGGATAGGACAGGTTTGGAGGGACATGGACCAAATGCAGGCAGGTGGGATTAGTGTAACTGGGACATGTTGGGTGGTGTGGGCAAGTTGGGCTGATGTGCCTGTTTCCACACTGTGACCTGTACTTATGTACTTATGTCCCTATGTACTTATCTATATTGGTCCCATTGGCCAGCACTGAGCCCGTCCCTTTCTACCTCATGAATTAGAGTCCAACCACTTTCTATTCAAAAGAGAAAACTTCATCTGATCCCATCGCATGTATTCTCATTCTTAATTCATATATTGTTACAAAGAGAGGACATTCAGCTCATTGACTTTAGAAGTTGGAGATAGAGTGTGGAAACAGGCCCTTCAGCCCACCAAGTTCGCGCCGACCACGATCCCCATACATTAGCATCATCCTACACACACTGGGGGCAATTTACAATTTTTACCGATGACAGTTATGGACCTGTCCCACTTAGGTGACTTTTTAGGCGAGTGGGCTCGCCACATGGTTGCCGCATGGTCGCCACATGTTCGCTGGTGGTCTCAAGTGAGTCTCCTTCATGGTCGCGAGGAGTTCCCGCATTCTGGGAACTAGTCGCGACGTCAGTATTGTCGCCGCAAATTTTTAACCATGTTGAAACATTTTTTGCAACCAAAATTGGTTGCCATGGAGAAAATCGTTAATCCTGTAGTCGTAGGTGCAGTTGTAGTGGGGTCGCCATGTAGTTGTGGGTAGTCGAGGTAGTCGTAGGTAGTTTTAGTTAATCGCCTTTGCTGACTGGTCATTTTCAATGGCTCATTGGGGGAAAAAAACACAAGCAGGAGTTTTCAGAACCAAGGATAACCGACCGGTAATGTTAAATGTCCGCCGAACTTCACAGCTTATTAAAAATTGTCTGGCTTCTTAAAAGTTGTCTCTACTCCTGCTCCCCCCTTTTTCCCCCTTCTACCCCCTTCTCCCCTCTTTTAAAGGACTTACCGTACACTGTGCTAGCCATCTTAATTACAGCGCCAACCTTCCTGTTCATCGCGAGTCTGTATCACCTTGGCTTTGTACCGTGTGAATTTCAGACAGCGCTCCCCCGCTTACCCTTGCCACCGCCTTTGCAATGTGTTTGTTTGTGTGTGTGTGTGTGTGTGTGTGTGTGTGTGTGTGTGTGTGTGTGTGTGTGTGTGTGTGTGTGTGTGTGTGTGTATGTGTGTGTGTGTGTGTGTGTATGTGTGTGTGTGTGTGTGTATGTGTGTTCCACTCTGACAGTCGCCGTTCCAGTTCCCGTTTTTTCAGGCGACTGCCGGCAACTTGACAGTCGCCGGCAGTCCGCTGAAAAATCGCCTAAGTGGGACAGGCCCATTAGCATTCAAACCAGTACATCTTTGGAAAGTGGAAGGAAACTGGAGAACCCGAAGAAAACCCATGTGGTCTCGGGGAGAACGTACGAACTCCAGAAATACAGCACCAGTAGTTGGGATTGAACCCGTGTCTCTGGCGCTGTGATGCAGCAACTCTACCGCTGCGCCACCGTGCTGCCCCTTGATAGAACAGAGTACACATTTAAATCGATACTCTCTCATCACAAAGGGTCCTGCGGGTCGCCTTGTTATTAATGGATTGCAAAATCTAAATTAATATCTTGTATCATAATGTTCAGCAACCACCTTACATGGAGGGAAATATCTTACTTCATACCGAAAAGCCATTTAGAGTATTACTTTCAATAAGATAGCCTCTCATCCTTCTAAATTCCAGTGTTTACAAGCCCACTCGCTCCATTCTTTCAACATATGACAGTCTCGCCAAAGAAGTTATCTTTCACAAGCCCATTAACGCCGCCCCTCTCCCCATCACCAGGAGTTCTTTACCATTGACTTGCATTACAGCAGTCAATTTACCCAACAACCAGCCTGTTCTTGGGGCACGGGACTGGTGAAATCAGAGGAAACTCCACTCAGGCAGTACATTCTCCCAGAGTCCTGCGTGGGTTTTCTCCGAGATCTTCGGTTTCCGCCCACACTCCAAAGGCGTACGGGTTTGTAGAGTCTGAAGAAGGGTCTCGACCCGAAATGTCACCCTTTCCTTCTCTCCAGAGATGCTGCCTGTCCCGCTGAGTTACTCCAGCTTTTTGTGTCTATTTTCAGGTTTCTCTGTTAATTGGCTTGGTATCAATGTCAAATTTAAAATTGTCCCTAATGTGTGCAGGACAGTGTTAAGGGCTTGCCCCACTTACGCGACATTTTCGGTGACTTGCCGGCACCCGTCATAGTCGCAGCAGGTCGCCGAAAATTTTCATAATGTTGAAAATCCAGCAGTGACTAGAAAAAGGTACAACTTTTTGGGCGACTACTCACGACCATACAGGCGTCACACCGCGACATGTCGTCACTGCCTGCTACACCTGCCTGCTGTACCTGCACGAGTCGGGGAAGACTCGGTGGGCCTAAGGGCCAGTTTCCGCTCTTTGTCTCCAAATTAAACTAAACTAAACTAAACTAAGGAGCAGGGGACAGAATTAAACCCGGATTGCCGGAGCTGTGAGGCATTAGCACTACCTGCAGTGACAACGTATTGTGCTGGTTGCTGTTAACTCTCATGGACGGGATGGGTCTGAAGCAACCAGGTCATGGGCTCTATAGGAGGGAGAAATCCACGCTGAATATCAAATGGATAAATGCTAGAATTCCAAAACATGCGCTTTGAGCGTTTGACAGCACTGGGCCTGTGCTCGCTGGAGTTTAGGAGGACTTCATTGAAACTTACCGAATAGTGAAAGGCCTGGATAGAGTGGATGGAGAGAGAGCGTTTCCACTCGTGGGAGAGTCGAGGACTAGAGGGCCCAGCTTCAGAATAAAAGGACGTACCTTTAGAAAGGAGATGAGGAGGAATTTCTTCGGTCAAAGGGTGGTGAATCTGTGGAATTCATTGCCACACTCGGCTGGGGAGGGCCAAGTCATTGAGTATTTTTAAAGCAGAGATTGACAGATTCTTGATTAGTAAGGGGGACAAAGGTTATGGGGAGAAGGCAGGAGAATGGGGTTGAGAGGGAAAAATAGATCAGCCACGATTAAATGGCGGAGTACACTCAATGGGCAGAATGTCTTAATTCTGCTACTTTGACTTATGAACCTATGAACACAAACATTATTATTATATGAAAATGCACAACAATCTCAAGCAAACATGTTACGTTTCCAGGGTCAATCTTCAGAAATGTGAGCCTTTCAAGTCTCACACCCAACTATTAGAAGTGACAGGGAAATCGCAACACCGGTGGCTAGTCTCGCTAACATCGTTAGAACGCAGTTTAAAAGCTGCTGTTCTCTCTGGATGCAGTGACAATAGACATTAGACAGTGTGTGAAGTTCGGGCGCAGTCAGTGATCTCGGGCTGGGATGGGTTTGTTTGTTCGAGGCTTTGTGAGATCATGTAAGTCTGTTGCCAGGGGAAGCAGCTTCTTCAAAGTAGGCAGCCGAGGACTGATGTCAGTGCTGAAGGGCAAACTATCCAGTCTGCAAAACTTCCTCTCACCTCTCACACTTGTCCTTTACAGAGCTGGAGAATCATCGTGCATTCAGAGCAGGCGGAGGTCATTCAGCCCTCTGAGTCTGTGCTGGCACCCTCAATGAACAATAGTCATAAGGTCATAAGGCCCATCAAGTCTACTCCGCCATTCAATCACGGCTGATCTATCTCTCCTTCCTAACCCCATTCTCCTACCTTCTCTCCATAACCTCTGACATCCGTACTAATCAAGAATCTCTCTATCTCTGCCTTCGTGAAAGGCCTCAGAGTCAGTCCCAAACCATTAACTCTTTTCTAATGTGATTATCCACTTTTAAAAACCATTCTTTTATTCATCCTTTCCGACTGTTTTAAACTATATCCATTACCATTGAGACTGACAGATTCTTGGTTAGTACGGGTGTCAGGGGTTATGGGGAGTAGGCAGGAGAATGGAGTTGAGAGGGAGAGATCGATCAGCCATGATTGAATGGCAGAGTTGCCTCGATGGGCCGAATGGCCGGATTCTCCAGGTGCTCCCGGTTTCCCCCACATTCCAAAGATGTACAGGTTTGTAGGTTAATTGGCTTTGGTAAAAGCCTGATAAAATGTTGTCCATGGTGCATCTGTAGAAGTTGGTGAGAGTTGTAGGGGACATGCCGAACCTCCTAAGCCTTCAGAGGAAATAGAGGCATTGGTGTGCGTTTTCACACAGTGTGCTGTGGTGGTGTGTGTTTTCTCACAAACCTGGAGTTATCCTTGCCATATGAGACAGCCTGTCACCAGATGCCTAAGATATACAAATAGACTCTTTTTGCCAATATTTCTCTGCCCCTTACTTCAGCTCAAATGTGATCTGCCAACTCTAGCTGCGTTGGTAGGATCATTTGCCAATCTCAAAATAACGTGTTAATTTAAGTGTTTTTCCACTTAGCGGGTGCGGGTGTATGGAACGAGCTGCCAGAGGAGGTAGTTGAGGCAGGTTCTATAACAACATTTAAAAGACTGGTACGTGGATAGGAAAGGTTTGGAGGGATATGGGGCAAATGCGGGCAGGTGAGACTAGTGTAGATGGGGCATCTTGCTCGACATGGACAAGTTGGGTTGAATGGCCTTGTTTCCAACTCTGTATGATTCTAAAATCTGCCCATCAGAACAATCTCTCCATTGACTCTAAGGTGAAGGGGAGAAGATTTAATAGGAATCTGAGCGGTAACATTTTCACACAAAGGGCGGTGGGTGTATGGAACAAGCTGCCAGAGGAAACAGTTGAGGCAGGGACTATCCCAACATTTAAGAAACAGTTAGACAGGGATATGGTTTGGACAGGTTTGGAGGGATATGGACCAAGCGCAGGCAGGTGGGTCTAGTGTAGCTGGGACATGTTGGCCAGTGTGGGCAAGTTGGTCTGAAGGGCCTGTTCCATACTGAATTACTCTATGACTGAAGGAATTAACTCAGATCAATTAATTGGTGAAATATGAGGGGGAAAAATAGTGAGGGCTGATAACTAGTAAATATGGATGTGGATTGTGCTAATGTGGTGACAGGGAACCACAGACAAAGTCTAAAAGTAGAGACATAGAATGCAACAATGATGACATCCAAGTCTCAGGAACTTAAAGGGCTTGTCCCATTTGCCGATTTTTTTCTGCGAATGTCGGCATCATTGACTGACGTATCAGGTCACCGAAAAAGTCGCGGCGTGACGCAGCGTGACGACGTATTGACACGCAGTGTCTCCTCAAGTGTCGCAACGTTTTTTTTGTCGCCGCCGGATTTAGAAATGTTCTAAATATTTCGGCGACCCTGATACGTCAGTCAATGACGTGGGCAGTCGCCGAAAAAATCGGCAAGTGGGACAGGCCCTTAATTGATTATGTTATAATGTGCACCCATCATTGTAACAGAAAATTGGATGCACTGTCGACAAAGTTAAACTTGTGGATTATCGTTTTATTCTGTATTCAAGAGCTACAGTAGTTTGTTTCCTAATTAAGTATTTCTGTAATCTCTATTTGGTAATCAAGACCTAGTTTGCCACCTAATTAAGTCTTTCTGTAAGAAGGAACTGCAGATGAAAGACACCAAAGACAGACACAAAATGCTGGAGTAACTCAGCGGGACAGGCAGCATCTCAGGAGAAAAGAAATAGGTGACATATCAGATCAAAACCCTTCATCAGCCTGGTGAAGGGTCTCAACCCAAAATGTCTACTCCTTTTCTCCAGAGATGCTGCCTGACCCGCTGAGCTCCTCCAGCATTTTGCTCCCATCTTAAGTCTTTCTGTAACCTCCATTCTGTAATCAAGATCTAGTTTTACTGTTAATCGAGTTTCTGTATAATCTGGTCAGTTAAGAATATAAAACCTGTATCAACTCATGCTCAGCAGATCAGCATTGACTGGTCTCCTGGTGCGCACCAGTTTTAATAAAGCACCCATTGTAATTATGCTCCTAAAGCTTACCCCTCTTAGTCTAGTTCAGTAAAACACTGAGTCAAGCACTGGACCACTAAGCTTTAGTTTTTAAACAATAACAAACTTCCTATACAATACCTACCCACCACGGGATCGATCCTTGTCTCTGCTTGTTCAAGCACTTCAGCCTCGTGCAAGCAGATGCCTCCAAAAGGTTACGCAGTCCCAAGTGCCCTTCCAGAACGTCGACGACGATCCTCGGGGGGTTCAATCTTTTATAGGTCATAGGACCCTGTGACGCAAAACTAGATGGCGGTGGCAGCCCCAACAAACCAATCACAGATATCGATTACATTCAAGTGTTATTGACAGTTCCCTAACCCAATTACAAAGTGCCCCATTACAATGTTTCTACAGAAGCTTCTGGAAGGAAGTCAGTTAATCAAGTAATGCAACATTTTCCCAGGTAGTATAAACAATTCAAACAAGGCTTCACACTTCAGCCAATCATCAAACAGCAGTACAAACACCTTGCAACATTATTAACAGTACTTACAACTCCTCTGTAGCTGGCCAATCCTGATCATGCATTTGCAACACCTTTGAGCTCCTCTGCAAAGTCCTCGTACATTTTAACAATGGAGAGGACATCTGGAACTTTCCTCATCCTACATATCAATCTAGGGTTCAGACTATCTGGCGTCAGCTCACAGCCTGCAACTTTTCACATACAGAGGCCAAGCAGGCCTTGCAAATGCAAAGATCCTCCATTATATAATCCTCAATTTGGCCACTATTAACACCGTTACTTCGAACACCAAATCCATGTGACTTCTCAATTTTGCTCCTACAAAAGGAAAAAATAGATTGTTGGAAGGAACTGCAGCTGCTGGTTTGCACTGAAGATAGGCACAAAATGCTGGAGTAACTCAGCAGGACAGGCAGCATCTCTGGAGAGAAGGAATGGGTGACGTTTCACTTCCAGACCTTTCTGGAAAGAAAGACGGTGATCCACCCACATCAGCATATTTGCAAGGGCGAATTATTTTTCAATCAAATTGTGATTTGTTTTCTTTCAAGGTAGCATCACTAGAAAACCAAGAGAGAGAGAGAGAGAGAGAGAGAGAGAGAGAGAGAGAGATCAACCACGAAACTGCATCAAAGAAAATACTGTTTCTGTCCTAAGGATGATCCACTGACTGACCGACACTTGGATGAGGAGAACGAAGAGATCCAGAGACATTGTAGCAGAATCTGCATTCATTCGCATGACATGATGCATGGTAAAACACGCAGCCTCGCAGAGTAACATTGGCTGGTGAAGCAGTTGAACAGAATTCTGTCTTAGATAAATAAGTACAATGAATCCAACAGAAAAAAATTAAAAATAGATTGGTTACTGAGCAATTACATTTCCATATGTATTCTATTTATAGGCTATTAAATCCACTTCCTTTCAGTTTAATGATAAAACGTTTGATGCTAATTAGCATCTCTTACATTATTGTGGTTAATCATAATTTGTTCTTCAGTTGGAAATTGTAAGAATGAACTTGCTTTGGACTGAACTTTAAATTCTGTATTCAGGGGCAGCATATTGTAATATCCTGAGTCTGCTGCAGTCTGTGGATTTAATTCTTCATCCTACCCCCACCGTGACCTCTTTCTAACCTGTTACACTGCTCCATCTAAGTTTAACAGCGTCTTATCTTCCATCTGGGTACATTTCACCCATCAGAAAGTATTGATGCTGAATTTAACAATGTAGGTTGACACGACGTGCTGGAGTAACTCAGCGGGTCAGGCAGGTCGGAACCCTTCTTTAGGCGTCCAGTCTGAAGAAGGGTTCCGACCTGAAACATCACCCATCCTTTATCTCCTGTGATGCTGCCTGACTCGCTGAGTTACTCCAGCACATTGTGTCTACCTTCGGTATAAACCAGCATCTGCAGTTCCTTCCTCCACTGAATTTAACAATTTCTGGCAACCCCTACCCCTTTTACCCTCGTTCTCTCCCTCCACTCCTCCAGCTGCAGTTATTTCCTTTTCTTTTTCCTTGTAGGTGGCACAGGGCACAGCTGGTAGAGCCATTGCCTCACAGACTCAGAGACCTGGGTTCGATCCTGACATCGGGTGCTGTCTGTGTGGAGTTTGCATGCTCTTCCTGCATCTGTGTGGGTTTACTCCGGGTGCTCCAGTTTCCTCCAATATCCCGTAGACATGGGGGGAGAAGATTACGGAGAGTCGGTATGTCAAGGAAGACTCTCTCGAACTTCTACCGGTGCACAGTAGAGAGCATGCTGGCCTGGTTCGGCAACTTGAACGTCCAGGAGCGGAAAAGGCTACAGAAAGTTGTGACCACTGCCCAGTCCATCACCGGCTCTGACCTCCCCACCATCGATGGGATCTATCACAGTCGCTGCCTCAAAAAGGCTGCCAACATCATAAAAGACCCACACCATCCTGGTCACACACTCATCTCACCCCTGCCACCAGGAAGAAGGTACAGGAGTCTGAAATCTGTAACATCCAGGTTCAGGAACAGCTTCTTCCCCACAGCCATCAGGCTATTAAACACGACATCAAATAAGCTCTGAACAATACCAGTCTATTATTATTGCACTATATCTATTTATTTATTGTGTATATATGGTCTAAGGTCTATAGACGCACTGAACTTTTATCTTCCGTTTTGTATTATGTTTACATATTCTGTTGTGCTGCAGCAAGTAAGAATTTCATTGTCCTATCTGGGACACATGACAATAAAACTCTCTTGACTCGTAGATTAATTGCCCTCTGTAAATTGCTCCCAGTGTGTGTAGGGGGTGGATGCGAAAGGGTTGTCGATGGTCGGCGAAGACTTGGTGAGCCGATGAGCCTGTTTCCATGCTGCATCTCAAAACTAAATTACAGGTTTTTAATGTTACGTAACTTTAAAATCTGTTCTTCACCCTATCATAGTCGTTCCATTCACCTCCCTTATGCCTTTCCGCAACATAAGCACTCTTGTTTTCCCACTTTTCCAATTCCTTTGAAAATTCCTTGTCCCGAGGCATTAACTCAGTTTCACTCCTCACAGATGCTGCTCAACCAGCTGTGTACTTTCAGCACTTCTTGCCTTTGATTTGGATTTCTAAAACATCTGCAATATTTTGGGGGCTTCAATTGGAAACACTTCTTTCTTTATCATAGGCTTTACAAAGCGATATAAATATCAACAATGGACAAATTAGCAAATAGTTTGAGTATGTTTACAATAATTAATCACCAATCCTCTGGAAATGGACCAGTCCGCAATGTCCACTTTTCAGTCTTTCTGATTTTCATTTACTGTTGAATTCACTGCAAGTTCTCTTCCGGAAGTGCCATCCGTGAAGTAGGTCTCCATTCTCAGGCGGGATTTCTAATCATCCATTTTACCTTAAAAAAAGATACAGAGTGCTGGAGTATCCTAACAGGTCAGATAGCATCTTTGAGAAACATGGATAGTTGACGTTTCAGGTCGGGACCCTTCTTCAGACACATGTTCTCCAGAGATGCTGCCTGAGCCGCTGAGTAGCTCTAGCACTTTGTATTGTAAATCAGCATCTGGAGTTCCTTGTGTCTCTACCCTATTTACTTTGGTCAACGCATCCAGTTTCTCTTTCTCTGGTTGCTGATCACCGTTCAGTTACATTTTCTTTTAAATCACTCACTTTTTGCCAGTTCTGGGAAAAGGTCTCCGACCAGAAACTTGGACTGGGAGAATCAAGAGAGCCAGAGAAATTGTACCATTGTAAGTTGTTCAAGATGATTAATTCCTAAACTCCTCTTTCCGCAGATGCTGCCTGACCTGCTGTGGGTTTTCCTCAGCTTCTGTTTTAATTTCATGAGGTCAAGCAATTGTGCGGCACGGTGGCGCAGCGGTAGAACTGCTGCTTTACAGCGCCAGAGACAAAGGTTCGATCCTGACCACGGGTGCTGTCTGTACGGAGTTTGTACGTCCTCCCCGTGACCTGCGTGGGTTTTCCCCAAGATCTTTGGTTTTCTCCCACACTCCAAAGACGTACAGATTTGTAAGTTAATTGGCTTGCTAAGGATAGTGTGTAGGATAGTGTAACTGTGCGGGGATCGCTGGTCGGTGCAGACTCCATGTTTCTGCACTGTATCTCTAAACTAAACTAAACTAAATTAATCGTGAGATAAGAAGGAATTTATCATACTTCTAAATCCTGGATGGATGACCGATTTGGAATTCATCGCCCATTTAAGTTAACTGCGAAATCTTGGATACCTAAATTAAATGTCAACAATCGTGGATGAATTTACAATGATTCTAAGATATGTTAACTCATTAACTCATTGAAAATGTCAACAACTTTTCCTTTGTAACATCCAGCGTCCTTAAGCCTGAGGTAATACCATTTGGAAGACTGCACTAAAATACTCACAGTATTAAAGTATTAAAGTATCACTTTATTAAGCTACCAATCTCATCCCAAATCTATCATTATTTCATCCTATTACAAACTGTTGAACAATAGGGCACAGTGGCGCAGCGGTAGAGTTGCTGCCTTCCAGCGCTTGCAGCGCCAGAGACCCGGGTTCGATCCCGACTACGGGTACTTACTGTACGGAGTTTGTACGTTCTCCCCGTGACCGCGTGGGTTTGCTCCAAGATCTCCGCTTTCCTCCCACACTACAAAGACGTACAGGTATGCAGGTAAATTGTCTTGGTGGAAATGTAAAAATTGTCCCTCGTGTGTGCAGGATAGTGTTAATATGCGGGGATCGCTGGTGGGCACGGACTCACTGAGCAGAAGGGCCTGTTTCCGTGCTGTATCTCTAAACTAAACTAAATTATTGACCAAACCATCCCAAAATTCTGTCAAATATTTGACCAATCATTATAGAACAGAGAGTTTCAATCACCTTCAACAGATTCATGGAGTTATACAACGTGAATCAAGACCCTTGGCTTAATTTGACCATGCCAAACAAAATGCTCGTCGCAGCTGATTAGACTGACCTGAGCTTGCCCATAACCCTCTGAACATTTCATATCCATGTACATGTAATTGTACCGGGCTCCACTACATCCTCTGTTAACTCATTCCAGGTATCCACCAGCATTTGTGTGAAGAGGTTGTGTTCAGATCTCTTTTACACCTTTCCCCTCTCATCTTCAGCCTCTGTTTAAGAACGAACTGCAGATGCTGGTAAAATCGAAGGTAGACACAAAATGCTGAAGAAACTCAGCGGGTGAAGAAGCAGCATCTCTGGAGAGAAGGAATTGGCGACGTTTCGGGTTGAGACCCTTCTTCAGACTGATGTCAGTGGAGGGGGTAGGACAAAGAAAGAAAGTGGGCGGAGACAGGGTCTTCACCTGAAACGTCGCCATGTCCTCTCCATAGATGCTGCCTCACCTGCTGAGTTTCTCTATTTAGTTTAGTTTAGTTTAGAGATAGAGTGCGGAATAAGGCCCTTCAGCCTCCCGAGTCCACACCGACTAGCGATCCCCGTTACACTAGCACACACTACACACTAGGGACAATTTACCATTTTAAACCTACAAACCTGTACGTCTTTGGAGTGTGGGAGGAAACCAGAGCACCCGGGGAAAACCCCCGTGGTCACAGGAAGACCGTACAAACTCCGCACAGACAGCACACATAGTCAAGATTGAACCCGGGTCTCTGGAGCTGTAAGGCAGCAACTCTACCGCTTTGCCACCCGTGGCATTCATTGCTTGAGACTCCTCAACCGTGGGGAAAAGACTGTGACTGTCTGTCCAGCCTCTCCCTGTAGCTAATGCCCCCTAACCCAGGCATCATTCTGCTCAACCTGCTCTGAACCGTTTACCAATCCTCCACATCCTTCCTGGTTGGGTAGTCTCAAGCAAAGGGCGGCACAATGGTGCAGCGGTAGAGTTGCTGCCTTTCAGCACCAGAACTGCACGCAATACTCCAAACGTGGCCAAAACAAAGGCCTACGAAGCAGCATCCTGGCTTCCTGACTCTTATCGCCAAGTTAAGAACTACATTTTTAACGACTTTGAACTTGAATTGAACAAAATGGCACTGGGAACGTAGCAAATCTTGTTGACTGTTTCAGTGTAAACTTCAATTCATACACTCTTGGATTTAAGTATGATTGTGCCTACATATAGTACGATTTTACTGAACTGTATGCAAAAAAAAAAGAATTTCATCGAACCTTGGTACGTGACAATAATATATATTGAAGCATTATATACCCTTAGAAGTCACAAGACCAAGTGGGACCCGTTAGGTCCCTATCACACGGGATGCCTGGTCCCCCAATGCAACCCATTCCCCAACACAATATTCGACCAATCACCCATAGCTCCCACAGGGAGGCCTGGTCCCCCAACGCAACCCAATCCCCCAACGCAATATTCCACCACTCATCCATAGCCCCCAACTGCACAGGGGTGGCTCATTTCCCCTCTTTCATCCTTCCTCTTCTTATACTTAAAAAAAAAATCCAATTGCACTTGCTGCCAGGACTCAGTGTCCTGGGATTTGCAACATTGTAGCGGGCAGAGCTACAATCCCACTGTGACATCAAAGCTGTGAAGGCTCTGTCTTACCTGTTTGCGGTCATCGGCGGTGAAGCGCGGCGTCGCCGGTAGCGAGGACCGCGCGGCAACGGCGAGAGCGTCGAGCCTATCCCCCGGAGCGCCGCACGGATGCTGCGCGGGGGCCGAGTTAATTCAAACACGGCGGGTCCCACGTGCTTGCGGTAAGTAAATAAAAGGGCGGGCCGACTGCGATGACGTCGGCCCACCGCACGTGACTCACCAGCGGCGGCTGTGGCGGCGGCCATCCTGATCGCGGCGCTGTAGCGGTGGCTGTGCCTGCGGCCGTGCAGCACACGTGCCTCACTGGCGGCGGCACGTGCCTCACTGGCGGAGGCTGTGGCAGTGGAGGTTTGACGCACGGCGCTCGAGCCATACTGGCGGCGGCCCGTGCGAGCGGCCGTGCCGCACTCGTGCATCACTGGTGGAGGTTGTGCGGTGAGTATTTAGTTTTGGACATTGTCGATTTTATTTTAGCACCGCCGCACGGCCCGGGAATTGTACTTTCTCACGAGTGCGCGGTCTATGGCGGCAGATTCTTCCCGTTTCACCGCCATAGACCGCAGACTCGTGAGACAGGCCTTTAACTGCCACTGCAACTTCGTCATTTTACTCAAAGTGGGGTTTCGTGAAGTTTAAAATGTGAATAACCTGTAAAATATATCATCAATCTTGAACAAAACTTGATACACCACACCACAGGACAATGGTGAGTAAGGTGGTAACATTATAAAATTGTAGCGCTATCATGTACCATTTTGGCATAATTCAGGGCATCAGGGCATGTGTCACAGACAGACTCACAAACAAGATGAGGGTTTTTGTAATATATCTAGATAGCTGTAGCAGGTTTACAAAAGTTTGCTCAGGCCACATTTAGGGTATTATCGGCATTTCTGGTCACAGCCTTACAGAAAGGATGTGGAGGCTTTTGGAGAGGATGCAGAAGAGGTTCACCAAGATGCTGCCTGGAATAGAGTGTCCTTGGTATAAAGAGAGATTGGACAAGCTTAGATTGTTTTCTGTCGAGCCTCCGTGACTGAGGAGACCTGATGGAAGTAAATACAATCATGCATTCATACATCAGTAGGACAGATGGTCAGAGTTTTTGTCCTAGAGTGGAAATATCAAATGCTAGAGAACATAGCTTAAAGGCGAGGAAGCAACATTTTGAAGGCGATTTTTCCAGGGAAAGTTTTTTACAGAGAGTGGTCGGTGCCTGGAATGCATTGCCAAGGGAAGTAACGGAAGCAAATACAACAGCAACATTTAAGATGACAGACACGTGAACAGGTAGAGAATAGATGGACATAGACCACATACAAGTGAATGTATACTGAATATATGCAGCTTCAGTTAAGTTTAGAGATAGCATGGAAACAGGCTCTTCGGCCCACCGAGTCCGTGCTGACCATCTTGCTATATCCTACATACTAGGGCCAATTAACCTCTTTGGAGTCTTTCGAGAGTGGAAGAAAACCAGAGCACCTGGAGGAAAACCACGCAGTCACAGAGAGAATGTGCAAACTCCACACAGACAGAACCCATATTCGGGATAGAACCCAGGTCTCTGGGGCTGTAAGGTAGCAACACTACCACTGCACCACCGTGCTGCCCTTTAATTGACATTGTCATTAGGTCATATAGTCATGTAATAGGTGCACAATTAGGCCATTCAGCCCATCAAGTCTACTTCACCATTCAATCGTGGCTGATATATCTCTCTCCTAACCCCGTTCTCCTCCCTTTTCCCCTTAACCCCTGACACCCGTAATGGATACAGATGGATACAGACATAGTGGGCCAAAAGGCCTTTTCGTGTGTGGTACTGTTCTATGTTCAATGCTCTTAAGGCATGTTTGTAGTTCAATAACTAGTTCAAATTCCCATTTAGTCATGGTTAAGGGTAGGAAGAACAAGAGTGGAGTCAATGAAAATGTGAAGGGACGGTGCAGGGGTACAAGGAAATGTGGCCAAGTGTGAATAGGTCAGCTTCAATTGCTTTGCTAGGTGCTGGCATGGATGCGATGGGCCAAACGGTCCCCTTCTGCACCATGATAAGTATAACATATGAGCCCATGCCAGGAGCAAAAGACTTGCATTCAAGGAGAAACCTTCACTACATCTGGTTATCCCACAGAGTTAAAAAAAAAGCTCTGGGGAGATTAAAAAGGCATTCAACCATAATGAATCCCACGGTAGTACTGTAAATAGTGTGGCTGTCTCACAGTTCCAGCGACCTAGGGTTTATTTTAGTCACTGCGACAGTTTGTTTGGCATTTGCCCATTCTCCCTGTGACCGTGGCTTATTCCCATCTGGATGATCCGGTTCGCCTCCATATTCCATGGACATGTGTAGAATCACGAGAGGAATAGATTGGGTAGATGCACAGAGTCTCTTGCCCAGAGTAGGGGAATCGAGGAACCAGAGGAGGTAGTTGAGGCTGGGACTATTCCAACGTTTAAGAAGCAGTTAGATAGGTACATGGATAGGACAATTTTGGATGGATATGGACCAAGCGAAGGCAGGTGGGATTGATGTAGCTAGGACATGTTGGCCGGTGTGGGCAAGTTGGGCCTAAGGGCCTGTTTCCACATTGTATGACACTATGACTCTATGACGTAAGGTTTAAACGGACACTGTGAATTGCCTCATTTGTGAATGGGAGGCAGCAGGCACTGAGCTTGTACTCGCTGGAGTTTAGAAAAATGAGGGGGAACCTCATTGCAATTTACCGAATAGCGAAAGGCTTGGATAGAGTAGATGTGGAGAGGATGATTCCACTAGTGGGGGAGTCTAGGACTAGAGGTTATAGCCTCAGAATTAAAGGATGTTCCTTCAGGAAGGAGATGAGGGGGAATTTCCTTAGTAAGTGGCTGTTGAATCTGTGGAATTATTTGCCACTAAAGGCTGTGTGCTTTGGCCTCTTGCTCCTTATTCCCACCACCATCTTCACTATGGGTAGACACAAAAAGCTGGAGTAACTCAGCGGGACAGGCAGCATCTCTGGAGGGAAGGAATGGGTGACATTTTGGGTCAGGACCTTTCTTCAGACTCGACCATCTTCACTAATGGTATGGTGATCAGAAATGCATCCAATATTCTAGGTCCAGACTCACCAATGGCCTGTTCAAGATTGGCAGAAAACTTTTACTCTTGATAGCTATTTTTGACACACCTCTTTCTTCTTCAATTACAACATGACTTGTCTAATCAAATTTTCTGCTTCATTTAATGAAGAAAATGTGAAAATTGTTCAGTTTAATTTAGTTTAGTTTAGTTTAGTTTAGTTTAGTTGAGTTTAGTTTCTCCGACTACATTCTACGGTATCTCTGTCCCGCCCACTCCCCTGACATCAGTCTGAAGAAGGGTCTCGACCCGAAACATCACCCATTCCTTCTATCCAGAGATGCTGCCTGTCCTGCTGAGTTACTCCAGCATTCTAGGTCTATCTTTAGTTTAGTTTAGTTCAGTTTAGTTTATTGTCACATGTACCGAGGTTCAGTGAAAAGCTGTTTTTGTTGTGTACTATCCAGTCAGCGGAAAGACTATACATGATTACAATCAAGCCATTCATAATGTACAGATACAGGATAAAGGGAATAATGTTTAGTGCAAAATAAGTCCAGTAAAGTCCAATTAAAGATAGTACGAGGGTGTCCGATGAGATAGATAATAACTCAGGACCTACTCTCTAGTTGTTGCTAGGATGGTTCAGTTGCCTGATAATGGGAACAACAATTGTTGAGTACAGTGACAATGCAGGGATGCATCTCAGCCTGATGTGCAACTGCTCTGCTCTAGACTGCCTGAACCTGCAGAGGGTTGCAAACACGGCCCAGTCCATCACAAGCTCGACACTTCCTGCCATCCAGTCCATCATCTCAATGTGTTTCGAAGATAGACACAAAAAGCTGGAGTAACTCAGCGTGACAGGCAGCATCTCAGGAGAGAAGGAATGGGTGACGTTTCGGATCGAGATCCTTCTTCAGACTTCAGTCTCGAATGGAAACGTCACCCGTTCCTTCTCTCCAGAGATGCTGCCTGTTCCGCTGAGTTATTCCAGCATTTTGTATCTATCTATAGTTTCCTGCAGTCAAACATCTGGCTGGGATATATAACGAACCCTAGGACAACCCTTTCTCTCTCTCTCACTTCAAGCTGAACAGCTCTCTTCTCTCCAGGGGTGAGTGTCCTTCCACCTCAACAGGGACTCAGCTCGAGCCCACGAGGCAGCAGCAACAACAACTAGTAAGATTAAATGAGAACTTACCAGTTTGAAGTTTGATCTTTATTTTATGAGGAGTTACGTTGGTGATTACGTGAAGACCCCGTCAGGGCGCATGCGCGTCAATCTTCAAAGCAGCGGTATGAAATCACAGACAACACCATAATTGAAGTAACATATTAAGATGATCAACATGAGAACTACCATTATGACCTTTTTTCTATGAATGAGGGTTGAGCGTGGCGGGCACGTAATCACCAACGTAACTCCTCATAAAATAAAGATCAAACTTCAAACTGGTAAGTTCTTGTTTAATCTTACTATTTTACTTCGGAGTCACGTGAGTGACTACGTGAAGATTTTAACGCTCTGTGATTTTTATGCCGCAGATCAAAATCCCGGCTTCTCACTGCATCGATTGACTCTGAGTATCATCAATAATGCTGTAAACATGACATTGCATATCATGCAAAAACAAAACAGTTTTATTTTTGGTCATAAAACAACCAATAAACCCTCTTAATGTAGGGCAACAAACGAAACAGAATGAAACAGTATTGAAAACAGACTTTAAACAATAGCAACAGCACTCAATATTGAGTTGGCAAACAGCCCTCCATCGGCAATCGGCCGATGGTAGTATTGCTGAAACACAAGTTCCTTTTTCCAACCTGCGGCTTTTAATATATGGTCGATGGGAACGTCCATCGCCCTGGCCGCGGATGTTGCTACTGCGCTAGTGGAATGAGATGTAAACACATAAATGTTAATTCCTGCCTGAACCAACTCTTGCTTTAACCACCTTGAGATAGTCTGATCTGCCACTCTTTTATGTTGGCTTCTTGTAACTGACAAATAATCCTGTTTCTTCTTGTCTTAAAGCCCTTGTGGCTTCAATGTAATGTAACAAATGTGTTCTTACACATAAACATGGAACTGTAGGATATGCTGAGAACACAATCTTAAAACCTGTCACACCTGGCCTGCTTTGTTTGAGCAGGTCAGAAATATAAAACAGAACATTCTCTGTATTCACTTCCATTCTCTCGAACTGAAGTTTTTGGAAAGTCTGCACTCTCTGTACTGACACTAATGCCATTAGCATAGCCAATTTCATGGTTAATTTTAACAAAGTTATAGACGTGACAGGGACCCAATGTCGAAGTATGTTACGAACAACGCTTACCTCGCAGATTACCATATACCTAGGCTTAGGCGGTTTGGAATTAAAGATTCCTTTCATCAACCTAGATATGAGAGGGTTAGAACCTATACTTTGTGTCCGTGTACCTATCACAAGATATGCCGACAAAGCACTTCTAGCTGTATTGATAGCAGTATAGCTAAGACCCTCATCATAATAAAGTGTAGATAAACTCTAACACATTTGCAATAACTACAGTATCATATTGAATATTCTTTTGAACACCATATTGTTCCCATTTGTTACATAAGTCATATACTGCTTTTGAGTACTCTTTCTCCAGGCTGCAGTGAGTGTATCCACCATTGGCCTAGAAAGTCCTCGACCCATGTAAGGCATTCTTAAAAACCTGCAAATTAACAGATCAATACGATCACATAACGGATGAACTTAACGCGTTGCTGGATGGTCCAGCAAATTCCTACTGTTTGGAATCAGCAAAAGGAGGTTGGATCGCTATCTGTAACATCAGAGGGAACCATGGTTGAATCGGCCAATTTGGTATCACCAAAACCCCTGAAGCGGCATCCTACTTGATTTTCTCAAACACCGACCTATGAGGCAGAATGGTGGGAAACTGTACACAAACATATCATCCCAATTTAGTGAAAAAGCATCAATTGCCACTGCCCCTGGATCTGGTGCCCATGAAACATATTTTGGCCTTCCATATAGAAGTACTATGTTCTTGAACACATCCTGGTTCAACATCCACTCTGTATTATCATGGAATTTCCATGAGCTGCCATCTGGTACTATATTAAGTTTCCCTGGCAGATAGCTCCAATCCAAATATCCATACTCCAGGTCCAATTTTATTTGCCAACCTGTCATATGATAACGATTTGATTCCATCCATGTGATTCATATAAGCAACTGTTGTAGTGTTGTCTATTTTGCACTGCACATGCAAACTAGTTTTGTTAGTGCCATAAGCCTTGAATCCATAAAATACTCTTGGTTAATTCCCCATGTTTGCAGAAGCAATGTCCATCTGCCTGCACAGCTGGATCTTGTATCAGTAGCACCCTACCCAAGTGCTCTGACATCGGTCTGCAAAATCATGGAAGTTTGGTTCAATAACACTTTGGAACTACTAGTGGACACATGCTGAATCCCCCATTGTACTTCAGCAACAGCCTCTATTGATAGAAGCATAGGTCTGTTATAATGACCCTAATGTATCCTCAGTGCTTGTTCCTTTGACCTTTGTAATTGTAGATAATAAAGTGGCCATATTGAACTGCTGGAAATGCTGCCAGCAATTACCACAGCAGACTTGTCACCTGGCTAATTGAAGGCTGTGTGTCAGCAATTAACTTGATACAGCTCTTAATTAGCTCTACCCTTTTTTGCCTGGGCAAGGTCACAATCATGTTGATTAAGTCTATTGTGAACCCAACTAGTCAATTTGTGTCACAGGTATAAATTTAGATTTCTCTGGATAGCTTATGTTAAAAAGTGGTTTTTACCAACTACCACTGATGCTTCAGCTGTTTCCTTTGATTGTCCTACAATCAAGATATTATCTAGTTAAGCCATGAGCACATGCCCTTGACTTCTCATCATGCCTAGAATAGGTTTTAACAACTTTGTAATCACTCTAGGAGCTGAAGACAAACCATTAGGCAGTGCATTGTATTGGCATACTTGCCCCTTCCAGCTGAATTTTAAATCTTCTATCCTGCAAATGAACAGACACTGAATCCGCATCTTTAAGATCTCCTTCACAAACGTTTCCATCTTAAAATGTCTATACCATACAAAAGGGTTAAGCCTATTCAGGTCCAGTATAATTCTGCATCCCCCCATCCTTTTTTGGTCTGGGAAAGATATTGGACACATACTGATGGCTTTGGTAAACTGCCTTAGCAATTACACCTTTATTACATAAGCTTGCAAGTTCCACCTGAACTTCCAACTGTTCAGTGATACTGAAATCAACTCCTTTTTGGAACATGTTGCATGGGTAAATCAGAATTTGCATTAAGCTTTGTTCGATATCCTTCTATAACCTTCAGTATAACCATATCTGAGGTATCACATTAGATCTGTGTACTTGCGAACCAGACCCACTTACCTCCTTACCACCTGGCATTCTTCCCCGGCCTCGAGCTGGATATCTCACCTTCCCTGGTGGTGCTACAGCCAAACGCCAACTGCGCTGCATTGTAGCTGGACTCGTCCCTTGCCCGGACCAGTCTCCTTGCTTATAGGGATACTTCTCCTCCAGCTCCTTCACCTGCTGTGCGAAATCCTCGCCAAACAGCTGTGCCGGTTGCACTGTGCCAGGCTGGCAGAGTGAAGCATTTTAGAATTGATGGTTGGTGTAATCGCAGTCTTGCGAAGGCAGTTGATCTCACCGTGGGCACTCCACAATAGCGCCTTTTGTTGTAATTTGTCATGGCCTCTCCATCCACCATCCTCGCAAAGCTCATTATACCAGATGCCAGCAACTTTAAAAATATGCTGGAGCTTGACATGCTCCTGGGCTCTCATTAGTATGCCCATCTTGCCCCAATTCTTCCTGTTCCCAACAGGAACTTTTAACAGTCCACAGTTGATTGGGCTTCATGCTTCCTTACTGTCTCATCCATTGTCAGCTCCTGTAGCTGATGTGAGACTTGGTAATTTATGCTGGTGGCAATTTCCTCACCCAGAGGCTCACCAGCATCCGACGACATGGCAAACCGTGCTGCACACGGTGTCAGCTCTGGCAGCTGCCTGCCCTCCCTTTGGAAGTCGTCGTCGGACTCAGGGTCAGAGCGTATCTGCCCTTCTGCACTCACCTCTTGCAAAGAGGGTGCTTTCAAGCAGGCCTCTCCTAGGCACTGCCAGCGGAGCCTTACCTATGGCTTCCCGCCTGCACAACTCCTCCTGGAGTATGGCTTTATGAAGCAGACCTCTCCTAGGCACTGCCAGCGGAGCCTTACCTATGGCTTCCCGCCTGCACTACTCCTCCTGGAGCGTCTCTGTGGAGCAGCCCCTGTATGAGCTGCTCCTTTTTGGATAAGCGCTGGGGAACGGTATCCTGTCCCCGACGGGACTCTCGTGGCCCGACTCTGCGGAGTCTATAGCCCTGACAGACTTGGGTTATGCCGACCGCCCGACTGGCGTTGGCTGTGTACCCGGCTGGGCACTTTGCCAAGTCTGTCGCCGCACTGCTACCGGCTTGCGACTCCCCCGTGGTGACAGGCTGCCTTTCAGAGACTGCGTCCCGCAGCTCTCTCTCTCCTTGTCGGTAGCAGACCTGCACCTTTTCCTTGTTCCTGTATGTGGGGAAAAAAGAACACAGAAACACTTTCTTACTTTTTTCTAACTCCTCCAAAGTCTCCCCGACTTTGGTGGAGCTGTAATTACTCACCTTGCAGGAGGAGCTCCGTGCTCCCGCTGCCGTTGTCGCCAATGCGTCAGACGTAATGACGCGCATGCGCCCTGACGGGGTTCTTCACGTAGTCACTCACGTGACTCCGAAGTAAAATTTATGTTAGAGGACCAACGTGCATCTATAACAAACATTTTATGCCTGAATAAAGTAACCCATTTGTTCACCACGTTTGGTGCCTCTACAAAGTTTAGTTTAGTTTAGTTTATTACTGTCACATGTACCAAGGTACAGTGAAAAGCTTTTGTTTGCATGCTATCCAGTCAAAGAATAGACTAAACAGGATTTTACTTCGGAGTCACGTGAGTGACTACGTGAAGAGCCCACCAGCCTGCATGCGCATCATTACGTCTAGCGCATGGGGCCGCGACTGGCTGGTAGACGCGTCGCTCCACCAGCAGTAAGTTTAAAGACCCTCAGGTAAGTTCTCGAACTTATTCTGCGATCGTTTGTTCGCTATTCTTGTTGCAGCGCTTCAAGAATGAACAGTAATGGACAAGGCAAGGCTGAAGTCCAGACGGGCCGCGGGGAGACCCGCTACGGAAGACCGCGGGAGTGCGGTTAGCGGGCGGCCGTCGATTTCACCATCAGAGTCGCTGGCGGCGCAGCCAGCGACTTCGGACTTGCTGCCTATGGAAAGCACCTTGGCTACCCCGAGAGGTGGAAAAGCCAAACAGAAGTCCAACAGGCCGATTGACTCGGACGAGTCCGGCTGGGAGGGTTCGCCTTCTACAGTGGGGAGCGTCTTCGGACGTCTTTCCCGGATGGAGCATCTCATGGAAAAGATGCTCCACCATGATATACTCCAAGGAACGGAGTCATATCAGCGAGGGTCTCGTGGGCCCGCGGCAGCGCCTGGTGCAAGGCTGCATAATATCTCCCTCTCTGAGGAGGGGAGCGTAGGCAGTCAGTTTTGGGCTGACTCACAATTCGGTGGTATGTCGGGGGAAGATTCCACGACACGCGGGTGGTACCATGGTATCCAAATTTGCGATGCCATCGCAAATTGGCGAGCCGCTGGATGAAGAATTGGCGGCCAGCATCAATTACCTCGCTTCGCACCAGCTACAGGGGCAGGTAATGGTGGAAACAGCCATGAGATACCATACGCCCAGCAACTGTGCTTCGCTCAGAGTCCCGGCTGTAAACAGCTCCATCTGGAGTTACATTGGTGGAGGCATCAAGACTCAGGAGGTAAAACTCCAGAGGATCCTGAACTTGCTAGCTTCCGGTGTCACGGCCTTTGCCAGGTCAGTGGATGGAAGTTCCCTGTCGGAGGTGCAACAGGATGCGCTGGCATTGATGTGCAATGCATATTTTGAGATCAATTGCTTTCGCAAGAATGCCATTCGCCCTGTCCTGAATCCCAAGTTTGCGGGATTATGCAGGTCCAGCAACGTGCAGCCACCAAATTATTTGTTTGGGGAAGATCTGTTGAAGCAGGTCAAGGACCTGGACAACGAGTCAAAGGCTGTGGGGCTAATCAGAGCTCCACCAACGAACAGACCTTCGTCGTTCCGACGGCAGCACCCCTACGCCTCTACCAGTAGCAAACGATTCACAGAAACTGGTGGCAGCTCGAGGACCAAACGCACTGGGCAAAGGTCTTTTTTAGGACAAGGCTCAGGCCGGCCGTTATCGAAGGTGCGCAATTGGCGCACTCCAGCAGCTCTACCCCCCAAACATTGGGGGCGGAAATAAACACCACAAATCCACCGGTAACCATGGAGGTAGGTGGGTCTGGTTCTCTATGGAACATGCGGTGTGTGGGTCAGTCACATGTTGGTGCGAGATTACGTTTGTTTTTGAATGAATGGCGTTGGATAACATCAGATTTGTTTATACTGCACAGTATAGATGGGTTCCAAATTGAATTTCTTTCTGATTCACTTCCACCCACGTAGCATACACCAAACCCAACCTTTGTTCGTTCACAACAGGACGGTTTGGATGTACAAGCTGAAATTCAGGTATTATATTCAAAAAGGGTAATTGAGAAGTCGAATCATGAATCTCACCAATTTGTGTCCAATATATTTACAAGACAAAAGAAGGATGGAGGATGCCGAATCATCCTTGACTTGACCCAACTTAAATCCTTTGTGCAGTACAGACATTTTAAAATGGAAAATTTTGTTACTGTCAAACAACTGGTTTCCAAGGGATGTTATATGGCATGCATTGATCTTAAAGATGCATACTATTCGGTGCCCATTCATAAGGATCACCGGAAATACTTAAAATTTAACTGGATGGGGCAGCTATGGCAGTTTAAAGCGTTGCCTAATGGGTTGACCAGCCCCCAGATTATTCACAAAATTATTGAAACCAGTACTTGCGCTTTTACGAGCTCAAAAGCATATAGTGGTGGCATACTTGGATGATATCCTTATTATCGGGAAGACTCTAGAATTAGCTAATTCAGCTATTTCAGCCACCAAGCTCTTGTTTGAGTCATTGGGGTTTCTCATCCATCCAGTTAAATCCAAGTTGACACCATCCAGAGTTATGGATTATTTGGGATTTACTATTAACTCTATTCACATGTGTGTAACTCTGCCTTGGGGCAAGAGATTGGAGTTAATAGAAGCCTGTAATTATCTCATAATGAAGCAGAAGCCTTCTATTCGACAAGTAGCCAGTTTAATTGGCAAATTAGTGGCTGCTTTCCCAGCTGCAAAATTTGGGCCTTTGCATTATCAACAATTACAACGTGCAAAGGAGCAGGCACTTAAACACCATTCAGGTCACTTTGATAGACCTATGCAATTTCCGGCTGAAGCCATTACTGAGTTACAATGGTGGAAGTCCAATATTCGGCATTGCTTTAGCAATATTTTGGTTGACAATCCTTCAGTTATTTTACAAACTGATGCCAGTGCTCTGGGATGGGGCGCTACCGATACCATCTCTAGCTGTGGTGGCAGATGGAACATGCATGAGTTATCAATTCTTCAGTTGTATGGTATTAATTATTTGGAGTTGCTGGGTGCACTTTATGGATTGAGGGCTTATTGCAGGAATATGCACCATCTGCATGTTCAACTGCAGATTGATAATACCACAGTGGTGGCATACATAAATCACATGGGTGGAATCAAGTCAGTATCCTGTGATAAATTTGCTAACCTCATTTGGCACTGGTGCATTGCAAGAAATATTTGGGTTTCAGCTACCTACCTGCCAGGTAGGTTCAATATGGTGGCGGACACCAGGTCACGGAAATTCAATGACAACACAGAATGGATGTTGAATCATAGAGTGTTTAATGATATTATCTCTCGGTATGGAACACCGGATATAGATTTGTTTGCATCCAGACTCAATCATCAGTTACCGAAGTATGTTGCATGGGAACCAGACCCAGGGGCAGTAGCGGTAGATGCATTCTCGCTACATTGGGGAGGAATGTGTTTCTATGCATTTCCCCCAATTTGCCTCGTCAGTCGATGCCTGCTTAAAATTAAGCAAGACTCTGCCTCAGGCATTCTCATAGTCCCTGACTGGCCTACACAGCCATGGTATCCACTCATTCTGGGTATGATCATAGAACCCTTCCATGGCGGTTCCCAAGTGCAGGAATCTGCTAGTTCACCCTGTGACTGGGGAGAAACAACCACTGCATGATCGGCTAAATTTATTGGGTTGTAGATTCTAAGAAGACCTTACCTGGGGCTCGGACTATCTGATCGTACCATGGATGTGCTCACTGCGGCCTGGAGAGACAGTACTAAGAAACAGTACATCTCCTATATTAAGAAATGGGAAGTGTTCTGTTTGCAATCTAATATCTCTTATGACACAGCACACATAACTAATGTATTAGAATTCCTCTCAAAACTTCATTTTGATGAGAGATTGAGTTACAGTGCTTTAAATTGTGCCAGAAGTGCTTTATCACCATACTTGTTGCCGAGATCGGGACACCACTCTGTTGGGTCTCACCCATTAATATCCAGATTCATGAGGGGTATCTTCAACTCGAACCCTCCCAGGCCCAGATACTCGGAAATATGGGATGTAGGTGTGGTACTAACTCTGCTTCGCCAATGGGCTCCAGCAACATCCCTGTCCCTGGTTCAGCTCACTTACAAGGTAGTGATGCTCATGGCACTAGTGTCAGCATGAGTCCAGTCGTTGCAGAAGCTACGTATGGATAGGATGATCACTTCTGCCAGTAGTATAACATTTTATGTGTATGATCTAATCAAACAGAGTAGACCAAGCACTTCCGGCCTTAAACTACTATTTATGGCATACCCCTTGGACTCTCGGTTATGTGGTTACTCACCTCCAACAATATATTAAGGTCACCAAGGGCCTTAGGGGGTCAGAACTAGCATTATTTGTTAGTCACAAGAAACCGCATAAAAAGGTTTCAGTTCAGACCATCTCCAGGTGGTGAAACAGGTTCTGGCTGTTGCAGGTATAGATACTGATGTTTTCAAATCTCACTCCACCAGGGCTGCAGCTACGTCAGCAGCGAGGGTCATGGACATCCCGCTGGACCATATCCTAGCGGCTGCAGGATGGTCCACAGAGCGCACGTTTCAGACGTTCTATAATAAACCCTTAGCAAGACCGGGGGTATTTGCTAACTCCATTTAAAGTTCCGTTTTATAGTTTCCTCTCGGGTGAGACAGGTTACTATTTTTATTTTGTTCATTAAATTGCTTTAATTTATGTCATGTCTGAATGCATTATTTTTTCCACTCATCCTTGGTCAACTATTACAGTGTGTGACATGGACTCGTTCCACGGCATGAACTCACAGAGCTTTGAAATCTTCACGTAGTCACTCATGTGACTCCGAAGTAAAATAGTAAGATTAAACGAGAACTTACCAGTTTGAAGTTTGATCTTTATTTTATGAGGAGTTACGATGAGGGATTACCTGCCCTCCACTCCCAACCCCTCCTCATAAAAGTCAGCTGGTAGTTCTAGTTTCTCGAATCTTACTATCTTCAGTTCAACAACTGTTATCTGTGACTTCACACCGCTGCTTTGAAGGTTGACGCGCATGCGGGCTGGCGGGATCTTCACGTAATCCCTCATCGTAACTCCTCATAAAATAAAGATCAAACTTCAAACTGGTAAGTTCTCATTTAATCTTACTATTCTATAGTGCATAGAGAAAGGTCCACAACTCTCTGCAATTTCTTGTGGCCTTAGACAGAGCTGTTCCCAAACTGCGCTGTGATGCATCTCGGTATTCATTTGTCTGATTTTGCAATAATGTTTGCACCATTCTGCTGTTATTTGTTGCTGTATTTATCATTATCATGTATATCGTGTATGCTATGAACTTCATGCAAACAAAGAATTTCATTGCACTCTGGTGTATGTGATAATGAACTCATCTGAAGCTTAATCGAAAATCTGATTCTGAAAATCAGCTTCTGTCTGAAACAGTGCATTAAGGAGAAATATAAAAGCAGATTACAAGTGAGCTTTGGGGATATTAATATTTGTGTTGATAGATACAAAATGTGTTGGAGTAACAGCGGGCCAGGCAGCATCCTTGGAGAGATGGAATGGGTGACGTTTCAGGTCGAGACCTTTCTTCAGACTGGTTAGGGATAAGGGAAACGAGAGATATAGACGGTGATGTGGAGAGATAAAGAACAATGAATGAAAGATATGCAAAAATGTAACAATGATAAAGGAAACAGGCCATTGTAAGCTGTTTGTTGGGTGAAAATGAGAAGCTGGTGTGACAGGTGGGGGAGGGATAGAGAGAGAGGTAATGCCGGGGCTACCTGAAGTGAGAGAAATCAATATTTATACCACTGGGATGTAAGCTGCCCAAGCAAAATATGAGATGCTGTTCCTCCAATTTGTGTTTAGCCTCACTCTAACAATGGAGGAGACCGAGGACAGAAAGGTCTGTGTGGGAATGGGAAGGGGAATTAAAGTGTCCAGCAACCGGGAGATCAGGTTGGTTCACGCGGGCTGAGTGAAGGTGTTCCGTGAAACGACCGCCCAGTCTGCATTTTTTTATGTTGCCCGGCTGGGGAGATGAACAATCATGGCAGTTATTTTTCTCACATTATTAAATGAATTTCCCATTGGGGAGGGGAGAAGAGAAGGGAGGTGAAATGAGGAGCAAGCAGGCCAATGAGAGGGATACACTCACCAGTAATCCAACTCTAAATAGACCATGTTCCTAATTTTGAGAGTCATGAGTCAAGAGCGTTCAATTGTAGACTTTAGACTTTAGAGATGCAGCATGGAAACGCCCACCAGTGATCACCCCATACACTAGCACTATCCTAGACACACTAAGGACAATTTACAATTTACAGAAGCCAATTAACCTACAGAACCTGTACGTCTTTGGAGTGTGGGAGGAAACCGGAGCTCCTGGAGAAAACCCACGTGGTCACAGAGAGAACGTAAAACTTCGTACAGGCACCACTCGTAAACAGAATCCAAACTGGGTCTCTGGCGCTGTGGGGCAGCATCCTTACCGCTGCACCGTTGTATCGCCCTAATTGTCACGTCTACCAAAAGGGAACAATGAAATTCTTACTTGCAGCAGCATAACAGATCTGTAAACACTGTTCTAAATAAATAATATAATATAATAAAAGTTTAATGAATTAAAAAAAAAATATTAGTGCAAAACAAATCAAAAGCCAAAAATCCCTAGTTCAAATAGACACAAAATGCTGGAGTAACTCAGCAGGACAGGCAGCATCTCTGGAGAGACGGAATGGGTAACGTTTTGGATCGAGACCCTTCCTCAGACCCGAAGAAGGTTTCAGGTCTCGAACTGAAACATCACCCATTCCTTCTCTCCTGAGATGCTGCCTGTCCCGTTGATTTACTCCAGGATTTTTTTGTCTACGTTCATTATAATTCAGCATCTGCAGTTCCTTCCTGCACAGTCCCGAATGCAACCAACACAGTTCGTGGTTTGAAGTTTAGTTGGGTGTTTGTGGTGTTCAATCGCCTGATGGTTTGTTGGGAAGAAGCTGTTCCTGAAGCTGCAGGTCATGGTTTCCAGACTCTCACACTCTCATCCTGATTGTAGGAGAGAAATGAGAGCATGGCCAGGGTGATGTAGGTCTTTGACAATGCTGGCTGCCTTGTTGAGGCAGTGTCTTCTGTAGATCACTTCGATGGTGGAGATTTTCAGTGATTGTAAACATTACTGAAAAAAACTTAATCAGTCTGTAATTTACATGAGCATTGTGTGGTCCATAATTACTTCAGAGCAAATATATATTTGAATTATCAACGACAACCAGCATTTGTATGGCTCGAAGGCAGACACAAAATGCTGGAGTAACCCAGCGGGACAGGCAGCATCTTAGGAGAGAGGGAATGGGTGATGTTTCGGGTCGCGACGGTTCAGACTGCACCCTTAGGTTTTCGTTATTCTCACGCGTATCGAGGTACGGAGAAAAGCTTTGTTTTGCATGCTACCCAAACAGATCATATACCATACACAGATATAATCAATTCAAACTCAACCACAATAAATGGAGCAAAGAGGAAGATGTGCACAATAAAAGTAAGTAAGTAAGTAAGTAAGTAAGTTTATTGGCCAAGTATTCACATACAAGGAATTTGCCTTGGTGCTCTGCCCACAAGTAACAACATGACATACAATGACAGTTACGAATGACTCAGAAAACACTACACATTAATAATAATAAAACATTAATGATAAAACATCATTGATCAAGCATGTGAACCAACAAAATACCAGATCAAAGGGAGGCTACAGATTTTTGGCTGTTGAGTAGAGCAACTACTCGTGGATAAAAACTGTTTTTATGTCTGGCTGTGGCAGCTTTGACAGTCCGGAGTCGCCTTCCAGAGGGAAGTGATTCAAAGAGTTTGTGGCCAGGGTGAGAGGAGTCAGAGATGATCTTGCCCGCTCGCTTCCTGGTCCCTGCAGTGTACAGTTCATCTATCTATAGTCCTCTGCCTTGTAGCGCACCAGTTCCATAGATGGAAAGGTGCAAAGGAGCACATTTCAAGTTTCTATACCCGAAAGTAATATATATATATTCAAGATAGGCACTAAATGCTGGAGTAACTCAGCGGGACAGGCAGCATCTCTGGAGAGAAGGAATGCGTATAATTTCGGGTTGAGACCCTTCTTCCGACATCAGACTTCAGTCTGAGGAAGGGTCTCGACCCGAAAGGTCACCCATTCCTTCTCTCCAGAGATGCTGCCTGTCCCGCTGAGTTACTCCAGCATTTTGTGTCTATCTTCGATTTAAACCAGCATCTGCAGTTCTTTCCTACACCGGATTATATATTTGCTGCAACTTGTGTAAATTTATATAAATGCTCACCTGCTGTCTGACTTCTGTCAGCTATTCCAGCCAATCTGCTCCACGCCTTCATAGTTCCCTTTGTTTAAATTGAAATAGCTGGTTTTTGATTAACTTACAAATTTCAATCATATTACGGTCAATCTTTCCTTGGAACCCCTTTACAATATGATTAATTAGACCTTGAACATTTCAAAATATTCCAACTCATGTGTTTCTTCTTTCATTTCTCAAAATATGGATCTAGAAATCTATCTCCTTTACATTTCAAAGATTCATCCACATCATTATTTTATACTAATTTGATGTGTCCAGTCTATATGGACCAAAGGATCCTTTGATTACTTTACTACCTCTGTTATATACATCCTTCGTTAAAGCATGCCCTACATCATAAATAGTATACACAATAAAAGATACCCACTTATGTTTATCCCCAACCAATTCTTCACCCCCTTTAAGCCAGTTCTATTTCTATACAATAATCTACCTAACCAAAATTCTTTCTAACTCAGTTCTGGTGTAAAATCGTATTAACCGCACCAGTCCACTTCCTTTTCCTTGATGTGTAGGAAGGAACTACAGATGCAGGTTTACATCAAACATAGCCACAAAATGCTGGCATGACTCAGCGGCACAGGCAGCATCTCTGGGGAAAAGGAATGGGTGACGTTTCGGGTCAATAGCCAATAGACAATAGGTGCAGGAGTAGGCCATTCGGCCCTTCATGCCAGCACCGCCATTCAATATGATCATGGCTGATCATTCACAATCAGTACCCGTTCCTGCCTTCTCCCCATATCCCCTTCCTTAGACCGAGAGTCAGGGGAGAGGGAGACTAGAGGTATGAAAAGGTACAGGACAAATCCGAGGCAGCACCAATGTCTCAGGAAAAGTGGAGCCCACAATGGTCCATTGTTGGCTGTGGAAGAGGTGGTAACGAAGCACAGATTGGGCGATCATTTCTCTGAACACCTCTGCTCAGACCTCCTTGGCCAACGCAATCTCCCAGTTGCCAAATGCTTTAACTCCCCTTCACATTCCCAAAATGACCTTTCTGACCTGGGCCTCCTCCACTGTTAGAGTGAGGCCCAACGCAAATTGGATGAACAGCACCTCAGCCGGCAGCCTTGCCGAGGTAGCGTGAAGTGTCTCGTCCTTCGATTGTGGAAATGTCATCATCAAAACAATTCTGGAGAAAGCTCCACAACCTGAAAACGGTAATGTGAAATTAGTAAACACGAGGTGTTTCCACAAGAATATTTTTACAGTTAATTAAGTCAGGCAGAGAAATTTCAAATAAACCTTCGCGAAATGAGTAGAGAAAATGAATTTGTATGGGAACGTGTTAAAATGTTTGTCAGTCATATAAGACTGTGCTAGTTCAGCCCACCTCTTCCTTGAATAAGAAACTGATTGCTCACTGCATGTTCTCGAGACCCAGCGGCTAGTCTTTAACTAAAGTAATAAATAACGGTTCTTTTTCCTGTGTCATTTTTGAACAAGGTGTGAGCGAGGGGATAGGGTGGAGGAGTGGAAAATGTTGTCTCCCACAACGAGATATAATCAGTCCATTCTTTTCTTTTGCCAGGAGCCTCAAGGTGTCTTGTGTAAAGAATTGCCGATGTCAAAAAAAGAAACGAGGTAGCTCGGTATCATCATTTTGTTGGAGAGGCATCCACCATCAGTTGTGATTTTCAATACCAAAAGCGTATTATTAAACAGAATGCAGTCACTGGTAGACAAAAGTGCTAGAGAAACTCAGCGGGTGCGGCAGCATCTAGGGAGCGAAGGAAATAGGCAACGTTTTGTGCCAAAACCCTTCTTCAGACTGATGTAGGGTAGGGGGGTGGGAAGAAGAAAGGAAGAGGAGGAGCCAGAGGGCTGATGGAGAGCTGAGAAGGGGAGGATTCAGCAAGGTCTACCATAGCTTGGAGAAGTCAATGTTCATACCGCTGGGGTGCAAACTGCCCAAGCGGAATATGAGGTGCTGCTCCTCCAATTTCTGGTGGTGCTCACTCTGGCCATGGAGGAGGCCCAGGACAGAGAGGTCGGATTCGGAATGGGAGGGGGAGTTGAAGTGCTGAGCCACCGGGCGATCAGGTTGGTTAATGCGGACCGAGCGGAGGTGTTCGGCGAAACGATCGCCAAGCCTACGCTTGGTCTCACCGATGTAGATCAGCTGACATCTAGAGCAGCGGATGCAATAGATGAGGTTGGAGGAGGTGCAGGTGAACCTCTGTTGCACCTGGAATGACTGCTTGGGTCATTGAATGGAGTCGAGGGGGGAGGTAAAAGCGACAAGTGTAGCATCTCTTGCGATTGCAAGGGAAAGTGCCCGGGGAGGGGGTGGTGCGGGTGGGAAGGGAAGAATTGACCAGGGAGTTACGGAGGGAGCGGTCTTTGCTGAAGGCAGACAGGGGGTCAGGTAGCATGTGTGGAGAGAGATAAACGGGGCGGCACGGTGGCGGAGTGGCGTAGTTGCTGACTCGCCATGCTAGAGACCCGGGTTCAATCCCGACTACGGGTGCTGTCTGCACGGAAATTGTACGTTCTCCCTGTGACCGCGTGGGTTTTCTCCAGGTGCATCGGTTTCCTCCCACACTCCAAAGACGTTCAGGTTCGTAGGTTAATTGGCTTTGGTAAAATTGTAAATTGTCCCGGAGTGTGTAGGATTGTGCTAGTGTACGGGGTGACCGTTGGTTGGCACGGGCTCGCTGGGCCGAAGGACCTGTTCTGCGCTTTGTCTAAAGTCTAAAGAAGCAGAATTAATGTTGGAAGAATTAATTTTTCAGGTCCTGTCCGATATATCACCTGCCCTTTTTCTCCGGAGATTCTACCCGACCTGCTGAGTTACCCCTGCACTTTGTGTCTCTCTTTGGTATAAACCAGCATCGCCAGTTCTTTGTTTTGACCTTTCCTTTACATTTGGTTGATTTCTTGCCATTACTTTGACATCTTTTAATCGCACAGTTGAATTAAAATGTGAACAAAGTCATGCCAGCAGGCACAGCTGGTGAACTCTTTGTGTCAACAAGTTTAGACTTTTAGTCGGCGCCAACCAGCGACCCCCGCGCATTAACACTATCCTACACACACTAGGGACAATTTACACTTCCACCAAGCCAAGTAACCTACAAAAACAGTACGTCTGTGGTGTGTGGGAGTAAACCGGAGATCCCGGAGAAAACCAACGCAGTCATGGGGAGGATGTACAAACTCCGTACAGACAACACCCATTGTCAGGATAGAACCCAGGTTTTTGGCCACTAGGGGCACCGCATGATGGCAGCCTCTGCCTACAGTCTGTTTTTCCATCTTTTAAAACAAATTTTAGTCTGTTTAAAAAGTATGTTTTGGAGGTTTTCTTAGTATTTTTATGTGGGGGAGGTGGGAGAGGGGGGACGTGCTGCATGGGCAACAGCCTGTTCTCCACATGACATCGCCCAGGCTTGCATCCGACCAGGCTGCATCACCCATGGTCAGTCATGACCGAGGGGGGCCTACTAGAGGTGGGCAGGGTAAGGGGGAAAATGTTTCTCAATCACTTCCTGGCGAGGATGTGACTATTCTCTGAGTGGCATCTTCGCCCCCCCCCCCCCTCGCGGCCTACCAACTGGATTGGCGCAGACTTTCCTGCCGGAGTTCGACCAGAGCTTCAGCAGCAGCGGCGCAGCACTGGATGCACCGCGGAGCGGGCGATGCCTTACCTGGCATCGCCGTTTGAAGCTCCGGAGTGTTGGGCCTGCTGCTTCAACATAGATACATAGATACATAGAAAATAGGTGCAGGAGTAGGCCATTCGGCCCTTCGAGCCTGCACCGCCATTCAATATGATCATGGCTGATCATCCAATTCAGTATCCCGTACCTGCCTTCTCTCCATACCCCCTGATCCCTTTAGCCACAAGGGCCACATCTAACTCCCTCTTAAATATAGCCAATGAACTGGCGTCAACTACCCTCTGTGGCAGAGAGTTCCAGAGATTCACCACTCTCTGTGTGAAAAAGTTTTTCCTCATCTCGGTCTTAAAGGATTCCCCCTTATCCTTAAGCTGTGACCCCTTGTCCTGGACTTCCCCAACATCGGGAACAGTCTTCCTGCATCTAGCCTGTCCAACCCCATAAGAATATTGTAGGTTTCTATAAGATCCCCTCTCAATCTCCTAAATTCTAGCGAGTATAAGCCAAGTCTATCCAGTCTTTCTTCATATGAAAGTCCTGACATCCCAGGAATCAGTCTGGTGAACCTTCTCTGCACTCCCTCTACGGCTAGAATGTCCTTCCTCAGATTTGGAGACCAAAACTGTACGCAATACTCCAGGTGTGGTCTCACCAAGACCCTGTACAACTGCAGTAGAACCTCCCTGCTCCTATACTCAAATCCTCTTGCTATGAAGGCCAACATACCATTCGCTTTCTTCACTGCCCGCTGCACCTGCATGCCTACTTTCAATGACTGGTGTACCATGACACCCAGGTCTCGCTGCACCTCCCCATTTCCTAATCGGCCACCATTTAGATAATAGTCTGCCTTCCCGTTTTTGCCACCAAAGTGGATAACCTCACATTTATCCACATTATACTGCATCTGCCAAACATTTGCCCACTCCCCAGCCTATCCAAGTCACCTTGCAGTCTCCTAGCATCCTCCTCACAGCTAACACTGCCCCCCAGCTTAGTGTCATCCGCAAACTTGGAGATGTTGCTTTCAATTCCCTCGTCCAGATCATTAATATAAATTGTAAATAGCTGGGGTCCCAGCACTGAGCCTTGCGGTACCCCACTAGTCACTGCCTGCCATTGTGAAAAGGACCCGTTTACTCCTACTCTTTGCTTCCTGTTTGCCAGCCAGTTCTCTATCCACATCAATACTGAACCCCCAATAACCGTGTGATTTAAGCTTGTATCCTAATCTCTTATGAGCTGTGGCTTGCGGAGCTCCCAGCTGCGGGCGGCGCTGACTTCAACATCGCGGAGTCCTGGGATCCCTTTGCCGAAGGCCGCCAGCGTGAATCTCCACCCAGCTCAGCCTGTGGACTTCGGGAGCCGCGGTCTCCGGTAATAAGTGTCCGATTCGGAACTCCAAGCCGCTGGAAATGTTCTTCTGTTCCGACGTCGGAGTTCCAGCATCCCGGCGAGAGGGCCTGAACATTGGGATGCCCGTAGCGGCTACTGGGGGGGGGGGGGGGGGGGAGCTTGGGAGGCCCCGACCACGGATGAACAACAAAGAGGAGGATGACTGAACTTTTGTGCCTTCCCTCACAGTGGGAAACTTTGATTCCGCTGTATGGGGATGTTTATGTTAAAGTCTATCGTGTGATGTGTTCTTTTTATTCATATGGCTGTATGCTGACCCCAAATTTCACTGTACCAATTGGTGCATGTGACAATAAATATCTCTTGAATCTCTTGACTTTTGAGGTCTCTGGTGCTTGTCGGCAGAATCTTTACCACCGTGACACTATCCGACTTGTTTACAGTGTTTACATACTCATGGTGAAAAGATCAATTTTATGTCTGGCCTCCAAAGAAGCAAAACTCCCTAATAGAGAATTAAATGGGAATAGAGGTAGTTCCATATTTGTCCCCAGTCTATGCTCAACCAAATTTATCAGAGTTATCACGAAGTATTGATTAACATGGAGACAATCTCAGACGTTATCATGGATCCGAGTGAAATGAACAGAATGGTGCATTCAACTGAGATTTAATGAAGAAATAATTGCAAATGTTGGAAATTGATACGCTACTCATTTAGAAGTTGAGGGTAAAGGCTCTGTCCCACGGGTTTGCGGTCATTGGCGTGAAGCGCGGCGTCGCCGGAAGAGGGGACCGCACGGCAACCACGGGAGCGCCGCACGGATGCTGCGCGGGGCCGAGTGATCTCCGTACGGCCGGTTCCACGAGCTTGCGGCGTCGGGTGATGACGTCATCGCGCAACGCGATGCGCTACGGGATGATGTCATCGCGCGACGCGCTACGCGATGACGTCATCGCGCGACGCACTACGCGATGACGTCTTTCGGATCGCGGGGCTGTGGCGGCGGCCGTGCCGCACACGTGCCTCACTGGCGGAGGCTGTGGCGGTGAGAGTTCGACTCACGGCGCTCGTGCCGCACTGGCGGCGGCTGTGGCGGTGACCGTGCTGCACTCGTGCCTCACTGGCGGTGGCTGTGTGGTAAGAAATTATTTTTAGACAGTGTTGATTTTTTGTGAGCACCGTGCGGTGTTGGGACCAACGCCGCACGGCCTCGGCAGTATGCGTTTGACCGAACCCGCGGTCTCTGGCGGTCCATGAGCGGTAGATACTTCCTGTATCACCGCCAATGACCGCAGACTCGTGAGACAGGCCTTTAAGATACAAGATACAAGATACAAGATACATGATACATTTATTTGTCACATGTACCAATTGGTACAGTGAAATGTGTGGTCGCCATACAGCCATGCGGATAATAAAGGGCACAGAACACGATTGTTTTTAAACACAGACATCCCCACTCAGCGGGATCAAAGTTTCCCACTGTGAGGGAAGGCTCCAAAATTCAGTCAACCTCCTCTGTTGTCCTCCCGTGGTCGGGGGGCTCCTGAACCCCCCGCTGTCGCCACTACGGGCGGCCCGATGTTCAAGCCCGCTCGCCGGGGTGATGGAAGTCCGACGACGGTACTGGAGGACATCCTCCGCGGCTTGGACATTCGAATCGGCCACCTCCTACTGGAGTCCGCGGCTCCCGAAGTCCACAGGCGGAGATTCAACGCTGGCGGCCCTCGGCAAAGAGCCCCAGGACTCCGCGATGTTGAAGTCAGTGCCGCCCGCGCTGGGAGCTCTACAAACCACAGCTCCGATGTTGAAGCAGCAGGCCCAACACTCCGGAGCTTCAACGGCGATCACCAGGTAAGGCCTCGCCCGCACCACGGTGAATCCAGCACTGCGTCGCCGCTGCTGGAGCTCTGGTCTAGTCCCCAGCAGGAAAGGCCGCACCAATCCAGTTGGTAGGCCGCGAGGAGGGGGGGCGAGCACGTGACTCGGAGGAAAGTCGCGTCCTCGCCAGGAGGTGACTGGGAAATGGTTTCCCCCTTACCCTACCCCCCTCCCCCACATAGAAAAACTAAAGAAACATACTTTTAAAACTAATTAAAAATTTAAAAAAGATAGAAAAACAAACAGACTGAAGGCCTTCAATGCTGCCTTCAATGCGGCGCCCCTAGTGGCCTCAATAGTAGCATCAATATTTTATCTCCACTTGAGCTTGCCGAGGTTGTGGTACGCTTCATCTTGTAGCTTTTATTGTCTACAAACAGCAATGAAGGCTTGCCACACAGAAGGCCTGGATAGAGTGGATGTGAAGAGGATGTTTCCACCAGTGGGAGAGTCTAAGAGTCTAGAGGTAAAATACGTTCTTTTAGGGAGGAGATGAGGAGAAATTTTGTTAGTCAGAGGGTGGTGAATCTGTGGAATTTGTTGCCACAGAAGGCTGTGAAGGCCAAGTCAAAGGATATTTTTAAATGTAGAAACATTGAAAATAGATGCAGGAGTAGGCCATTTGGCCCTTCTAGCCATCACCGCCATTCAATATGACTATGGTTGATCACCCAAAATTAAGGCAGAACAATGTCATATGAGAAAAGATTGAAAAGACTGGGCTTGTATTCACTGGAGTTTACAAGGATGAGGGGGCATCTTATAGAAACATATAAAATTATAAAAGGACTGGACAAGCTGGATGCAGGAAAACTGTTCCCAATGTTGGGCGAGTCCAGAACCAGGGGCCACAGTCTTAGAATAAAGGGGAGGCCATTTAAGACTGAGGTGAGAAAAAACTTTTTCACCCAGAGAGTTGTGAATTTGTGGAATTCCCTGCCACAGAGGGCAGTGGAGGCCAAATCACTGGATGGATTTAAGAGAGAGATAGATAGAGCTCTGGGGGCTGGTGGAATCAAGGGATATGGGGAGAAGGCAGGCACGGGTTATTGATTGGGGACGATCAGCCATGATCGCAATCAATGGCGGTGCTGCACCTATTTTCTATGTTTTTATGTTTCTAACAGAGTCAAAAAGGCACAACAGAGGATGTACTTCCTGCGGCAGCTGAGGAAGCACAATCTGCCAGGCAAAGATGGTCCAATTATATACACTGCAAGGGCCAGAAAGTGAGCGGGTAAGATCATCTCTGACCCCTCTCACCCTGGCCACAAACTCTTTGATTCACTTCCCTCTGGAAGGCGACTCCGGACTGTCAAAGCTGCCACAGCCAGACATAAAACAGCTTTTTTTCCACGAGTAGTAGCTCTACTCAATAATCAAAAATCTCTAGCCTCCTTTTGCTCTGGTATTTTATGTAATTCACATGTTTAATCGATAATGTTTTATTATTAATGTTTAATGTTTTATGTGTCATTCCTAACTGTCACTGTATGTCATGTTGTCACTTGTGGGCGGAGCACCGAGGCAAATTCCTTGTATGTGAATACTTGACCAATAAACCTATTCATTCATAAACATTCATTCATTCATTCAAAAAAATCAGTACCCCATTCCTGCTTTCTCCCCATATCACTTGTTTCCATTAGGCCTAAGAGCTAAATCTAACTCTTTCTTGAAACCATTCAGTGAATTGTCCTCCACTGCCTTCTGTGGCAGAGAAATCCACAGATTTACAACTCTTTGGGTGAAAATGTTTTCCCCTATCTCAGTTCTAAATGGCCTAGTCCTTATTCTTAAACTGTGACCCCTCGGTCTCTCAACATCAGGAACATTTTTCCTGCATCCAGCCTGTCCAATCCTTTAATAATTTTATATGTTTCTATAAGATTCCCTCTTATCCTTCTAAATTCCAGTGAATACAAGCCCAGTCGTTCCATTCTTTCATCATATGTCAGTCCCGCCATCCCGGGAATTAACCTGGTGAACTTACACTGCACTCTCTCAATAGCAATAATGTCCTTCCTCAAATTAGGAGACCAAAACTGCACACAATTCTCCAGGTGCAGTCTCACCAGGGCCCTGTACAACTACAGTAGGACCTCCTTGTTCCCATACTCAAATCCTTTCTGCTATCAAGGCCAACATGCCATTAGCTTTCTTCACTGCCTGCTCTACCTGGATGCTTACTTTAAGTGACTGATGCACACCCAGGTCTCGTTGCACCTCCCATTTTCCTAATCTGACACAATTCAAATAATAATCTGCCTTCTTAGTCTTGCCACCAAAGTGGATAACCTCACATGTATCCACATTATACTGCATTTGCCATGCATCTGCCCACTCACCCAACCTATCCAAGTCACCCTGCAGCCTCATAGCATCCTCCTCGCAACTCACACTGCCACCCAGCTTTGTGTCATCCACTAACTTGGCGATGTTATGGCAGAGATAGATAGATTCTTGATTGGAGGTAGACACAAAACGCTGGAGAAACTCAGCGGGACAGGTAGCATCTCTGGAGAGAAGGAATGGGCGATGTTTCGGGTCGAGACCCTTCTTCAGACTGATGTCAGGGGAGGGGGCGGGACAAAGATAGAATGTAGTCGGAGACAGTAAGAATAGTGGGAGAACTGGGAAGGAGGAGGGGATGGAGAGAGAGGGAAAGCAAGGGCTATCTGATGTTAGAGAAGTCAATGTTCATACCGCTGGGGTGTAAGCTACCCAAGCGAAATATGAGGTGCTGTCCCTCCAATTTGCACTGTAGGAACAGCACCTCATATTTCGCTTGGGTAGCTTACACCCCAGCAGTATGAACATTGACTTCTGTAACTTCAGATAGCCCTTGCTTTCCCTCTCTCCCCCATCCCCTCCCCCTTCCCAGTTCTCTGACGCTGCAAGTGCTGTAAGGCAGCAACTCTATATAGTACTTGTATTACATAAATCATTCTAATTACATCAATGGATTGAATTTGGGGTGTGGAATACAATGCAACAGGAGCCACTAATCAGGGTTGATTATAAAACAATATTAATTTGTCGTCACCAGAAACTGCAGATGCTGGTTTAGCAAAAAAGACACAAGTGCTGAAACTCAGCAGGTCATGCAGCATCTCCAGACAACATGGATAGGTGACGTTTCGGGTCAAGGCTCTTCCTCAGACTGAAGAGAACATTTTCAAAGTAGGCTTGCCTCAAGGAGATTTTGCAGTGGAGCAGTAATATCTGGGCACAAGGATGTATCTCTGGAGAACATGTACAGATGATGTTTCAGGTTGCTACCCTCTTCAGACACGTGGGCGATGTTTCACGCCAGGACCCTTCTTCAGACTCTTGACTCGAAACGTCACCTAAACATGTTCTCCAGAGATGCTGCATGACCTGCCGAGTTCTTCCAGCATTTTCTGTTTTCTCACACACAGGTCTTGCCAGGCTGATGACGAGTGGCCTGAGGGAGGTGGGTCAGAAGTGCTGTGGGTCAGACCACTCTATGTAGCAATGTTACAAAATGTTGAGATTTTAAAAATCAAGTCTGCGATTTATCCCATCAGATAAAGCATAAAAGAAGTTTAATTTGACACCTATTTCACTTTCTTATCTTCAGTATTAAAAAAGTTTTGGCCATTTTCATACTCGGAAATTAGCATCTTGTTCCCTATTACTTTTCCATTGACTTAACACAAAAGCTGTGATCAAGGACAGTCAAAAGCCCATAACTTTCTTAAGAATTAAAGGAACTGAATGAAATTTTCAGTTATTATAGATTGAAGCATTCTGAAACAAATGTGAAACAATCTTACTTGGATGACCTGAAATTAAAGCATATAATTAGTTAGTTACCCAATTGTAGCTAATTACAAAATTCAATTACTAGATCTAAACATCTATCCATTTCTTAAGAAAAGGTTAACATTTTTAAAAGGCCTAAGTGTCCAAATAACATTCACAGAATAATTCACAATATAACGTTATTTTTAAATCTCATTGTCATGAATTTATAGGCCAAATGGAAGGAATTTAGTGTTTAATTCCCGTAAATTAATGGCCATTTAAATCATCTTGCGAGTGAGATTTTGTGGAACGCGCTGGTTTGGAACGTTGCATTTGCGGTAAATTTAAACCCCATATTGGCAGGAAAAATACTGCCGGTTCGTATATTTACATAATCACATTTTCGCAACGTGAAATTTTGATTAACGGCATCCTAAGAAGCAAGTTTATATGATAAAATGAATGGCGTACCTTGCCTTGTCCACTATGTGAGATCCGTCCCCATTGTCGGTGTTGACGGCATTTGAAGATGATTTTAATTTTACTCCAACTATTTAATTATCCAGCGCTAATTTTAATCAACTTAATAAAACAGCAGTCAAAGCGATTTTTCTTTAGCAACTAAACAGCCTGACAGATCGATTTTGGAATAGGCTGCCGAAAAATCGCATTTTAAACCCGCCCCCCTCTCAAAGGCGCCAAAGTCGCGCACACGGGCAGTGACAGAACTGCAGCGCCGCTGAATGTAAGTTTTGTAACATACCTACTCTATGTTAACAGTAAAGCAACTTCCTTGAACTACTCAAAGTTAGACACAAAATGCTGGAGTAACTCAGCGGGACAGGCAGCATCTCTGGAGAGTAGGAATGGGTGACTTTTCGAGTCAAGACCCTTCTTCAGTCTGAAGAAGGGTCTCGACCCAAAACGTCACCATTCCTTCTCTCCAGAGTTGCTGCCTGTCCCGCTGAGTTACTCCGGCATTTTGTGTCTATCTTCAATTGAAACCAGCATCTGCAGTTCTTTCCTACTCTCCTTGAACTACTCCATGTGTTAACCTGAAATAGGATTATACACCATCAATGAAGCATGGTGTACTGAGCAGATCAGTTTCATTCCGTGGGTGTAAATACGTTGCAGGTCTGCATACTATCTTGAGGCACCCTATTCTGATTAAACCAGATTACCTGAGCAACTGTGTTAGCACAAAAATATGTTCTTCCGCACTTTGACCTCAGGAAAATATGTGTTCTGAAAGCTAATTACTAGTTATTTTCTGATCTTAAAATCCTTTTCCCAATGCTTGATAATGTTGAACATTAATAATTGAATTTCTCATCTTTTTTTAGAATTTAAAATATTGTTCAAAAGACCTAAACCTGCACATTAATTAAAATGGTAAATACATTTTTCGCTTCAATCACCAACACCGACCGTGTATTTCTCACCGGTAAAACCCCTGGGTGTTTTTTGTCATCATTGAATTACTTTGCTCTTTCTATCTCAGTTCAACTTTCCATATTTTTAGCATCGGAAGGAACTGCATATGCTTGTTTACACCAAAGAGAGACACAAAATGCTGGAGTCACTCAGCGGGTCAGGCAGCCTCTCTGGAGAAAAGGAATAGGTGGCATTTTGGGTCGAGACCTTTCTTCAGGGTAAAAATATGAGCCTTACAGTGCCAGAGTTCTTTTTTTGCTTCCTTATCAAAGTGGATTTTTAGTCACCAGGACAACGCCAGGCATATTTTGTTGATCAACGCCTTCAGATTTTTTAAATATTTTCATTAACATTCAATCGAGCCTTTGTGGTCGGTAGAATACTTTGTCAGACCTCATCAAGCAAATAGATTTCATAAAAGATGGCAAAAGCACATCATTATCTACAAATAAATTGTTAATTAAGACCAAAAGTCAACATTTCACTTAGTTCTTGGATGGGTGGAAGTGGATTTATACTACAATGACCAAGATATATTGTCTCCATGTTAAAAAAAACAGAGTGTTCTCCCAGGGGGAAAGCTATATTGAGGTGGGTACGATAGGGACGGCACGGTGGTGCAGCGGTAGAGTTGCTGCCTTACAGCACCAGAGACCCGGGTTCGATCCTGTCTGTACGGAGTTTGTACGCTCTCCCTGTGACCTGCTTGGGTGTCCTCCGGGTGCTCCGGTTTCCTCCCACACTCAAAGACATACAGGTTTGTAGATGAATTGGCTCGGTAAAATTATAAATTCTCCATCGTGTGTGTAGGATAATGTTAGTGAACGGGAATGGCTGGTGGGTGGGCCGAATGGCCTGTTTCCGTGCTGTTTCCCCTGAACTAAACTAATCTAACTGTCAAAAACAAGAAGGATGCATGGGACAGGTAAAGGCAGCTAGGATCAAGTGCATCCTTGCAGGAGTTTCGGGAACTGATGGGCCTGTTCCACTTAGGCGATTTTTCAGCGGACTGCCGGCGACTGTCAAGTTGCCGGCAGTCGCCTGAAAAAACGGGAACTGGAACAGCGACTGTCAGAGTGGAACACACACACACAAACAAATCGCAAAGGCGGGGGCCAGGGCAAGTGGGGGAGCGCTGTCTGAAATTCACACGGTGCAAAGACAAGGTGATACAGACACACACCGCGATGAACAGGAAGATTGGCACTGTAATTAAGACGGCTAGCACAGTACGTCCTTTAAAAAAGGGGAGAAGGGGGAAGAAGGGGGGGGGAGAAGGTGGAGGGCGGAGACAACTTTTAAGAAGCCAGACAGCTTTTAATAAGCTAGAGATACACAGCTGTGAAGTTCGGCAGACATTTAACATTACCGGTTATCCTTGGTTCTGAAAACTCGTGCTTATGTTATTTTCCCCCAATGAGCCAATGAAAATGACCGTTCAGTAAAGGCGATTAACTAAAACTACCTGCGACTATCTCGACTACAAATAACTACATGGCGACCCCACTACAACTGCACCTACGACTACAGGATTATCGATTTTCTCCATGGCGAGAAATTTGCGGCGACCATACTGAGGCCGCGACAGAATGCGGGAACTCGTCGCGACCATGAAGTAGACTCACCAGAGACCATCAGCCAACTTGTGGCGACCATGTGGCGAGTGCAGAGTCTCCTGCGCGCGCCTAAAAAGTCACCTAAGTGGAACAGGCCCATAAGGTGTAAACAGAAAAAGGAGATCAGAAGTGCAAAAAGGGGCCAGGAGATAGGTCTGGCAGGTAGCATTAAGGATAATCTGAAAGGATTTTATAAATACATAGGGGGAAAAGGGTAACTAGAGAGAGAGTGGGACCTCTCAGGAATCAAAGCGGTCACCTCTGTGTAGAGCAACAGGAGATGGCAAGGTCCCCAATGAGTATTTCTCCTCTGTATTTACTGAGGAGAAAGACAGTAGGACGGAGGAACATGGGGCAGCAAATGGAAATGTCTTGAGAGCAGTCAGTGTTACCGTCGAAGAAGTACTGAAGGTACTATCGTGTCTGAAGGTAGACAATTCTCCAGGGCCTGATCAGATATATCCGAGGACATTGCAGGAAACCTGAGAGGAAATTGCAGGAGCCCTGGTTGAAATTTACAAGTCGTCTTTAAATACAGGAGAGGTGCCGGAAGACTGGAGGGTGGCAAATGTTGTGCCTCTTTTCAAGAAGGGCTGCAGGAAAAATGCTGGGAACTATAGGCCGGTGAGCTTAACATCTGTAGTTGGAAAGTTACTAGAGAGTATTCTGATGGATGTTATACAAGCATTTGGATGGGCAAGGGCTGATTAAAGGCCTGTCTCACGAGTCTGCGGTCATTGGCGGTGAAACGGGAAGAATCTGCCGCCATAGACCGCGCACTCGTGAGAACGTACAATTCCGGGGCCGTGCGGCGGTGTTCCCAACACCGCACGGTGCTAAAATAAAACCGACAATGTTGAAAACTATATACTCACCGCACAACCTCCACCAGTGATGCACGAGTGCGGCACGGCCGCCCGCACGGGCCGCCGCCAGTGTGGCTCGAGCGCCGTGCGTCAAACCTCCACTGCCACAGCCTCCGCCAGTGAGGCACGTGCCTCCGCCAGTGAGGCACGTGTGCGGCACGGCCGCAGGCACAGCCACCGCTACAGCGCCGCGATCAGGACGGCCGCCGCCACAGCCGCCGCTAGTGAGTCACATGCGGCGGGCCGACGTCATCGCAGTCGGCCCGCCCTTTTTTTTACTTACCGCAAGCACGTGGGACCCGCCGTGTTTGAATTACTCGGCCCCCGCGCAGCATCCGTGCGGCGCTCCAGTGGATAGGCTCGGCGCTCTCGCCGTTGCCGTGCGGTCCCTGCTACCAGCGACGCCGCGCTTCACCGCCGATGACTGCAAACAGGTAAGACAGAGCCTTAAGGGACAGTCAGCATGGTTTTGCAAATGGGAGGTCTTGTCTCACAAATCTGATTGAGCTTTTTGAAGACGTGACCAAAAAGGTCGATGAGGGCAGAGCTGTAGATGTTGTATACATGGATTCAGTAAGGCATTCGACAAGGTTCCGCATGGAAGGCTGCTCGGGAAGGTTAGATCGCAACAGATCCAAGGAGAGATGGCTCAATGGATAGCAAATTGGCTCCAGGGAAGGAAGCAGAATGTGATGGTGGAAGGTTGCTTCTCGGACTGGAGGCCTGTGACTAGTGGTGCGCCTCAGGGTTCGGTGCTGGGACCATTACTGTTTGTCATCTACATCAATGATTTGGATGGGAACATACAGGGCAAGATTAGCATGTTTGCTGATGATACAAAAGTGGGTGGTTTTGCAGAGAGTGAAGATGGTTGTGAAAGATTGCAGCAGGATCTTGATCGGTTAGGCAGGTTGGCTGAGGAACAGTTGATGGAATTTAATGCAGAGAAATGTGAGGTGTTACATTTTGGAAAGTCCAACATAGGCAGAACCTACACAGTGAATGGTAAGGCTCTGGGCAGTGTTGTAGAGCAGAGGGATCCAGGAGTGCAGGTGTATGGTTCCTTGAAGGTCGAGTTGTAGGTAGATAAGATGGTCAAAAAGGCTTTTGGTACATTGGCCTTCATCAGTCAGAGTATTGAATATAGAAGTTGGGAAGTCATGTTGCAGTTGTATAAGACGTTGGTGAGACCGCATTTAGAGTATTGTGTTCAGTTCTGGGCACCGTGTTTATGGGAAAGATTTTGTCAAGCTGGAAAGGGTGCAGAGAAGATTTATGAGGATGTTGCCAGGACTTGAGGATCTGAGCTACAGGGAGAGGTTGCGTAGGCTGGGACTCTATTCCTTGAAGCACAGGAGGATGAGGGGTGATCTTACATATGTGTACAAAATCATGAGAGGAATAGATCGGGTAGATACACAGTCTTTTACCCAGTATAGGGGAATCAAGGACCAGAGGACATAGGTTCAAGGTGAAGGGGAAAAGATTTAATAGGAATCTGAGGGGGTACCTTTTTCACACAAAGGGTGGTGGGTGTGTGGAACAAGCTGCCAGAGGAGGTAGTTGAGGCAGGGACTATCCCAACATTTAAGAAACAGTTAGACAGGAACATGGATAGGACAAGTTTGGAAGGATATGTACCAAGCGCAGGCAGGTGGGACGAGTGTAGCTGGGACATGTTGGCCAGTGTGGTCAAGTTGGGCCGAAGTGCCAGTTTCCACATTGTATCACTCTATGATTCTATAAGCAATGACAGTGTAGTTTTAGTTATGTTATACAGCATGGAGACGGGCCCTTTGGCCCAACTTGTCTATGCTGAACACGGTACCCCATCTAGGCTAGTTTCAGGTTCCTGCGTTTGCCCAATATCTCTCCAAAACACATGACTGTGCAAAAGTAATGTTGAATGTTCATATTGTACCTGCTTCAACTGCTTCCGCAGATAGTATGTCCCACACACCCAACACTCTCTGTTTGAAAAGTTGCCCATCAGGTTCCTATGAAATCTTTCTCCTCCTACCTAAAATCTATTCCCTCTAGTTCTTGATTCTCCGAGAACTAGATAACAACAATGTGCAATCATCCTGACTATCCCCCTCATGGTTTGATACATCTCTAGAAGATCACCTCTCGGCACCAAGGATTAAGGTCCTAGCCGTCCCAACCTCTCCCTGCAGCTCAGGCCCTTGAGCCAATCCCTCAAATGTTTGCCCCACCATTTGGGAAGACCATATCGATCTAGGAGAGATTGTGGTGTAGATTTAGAACCACAGATCCATGAAACAAGGAAACAAGCCCTAAGGCCCAGCAGTCCCATTAGCATTTTAATCCCCTGCGGTGCCCAGCGGTTCCGGAAATCCCCCAGGGTGCCCGTAGACAGTGCAGAGTCCCTCTCTAGTACCACCCGGGCACGGGCGCATCAAGGACCCACACTATCCTGGCCACACACTCATCTCCCCGCTACCTTCAGGTAGAAGGTACAGGAGTCTGAAGACTGCAACATCCAGGTTCAGAAATAGCCACTTCCCCATAGCCATCAGGCTATTAAACTCACTGAAACAAAACTCTGAACATTAATAAACCGTTATCTGTTTATTTGCACTTTATCTGCTTATTTATTGATGTGCGTATATATTCATATAATGGTATATGGACTCACTGATATGTTCTGTATTCATGCCTACTATATTCTGTTGTGCTGAAGCAAAGCAAGAATTTCATTGTCCTATCTGGGACACATGACAATAAACTCTCTTGACTTGACTTGACATAACCCCGGAAATTACGTAACCCTGGATGGCCAGCTTGGCCAGGCCCAGGAGCAACCCAACCAGGACATCCTCGGCCCTACCCTCTCCCCTAAGCACAGGGTGTCCAAAGATGGGGGTGGTGGGTGAAAAATGCAGCAAGAAGGCAAGGAGCAGTCCTTTTAGATAATGGAACAGGGGCTGCAACCTCACACACTCCATATACACGTGGTACATAAAGAATCTACCAGCTCGCAAAAGTGTCAGGCGGCTGGCGAGTCTGTGAACCATGACTTTACAGTCCCATTATGGCCAGCGTGGCAAAGATAACAATTGTCCATCAGAAAATCAGGGTTAAAATAGTCGGGAACTCAAGTGAGAGGACTTTATGTGCCAACTCTACTCTTTATGTTGTTATCTCATTTTCCTTCTTTGCACCTCATTTATTTCTTGATTTATATGCCACTTGCAATGGAGTGTGACTCCAGGTTTCCTATTTATTCCGTAGACTGATGCTTATAATCCCCAGCAATCCCAACGTTTATTATCCATCCTTAATTTCCCCTGAGTTGGACAAGCAATGAAGCATCGGCCACTGTGTGTACAGAGTCACAGATAGGCCACTTCATGCATGATTACCTTCTCTGTCAGATGTAAGTGAGCTGCGTGGACTTGTAGCAAGAATATAATGTTTCGTTTGTTTACTTTTCCAGATTCTGATATTTAACCTAATTTGAATCTAGATTCCCTATCTGCCCTGATGAGAAACAAACCTCACGGTGGTACAAAAGTATGAAAACGCACAGCTCCAGATTCAGAGACAGTTTCTTTCCAGCTGTTATCATGTCACTGCTCATCAACTAGAGTGCGATCCTGACCTCCCATCTGCATCACTGGAGACCTATCTTGAATTGGATTATCGGCCTTCATCTTGTGCTCAATGTGGTACCCTTTATCTAGGACGAGTTGCACATTAGCCATTCCCTCTTCCGCCATCTCCCATCCGGCAAAAGGTACAGAAGTATGAAGACGCACACCTCCAGATTTAGGGTCAGTTTCTTCCCAGCTGTTATCAGGCGACTGAACCATCCTACCACAACCAGAGAGCAGTGCTGAACTAAGGTCTACATCACTGGTGCCCCTCGGACTATCCTTGATCGGACTTTGCTGGCTTTACCTTGCACTAAACGTTATTCCTTTATCATGGCTGTAAATGACACTGCAAATGGATCGATTGTAACCATGTATTGCCTTTCTGCTGACTGCTTAGCACGCAACAAAAGCTTTTCACTGTACCTCGGTACACGTGACAATAAACTAAACTGAAACCAAACTAAACTGACTTCAATGTTTTATGAAGCACTAACATGTCATACCCTTTATCCTTTATCTATACTCCGTAGATGGCTTGATTGTACTCACGTACAGGCTATTCTTTGACTAGATATAGCGATGTTACAAAACTTACCTTCAGCGGCGCTGCAGTTCTGCCACTGGCCGTGTGCGCGACTTTGGCGCCTTTGAGGGGGCGGGGGGCGGGATTAAAATGCCGTTTCTTGGGATGGCTTTAATCAAATTTTACGATGCGAAAATTTGATTTGGGCCCCATACGAACCGGCAGTGTTTTTCCTGCTGATATGGGGTTCACATTCACCGCAAATGCAACGTTCCAATCGATCGCGTTCCAGAAAAACCCACTCGCAAGATGATTTAAATGCTCTTTTATTTGGACAATCATATCATAAGAGCATCTAAATCGTCTATATTTTGTGTTATTGTCTACCCATAGTCAATATTTTTATACTAAATATCAGTTTTAGTCCCATGTATTGTGCAAAAAAATAATAATTTTAATTATATTGAGTGGATGTTTCTAGATTAATTTATGGGAATTAAACATTAAATTCCTTCCATCTGGCATATAAATTCATGACAGTGAGATTTAAAAATCATGTTATATTGTGAATTCTTGTGTGAATGGGATTAGTTTGTTATTTGGATACTTAGGCTATTTAAAAAAAATCATTTTCTTAAGAAATGGAATCTACAGGACATTCTTAATGGGAAAGTAGTGGGCAGAAAGGCATGTCATGTGTGGTTTGAAGAGCAAAAACTTGTAGTTTACAATGCCAAAATTGAAAAGTTGAGGAAAAACAAGGTGTACAAAGTTGCTTATTGGTTACAATCTGAGGAGTATGATGATGCTATTGATTATGATATGCCAATGTACCAGCTAGCAACTGATCTTCTCCATAAAGACTTGGTCTATTGCTAGAAATTGCAATTTATTTACCTATCTGTTATAGACTTACAGCATATAATACTATAATATTAAAGTTCTGATCTTGAGAATATCACATTTTTGAATTTTCAAGGCAGTCTGGGTGTTTATTACTATTTCCGTCACAACGGTCAATTTTGTAATTAACTATAACTACAATTGGGTAACTAACTAATTATATGCTTTAATTTCAGGTCATCCAAGTAAGATGTTTCATATTTGTTTCAGAATGCTTCAATCTATAATAACTATAAGAGAGGCCCGAGAGCCGTTGGAGCGGTCGCAGAGGGAGGAGCTACACCCGAGCGGTAGGAGTTAAAGTCGAGCGCGGGGCTTGTTCCTTACAGAGGCCCGAGAGCCGTTGGAGCGGTCGCAGAGGGAGGAGGAACCGAAATCTGTAATGTTCCAAGTTCCACTCGCACTTCAAAAACAAGTGGGCTTAAGGAAGCCGCTGATTGGTGGAAGCAGAAAAGGGGGAGCAGCTGATTGGGAGTCAGATCCCTGCTGATTGTATTGTAGCAGTTTGTTTTGTATTGTACCCTAGGTAAGGGGAGTATGAGGGCCAGGGCAGTTTACTGTTCTGGATGTAAGATGAGGGAGATCAAGGAATCTGACAGCCTTACAGACGTCCACATCTGCGCCAGGTGCATCAAGATGTGGCTCCTAAGGGACCGTATTAGGAACCTGGAGCAGCAGCTCGATGACCTCCGTCTGGTCAGGGAGAGCGAGGAAGTCATTGAGAGGAGTTACAGGGAGGTGGTCACTCCAAGACCACAGGAGGCAGGCAAGTGGGTCACGGTTAGGAGGGGCAAGGGACACAGGCAGGGACTAGAGAGTACCCCGGTGGCTGTACACCTTGACAATAAGTACTCCTGTTTGAACACTGTTGGGGGCGACAGCCTACCTGGGGGTAGCGACAGCGGCCGGGCCTCCGGTACAGAGACCGGTCCTGTTGCTCAGAAGGGTAAGGAAAAGAAGAGGAGGGCATTAGTAATAGGGGACTCTTTAGTTAGGGGGTCAGACAGGCGATTCTGTGGACGCAGTCGGGAGACCCGGATGGTAGTTTGCCTCCCTGGTGCCAGGGTCTGGGATGTGTCTCAACGTGTCCAAGATATCCTGAAAGGGGAGGGAGCGGAGCCCGAGGTCGTGGTACATATAGGTACCAATGACATAGGTAAAAATAGAGAAGAGGTCCTGAAAGGAGAGATTAGGGAGTTAGAAGGGGAGTTAAAGAGAAGGACAGCAAAGGTAACAATCTCGGGATTACTGCCTGTGTCACGTGACAGTGAGAGTAGGAATGGAGCGAGGTGGAGGATAAATGCGTGGCTGAAGGACTGGTGCAGAGGGCAGGGATTCAAATTTCTGGATCATTGGGACCTCTTTTGTGGAAGGTGCGACCTGTACAAAAAGGATGGGTTGCACTTGAACCTGAGGGGGACCGATATCCTGGCGGGGAGATCTGCAAAGGCTACTGGGGAGACTTTAAACTAGAATGGTTGGGGGGAGGGACTCAAATAGAGAAAGCTATTAGACAGTGTGTGAGGCATGGATGGCAGAGAAGGGAAGCACTCAGACCCAACATGTAGGGGAGAAAGAAGAAAAAGATAATAAACAGAGAATAAGAGGTGGTGGGGTTCTTAAATGGGTGAGCAGAGAAACAGAGGGGTGTAAAATGCGGGCGGAAGCAATAGGTAGCAAGGTGAAAAGTAAAAGTGGCAGGCAGACAAATCCAGGGCAAAAATCAAAAACGGCCACTTTTCAACATAATTGTAAAAGGGGTAAGAGCATTGTAAAAACAAGCCTGAAGGCTTTGTGTCTCAATGCAAGGAGCATTCGTAATAAGGTGGATGAGTTGAACGTGCAGATAGCTATTAATGATTATGATATAGTTGGGATCACGGAGACATGGCTCCAGGGTGACCAAGGCTGGGAGCTGAACATCCAGGGATATTCAATATTCAGGAGGGATAGAGAGAAAGGAAAAGGAGGTGGGGTAGCGTTGCTGGTTAGAGAGGAGATTAACGCAGTGGAAAGGAAGGACATTAGCTTGGAGGATGTGGAATCGGTATGGGTAGAGCTGCGAAACACTAAGGGGCAGAAAACGCTGGTGGGTGTTGAGTACAGGCCACCTAACAGTAGTAGTGAAGTTGGGGATGGCATCAAACAGGAAATTAGAAATGCGTGCAACAAAGGCAAAACAGTTATAATGGGTGACTTCAATCTACATATAGATTGGGTGAATCAAATTGGCAGGGGTGCTGAGGAAGAGGATTTCTTGGAATGTATGCCGGATAGTTATCTAAACCAACATGTAGAGGAACCAACGAGAGAGCAGGCTATTCTAGACTGGGTATTGAGTAATGAGGAAGGGTTAGTTAGCAGTCTTGTTGTGCGTGCCCCCTTGGGCAAGAGTGACCATAATATGGTTGAGTTCTTCATTAAGATGGAGAGTGACATTGTTATTCAGAAACAATGGTTCTGATCTTAAAGAAAGGTAACTTTGAGGGTATGAGATGTGAATTGGCCAAGATTGACTGGCAATTAGTTCTAAAAGGGTTGACGGTGGATATGCAATGGAAGGCATTTAAAGACTGCATGGATGAACTACAAAAATTGTTCATCCCAGTTTGGCAAAAGAATAAATCAGGGAAGGTAGTGCATCCGTGGATAACAAGGGAAATCAGGGATAGTATCAAAGCAAAAGATGATGCGTACAAATTAGCCAGAAAAAGCAACATACCAGAGGACTGGGAGAAATTCAGAGACCAGCAGAGGAGGACAAAGGGCTTAATTAGGAAAGGGAAAATAGATTATGAAAGAAAACTGGCAGGGAACATAAAAACTGACTGCAAAAGTTTTTATAGATATGTGAAGAGAAAGAGATTAGTTAAAACAAATGTAGGTCCCTTGCAGTCAGAAACAGGTGAATTGATCATGGGGAACAAGGATATGGCGGACCAATTGAATAACTACTTTGGTTCCATCTTCACTAAGGAAGACATATATAATCTGCCGGAAATAGCAGGGGGCAAAGGAGATGGAGGAACTGAGTGAAATCCAGGTTAGTCGGGAAGTGGTGTTGGGTAAATTCAATGGATTAAAGGCCGATAAATCACCAGGGCCAGATAGGCTGCATCCCAGAGTATGTAAGGAAGTAGCTCCAGAAATAGTGGATGCATTAGTGATCATTTTTCAAAACTCTTTAGATTCTGGAGTAGTTCCTGAGGATTGGAGGGTAGCAAACGTAACCCCACTGTTTAAGAAGGGAGGGAGAAAATGGGGAATTACAGACCAGTTAGTCTAACATCGGTAGTGGGGAAACTGCTAGAGTCAGTTATTAAAGATGGGATAGCCGCACATTTGGAAAGTGGTGAAATCATTGGACAAAGTCAGCATGGATTTACGAAAGGTAAATCATGTCTGACGAATCTTATAGAATTTTTCGAGGATGTAACTAGTAGAGTGGATAGGGGAGAACCAGTGGATGTATTGTATCTGGACTTTCAGAAGGCTTTCGACAAGGTGCCACATAAGAGATTAATATACAAACTTAAAGCACACGGTATTGGGGGTTCAGTATTGATGTGGATAGAGGACTCGCTGGCAAACAGGAAGCAAAGAGTAGGAGTAAACGGGTCCTTTACACAATGGCAGACAGTGACTAGTGGGGTACCGCAAGGCTCAGTGCTGGGACCCCAGCACCTATTTACAATTTATATTAATGACCTGGATGAGGGAATTGAAGGCAACATCTCCAAGTTTGCGGATGACACTAAGCTGGGGGGCAGTGTTAGCTGTGAGGAGGATGCTAGGAGACTGCAAGGTGACTTGGATAGGCTGGGTGAGTAGGCAAATGTTTGGCAGATGCAGTATAATGTGGATACAATTGAGGTTATCCACTTTGGTTGCAAAAACAGGAAAGCAGACTATTATCTAAATGGTGGCCGATTAGGAAAAGGGGAGATGCAGCGAGACCTGGGTGTCATGGTACACCAGTCATTGAAAGTAGGCATGCAGGTGCAGCAGGCAGTGAAGAAAGCGAATGGTATGTTAGCTTTCATAGCAAAAGGATTTGAGTATAGGAGCAGGGAGGTTCTACTGCAGTTGTACAGGGTCTTGGTGAGACCACGCCTGGAGTATTGCGTACAGTTTTGGTCTCCAAATCTGAGGAAGGACATTATAGCCATAGAGGGAGTGCAGAGAAGGTTCACCAGACTGATTCCTGGGATGTCAGGACTTTCATATGAAGAAAGACTGGATAGACTCGGCTTATACTCACTAGAATTTAGGAGATTGAGAGGGGATCTTATAGAAACTTACAAAATTCCTATTGGGTTGGACAGGCTAGATGCAGGAAGATTGTTCCTGATGTTGGGGAAGTCCAGGACAAGGGGTCACAGCTTAAGGATAAGGCGGAAATCCTTTAAGACCGAGATGAGAAAAAAAAATTCACACATAGAGTGGTGAATCTCTGGAACTCTCTGCCACAGAGGGTAGTTGAGGCCAGTTCATTGGCTATATTTAAGAGGGAGTTAGATGTGGCCCTTGTGGCTAAAGGGATCAGGGGGTATGGAGAGAAGGCAGGTACCGGATACTGAGTTGGATGATCAGCCATGATCATATTGAATGGCGGTGCAGGCTCGAAGGGCCGAATGGCCTACTCCTGCACCTATTTTCTATGTATCTATGTATCTATAACTGAAAATTTCATTCAGTTCTCTTGATTTTTAAGAAAGTTATGGGCTTTTGACTGTCCTCGATCACAGCTTTTTGTTAAGTCAATGGAAAAGCAATAGGGAACATGATGCTAATATCCGAGTATGAAAATGGCCATAACTTTTTTAATACTGAGGATATGAAAGTGAATTAGGTGTCAAATTAAACTTCTTTTTATGCTTTATCTGATGGGATAAATTGCAGACTTGATTTTTAAAATCTCAAAATGTTGTAACAGTGCTACTGGATAGCACTCAAACAAAGGCCTTTCACTGTACCTCGGACATGTGACAATAATAAACTAAACTAAACTAAGCTAAACTAAAGACACTTGAATGAGGTGAGGTGCCACTTAAATACTCTGCTGCATGATGGCATGTGAATAGTTTTGGTGAATACAGCTACTCCTCGATCTACGATGGGGTTACGTTCCGATAAACCCATCGTAAATCGAAAACATCGTTAGTCGAAAACGCATTTAATACAATGTGATCGCGTGACCACAAGTGACGCGCGGCTCGCTGCCATTGCCCAGCGACTGCACCATCGTAAAGTCGAGATATCGTAAGTCGAAGCATCGTAAATCGGGGAGCATCTGTAATTTAGGTGAATTTCAGAAGCACAAAAGGGAGAAAGAAATAGATCTGAGGGTGGATTTGAACAAAGAAAGAGATTGATGTAGAAGGCAAACTCTGAAGGCAAACAGGCAGTCTGAAGAAGGGTCTCGAACCGAAACGTCACCCATTCCTTCTCTCCAGAGATGCTGCCTGTCCCGCTGAGTTACTCCAGAATTTGGTGTCTATCTTCGGTGCCAACTCTATCATTACACCTGTTGGTTGAAATGGATGATATCTGCACTATAACTGGGTGGCACCGTTTAATTTAGTTTAGTTTAGAGATACAGCATGGAAACAGGCCTTTCGGCCCACCGGGTCGGCACCAACTAGCGATCCCCGCATATTAACACTATCCTATTTTTCCATTTTACATTTCATTAACACGATCCAATTTTTACATTTACCAAGCCAATTAACCTACAAACATGCACGTCTTTGGAGTGTGGGACGAAACCGAAGATCTCGGAGAAAACCCATGCAGGTCACGGGGAGAATGTACAAACTTTGTACAGACAGCGCCCGTAGTCGGGATCAAACACGGGTCTCCGGCGCTGCATTCACTGTAAGGCAACAAGTCTACCGCTGCGCCACTGTGACCACCCATTGACACAGTATCCAGTAGAGTTACTGCTCGACCCTAACCTTACGTGCTGTCTGTGTGGGGTTTGCACAATCATCCTATGACCACATTGATTTCCTACGAATGCTCCAGTCTCTGCCCACATCCAAAAGAACTGCTGTGAATGGTTAATTGATGGTACATTGGGCCTGGTGGGCTGCAGATCCTGTTTCCGTGCTGTATCTGTCAATGATTTAACAAATTGCAACCAACAAACACTGACCAATATCTCCCATCTACACTAGTCCAACTAGATCTTAGAGAAACATACTAAATTCTTAAGGGATTGGACAGGCTAGATGCAGGAAAAAATGTTCCTCATGTTGGGGAAGTCCAGAACCAGGGGTCACAGTTTAAGAATAAGAGGTAGGCCATTTAGGACTGAGATGGGGAAAAACGTATTCACCCAGAGAGTTGTGAATCTGTGGAATTCTCTGCCACAGAAGGCAGTGGAGGACAATTCACTGGATGTTTTCAAGAGAGAATTATATTTAGCTCTTAGGGCTAATGGAATCAATGGCCTACTCCTGCACCTATTTTCTATGTTTCTATGTTTTTATGCCTGCATTTGGCCCATATCCCTCTAAACCTATCCTATCCATGTACCTGTCTAAATGCTTCTCAAACATTGCAAAAGTCTCTCCCTCAACTGCATCCCCCGGCAGCTCGTTCCAAACACCCGCCAACGTTTGCGTGAAAAAGTTACCCCTCAGTTTCCTATAAAGTCTTTCCCCCTTCACCGTAAACCTATGCCTTCTGGTTCACCATTTTCCAATCTGGGCAAGAGACTCTATGCGTCCACCCGATCTACTCCTCTCATGATTTTATACACCTCTATAAGATTATACACCTCATCCTCCTGCGCTCCAGCCTGCTAAACCTCTCCCTATAGCTCAGACCCTCAAGACCTGGCAACATCCTTGTGAATCTTCTCCGCACCCTTTCCAACTTGACAACATCTTCCCTGTAACATGGTGCCCAGAACTGAACACAATACTATAAATGCGGCCTCACACGTCATATACAACTGCAACATGAACGCGCAACTTCTCAATACTGCGACTGATGAAGGTCAATGTGCCAAAAGCCTTTTGACCACCTTCTGTACCTGCAACTCCACCTTCAAGGAACTATGTACCTGCATTCCTAGATCCATCTGCACTACAACACTTCTCAGAGCCCTACCATTCACTGTGTTGGTCCTGCCCATTTCTCTGTATTAAATTCCATCAACCAAATATGCCAAATAACCAAACGGACACGATGCCGCAAACCCATATAACCAAACGGACACGATACCGCAAACCCATATAACCAAACGGACACGATGCCGAAAAGCCAAATAACGGACATGACGTCTCCGGGGACGGGATTTGTCCAAGACCTTGTCAGTGATTGGTCCAGAACCCATGTCCATCACATCACTGGCCGGGGGAGACGGGAGGGTGGGGGGGATTTTTTATTTTCCTTCGCCGCTTTTGGACTGTGCAGATCATAGAGCAGATTATTTTTGTAAGCGTTGATTTACACGTTGCTTGGGGTTAAGAGGCTGCAATCTCCCTATCTCTCTCTCTCTCTCTTGTTCTTTCTCGCTCTCTCTCTCTCCTCTCTCTCTCTCTCCCCTTCTCCCCCTCCCCCCTCTCCCCTCACTTTTTTTTTCCTTTTCAAAAGCTTTATTCGACACAATCATATGATACAACACATCAATACATAATTTAAAAAAACAACTATATCAAATAAATCATTATAGTACAACAGTACATTCATTATTTACGATACTCTCAACCCCACGCGGTGACCAGCGCCCACGGAAGGCCTCCAGAGTCCCCGTGGACACCACCTGTTCCCTCTCCAGGGACACCCGTGCACGGACGTACTCCCGGAAGAGGGGCAGGCAGCCGACTCTAGCTTCACCATCGACCGCCCGCTGCCTGGACCCGCGAATGGCCATCTTAGCCAGGCCCAGGAGCAAACCGACAGGGAGGTCCCACCCCCCCACTTGGCTCTCCCCACACCCTACCTTATGTCCAAACACTAGAATCGTGGGACTAAAATGCAACCAGAACTTGAGGAACAACCCCTTCAGATATTGGTACAGGGGCAGTAGCTCTCACACTCCATGTACATGTGGAACACGGTCTCTTCCTCGCCGCAGAAAATACATGCGGCGGACGAGCCCGTGAACCGACTCAAAAGTTTATTACAAACCACCGCTCTGTGCAACAGTCTCCACCCCAGGTCCCCAATGTAAAGGGGGACAACTCCCTTATAGAAGGACCCCCACCAGGGACCTCCCCCGCCTTCAGGTGGTAACACCGTCCGCCAAGGTGTGTCAGGACGGGAAACGAAGGCAAGGAGGTGCAGAATGTGCAGGAACATCCTATACAGTGTGCGTCTCTTCGCATCACAAAACGGCATGCTGATCATCTCAGAAAGGCGACTCAGGTTGTGTGGAGCCGGTGCCTGAGAAATATCCCGGAGCCTAGGCCCGATGAGCAGATCTGACGGAGCGATTGAAAGCTCAGCCAGAACCACTCTAGGCGCTCGCCTCTCCTCGACACCCGCCATGACTGGGCGAGGACCGGCTATTCCCGCAGCCGCACCATCCCCCTCCCCTCGTGGAGCAACACGCTGGCTGAAAACAACCAAATTCCTCACTCTTAGCACATCCCGGTAGAGAACAGGCAAACCCCTTAGGGCGGGTTGACTGATGCCCGCCACCGGGAGCCGCGAGACCCCCCCGAGGCAACAACCCCGACAAAAAAAATACGTGGCCAGAGCGTGCCATCTGGGGGGTTCTCTATATACATATACCTCCGCAGAGTCCTGAGACGGAGAGCCGCCACCTGGGTACGCACGCATACTAAGGACTGGCCGCCCTCCTCTATCGGGAGACTCAGGACCGCTGCAGAGACCCAGTGCTTCCTATTTCCCCAAAACAAATCTACCAGCTTCTTCTGTAGAGCATTTACAAATATGGAAGTCGGGACAAGAGTAGCCAGCCGGTACCATAACATGGAGGCCACCAGCTGGTTTATGACCAGCACACTCCCCTGAAAGGAAAGAACTCCAAGCAGGCCTGACTAGCGCCCCAGCCGGGCAACCACCTTCGTCTCCAACTCCTGCCAGTTCGCCGGCCAAGCATCCTCAGTGGGACTCAGGTAAACCCCCAGATAGAGGAGATGTGTGGTGCTCCACTCATACCTTACCATCTCCTCCGGCAGGGAATCCACCTGCCACTGACCCACTAAAAGACCAGAACACTTACTCCAGTTAATCCTGGCAGAAGAAGCAGCCGAGAAAATCTCCTGGCATTCACGCATCCTCCGCAGGTCACCAGGATCAGTGAACATAAGAAGTACATCATCTGCATACGCCGAAAGAACCACCTCCACCCCCGGGCCAGGTAGGGCCAGGCCTGTCAACCTCCTCCGAAGAAGACACAGGAACGGCTCCACACAGACCGAGTACAACTGACCCGACATGGGGCACCCCTGACGGACCCCCCTCCCAAAATGAAAGGGAGCCAACAATGCACCATTAACCTTCACCAGGCACTCCGCTGCAGCGTACAGAAGCCGGACCCTGGCCACAAAATGCGGTCCAAGTCCAAACGCTTGCAACGTCCCGAATAGGTAATCATGCTCTACCCTATCAAAAGCCTTCTCCTGAACAAGAGACACAAAAGCAGCTGACTGACCAGTACCCTGGGCTAGATGAATCAGGTCCCTAAACAGGTGGATGTTATCCTGAATGGACCGGCCAGGGACTGTATAGGACTGGTCAGGATGAATCAGTTGAGACAGCACAGAGCCCATGCGATTTGCCATTGCCCGTGCAAATACTTTATACTCTGTACATAGGAGAGAGACCGGCCGCCAGTTCTTCAACAGGCGGAGTTCGCCCTTCTTGGGCAGCAAGACAACAACTGCCCTACGCCACGAGAGAGGCATCTCCCCGGTCGCCAGACTCTCCCCCAGAACCAACATGTAATCACCCCCCAGGATATCCCAGAAAGCTCTGACAAACTCTACCGTCAACCCATCCATCCCGGGTGACTTACCCTTCCTGAGCTGAAACAATGCACAAGTCAACTCCTCCAAAGAGAAGGGGCCATCAAGAAGATCGGCCACCTCCCTATCAACAGTCGGTAGACCCTCCCACAAGTCCTGCTGAGCCTCCCCGTTATATCCCCCTGCGGAGAACAGGGACCCATAAAAGGACCTGACCTCCTCACTGATCCTCTCCGGATCAGTGACAGAGGAGCCATCACCTGCGAGCAGCTCTACGAGCTGTTTGCGGGCTCCCCGCCCTTTCTCCAGAGAGAAAAAGAAAGGCGAAGCTCGATCCAGATCTTGCATCATCTGGACCCGCGACCTCACGAAAGCGCCTCGGGACCGTTCAAGCAGCAGGTTCCTCAAGGCTTCCTTCTTCTCCTGAAACTCTCCCCACTCACAGAAGTCATCACCAACCCGACCCAGGCGAGACTCTGCGTCCAGTAGCTCCCTCTCAAGCCTCTCAACTGCTGAGTCCCGCCGTCCGGTCGACCCCCACGTATATTCCTTACAAAAGAGACGGATGTGAGCTTTCCCCACATCCCACCACTGCCTAAGGGAAGAGAAGCACCTCTGCCTCTCTCTCCACTTCACCCAAAACCGACTGAATGACTCCCGGAAACACCGATCCTCCAGCAGCCTGTTGTTAAAGTGCCAGTATGCGGACCCAGCCCGAGCGCGCGCTGGATTAAAATCCACACGCACCAGACAGTGGTCCAAGCACGGCACCAGCCACATTAAGGCCGCGGAGACACGGGAAACATACGCTCAGGAAATGTATATTCGATCAATACGGGAACCACCTCCCTCAGACCTCCGCGAAAAAGCAGTGGAATCCGGGTGGAGGTTTCGCCACGCATCAACCAACTCAAAGGATTCAATCATCCCTCTCAGCTTCTTCGCTACAGCAAGGGCACACTGAGTACCAGAACGGTCTCGCGCCTCAAGTGTGCAATTAAAGTCCCCACCAAGGAAGACACACTCTCCCCTATCAATAGTGCTCAGCAGAGCAGTCACCTCCTGAAGTAGGCCAGCCTGCATCGTACCGGAGCTAGGGGCATACACGTTAATGAAATGCAACGGCATGCCATCCAGGCTCACGGCCAGATGGAGCAAACGTCCTGGCACAACTTCTTGCACTTTTAGAACATTTGGCAGGAAATTCTGGGCCAACAGAAAGGCCACCCCACTCGAATTCGAGCTGAGATGGCTCATGTAGACCCCCCCTTCCCACTCCAGTCTCCAGGTAGGTTCATCACTAACAACGGTATGCGTCTCCTGCAGAAAACACACTGCAAATCTCCCCTCTTTAAGGACTGCTAAAAGCTGAAATCTACGCTCTACTCCCGTTTAAGTTTAATGTTGCTACTGTGAATGTGCAGGCACACTAGATTGATACCCTCACACTCCCCGTAGACTCAAAAACTCTCGCTCTGAGGAACTCCAAAAAGTCCCCAAACTGGCTCTTCTCAGAGGCAGGAAGATCACTATCCTTGTTGCCAAGGATAGCCTCGAGAGTCTTAATCAAAACTGGCAGATCAGCCCACCGTCTTTTAGCAGCATCCATTCTTGTTCTGCTGGTACGGCTTATTTTCAGGAATTCTCGAACCTCACATATATCACTTGCATGAGACTCGGCCTTGGAGCCTGGGCACTCGGCCAACTCACTCGCACCTGAAACAACAAGCTCAACACCACAATGGTCAAGGTCGTTGTCAGAAATCGAAAGACCAGAACTCTCTGAAAGTTCGTTAACCCCACTACATAAACTGGCATTATCACTCTCCCCCTCCTCCAGCAATACACCACCCCCAGGATCAATGCCGGGGAAGGGTCCCGAAACCCCTGACTGCAACAGGCAGCCCACTGAATGGCTGGGCACCTGCACTCTACCATCACCCTCTACGTCTGGGCCTGGGGAAGAAAAAACACCAGGGCCCCGACCTCCACAGCACCTAGAGCACCCCCTCCACTGGCAACACCCAGAGGCTCTCCACTTTCTTTTAGACTCTCCCCTGCCAACTCAGCCGGCGAGGCAGCACACCCCCCATTACCTCCACTGGCTCTGATGAGGAGCACAGCCTGGTACACCAATGCCCCCAAACCACCCCCCTCGGGCTGACTCTGCTCATCCCCGTCTCAGGGGGCACACTACCAGGGACGCTTACCCCATCCTCTGGCGTACCAACACCCTCAGTAGGCCTCTGAAACGAGGGGACCTCCTCCGACCCAGAGGACACACACCCAGGGGAGCTAACCTCAACACCCGCTGAGATAACTCCCTCGGAGGGCCCCTGAGATGAAGGGACATCCTCCCGCCCAGAGGACACAACTCCAGAGGAATCAACCCCAGCACCTGGTCTTGTAATCCCCGCGGAAGATCCCTGAAATGGAGGCTCACCCTCCAACCTGGAAGACACCAGTTCTTGACCACCAACCACATCAGTGGTGGAAGGTCTCGAAAAAGTCATCCCCCTGACTTTGGACTCACGCCCTCGCTCTTTCTAGCCAGGCCTATACCTCCTTTTTGTCCCACTAGCATGCGGCGGTACGGTGACCTCCATATAGGAAGGGTCTTCCTCCTCCACACTACCCCCAGCCACTTTACCACCCACACGATTTACCATCCTACCCCCACCTGAACCACCTCAGCTCCTTGCTGGGCCACGGCAAGTGCACTCTGGACCTCACTGGAGCTGACAGGCGCCACTTGGGTTGTCTCAGATTGCGTTTGACTCACTTGGGTGGGCTTCTTGTTCTTCTTCTTCTTCTTCTGCTGCTCCCATTTCCCCTCCCCCTCTTCACCCTCCCCCTGCGCTTCACCATCAGCGACCACCCCCATCACAGGTTCAGGACGTAGGGGGCGGGGGCCATCTCTGCCCCGGGTCCCCAAGGCGGAACTTGCAGACCCAGATGGGCTATCACTGCCGCCCCGGATCACCGAGGCAGAGCTAGCAGCCCTAGCCCGGTCAGCAGTACCACCCCGTGCCACCAAGGCATGATGAGCCACCCCGGATGGGCCAGCAGTGCATTCCTGGCCGCTGCACTAGAACTTCTAGCAGCGACCCCGTGAAGAAGAC